>CM021768.1:75076823-75220016 GCA_011076525.1 Nettapus auritus
TTCCTTTCCTTTCCTTTCCTTTCCTTTCCTTTCCTTTCCTTTCCTTTCCTTTCCTTTCCTTTCCTTTTTTTTTTTTTTTTTTTAATTTTTATTTTTTTATTTTTTTCCATTTTATGCATTACTTATTTATCCATCTTTCAATAAGTAATCATTTAATTAATTCTTCCTCCTGGAACAGAGAAACTCCACCTACCGCCACTAGCGAGTCTCCTTTTATTTCTTTTCCCCTGCCTTTATTCTGTCTGTCAGTATAGTAGTCTGGAGATTTCATTTTTTGCCAGTTTTCTATCGCCTTCTGGTAATGACAAAGTGAGGAAGGGAGTTAAGATCACAAAATCCCGGTTGTCGTTGAAAGCTAGTGGCAGCAATCTGCTGGTTTCACAGGATGTCTTTACTGGGATTTGTTTCAGCATCCATGGAGGAGAAAAAATTCTCTGCATGTTCAATTTTAAACTTTTAAAACTTTAGAAAATCTAAAGATTTTCTAAAATATTTATTGGGAGAAATCAACCTTGAAATAAAGTATTAACAGAGTTAAATGTGAATGAAATTGTTTGGGGTAAATTTAAAAAAAAAAAAAAAGAAAAAAAAAAAGAAAAAGAAAAAGAAAAAAGAAAGAAAGAAAGAAAGATCTGGTTATGTAAAACTTTATTTGTAATTAACCATACATAATTCTAGGCTCTGCAGTTCTATTGATGCATTAAGGGTTCCTTAAAGCATGACTGCTGTGTCTCAGCTTCTGAATTTATAGAAATGCATAGCAACTTTATTTAATTTTCCCTTTTTTTTCCTACACATACCATAAAGAATAGACTTTCCAAAATTCCTTTGTTGTTATGATACTCCATCAAATGGAAAAGAAATAGTTGATGGAGAGAAAAATTGCCTATAGAAAAAGTGAATTATTGCAGTCTTTTATAACCAATTATAAAACTGAGAGATCATTTCAGGAACAGTCCTGCTGTAATTTGACACACTAAATCATTATGATAGTTCTAGAAAGGCCCTGAAGACATACTTAAAGTACTTAAATATAATAGCAACTAAAATGAAATAAAATTAAGAAAACCTGAGGTCAATATCATCCTATTTCCATTTCTCGATTTTTCTTTTTTTTTTTTTTTTTTTTTTTTTTTTTTTTCAGCATGACTGCTGCATTTCTCTGCATGAAATATTTAATTTTAACCACTTCTTAGATAACCATGTTTATTACTCAGTTGGAGTTTCTGTTGTTGTTTGTTGTTTTTGTGTGTGTCTATACTCTCAAAAATAGACAAGATAATTGTGTCTTCGGTTCTGCTAACTAAACTTCAGCCTGTACTTAGACAAAGCTTAGAAGCACCTGGGTCACATTTAACATAAAATAATGTATTGAAAAGCTGTATCCGAACAAACTCTGTTTTGAATTAAAGAATACATGGAAAGGATCTGAAGCTGATCCAGTTCTTCTCAGCAGAGGTGCTGATATTCTGACCTAAGAAGGACGTACTTTCACAGTCCTTGCTTTCCCATTTGTCTCAGCCTCCCAGAAGTGTCTTAGGGAAGCAGTTGTTCACACAGAGAGTTTCATATTCTCTCTTACTCCAAGAACCTGTTAATTTGTGAAACACCATTTTGAGAAAAGAGGCATCTGCAAACTTTATTCAGAGAAGCAATTTTTCCATTTCACACACAGTGCCATTGAGGATGTGCAGTTCTGGAAAATGATGGTCTTCTGTATGTAGAGTTTAGGGCATAAATACAAAGTCTTCTGGCTCAGCATAGGGAAAGGAGCAGCAACTGGTGGGAGAGCACAGGGGAGAATCGTCTGGGGCAGGACTGGTGTTCCTGTCCCAGTGTGTTCTTCCACAGCTGCTACTTACTGTGAATGTGTTTGTCCATACAGTCTTTTTCTGTATTATGTTGAAATGAAAGGAAAATGTACATTTAGAGCTACCAGTTAAGATTTTTTTTTTTTTTTTTTTTTTTTTTTTTTTTTTTTTTTTTTTTTTTTCTGTTGTTCTTTGCTATTAAATATGTTTAAGTGTGGACACCCACAACCCTAAAAAAAGAATTCACCGTCTGTGTTCTATATCTTTTAATCTAAATGCATAGACCTTAATATATGTCCTACATAAGTCTATTATTATTATTATTATTATTTAATTTTCTCGTATGGCTTGGATTAGATAGAGGAAGAAACCACATATTTTTAAGTATCTTTTAAATCAAACAACAACAACAACCAAACAACTCATTCAAACTACTTTTAATGTGGGTGTGAATATGTGCATATACATGCTGACAAAATACAAGTAATAATAAAAAATGAGATATATGACTTCATATTCCTATTTTATTTGGGATGTGCAAAATTATGATGTTAAGGCAGAGAAAAATAAATCTAGTTATAAACCTTATGTTTAGTTTCTTTCTTGCTTTTGGGTGGTGTTGTGGTTTAACCCGGCCGGCAGCTAAACACCACACAGCCGTTCGCTCACCCTCCCCCCTCCCTCTCTGGGATGGGGGAGAGAAACGGAAAAGTAAAACGAGAGTTGAGATAGAGACAGTTTATTAAGATAGGAAACAATAATAATAATAATAACAGTAATAATAATAATAGTGTATATGAAACAAGTGATGCACAATGCAATTGCTCACCACCCGTTGACTGATGCCCAGTCTATCCCGAGCAGCCAGCCCCCCCAACCCGGCTAGCCACCCCTATATATTGTTTAGCATGACGTCAGATGGTATGGAATACTCCTTTGGCCAGTTTGGGTCAGCTGTCCTGGGTCTGTCCCCTCCCAGCTCTTGCTGTACCCCGAGCCTGCCTGCTGGCAGGACAGAGCGAGGAGCTGAAAAGTCCTTGGCTTGGTACAAGCACTGCTCTGCAACAACCAAAACATCGGCATGTTATCAGCATTCTTCCCATCCTAATCCAAAACACAGCATTCCACCAGCTACTAGGAGGAAACTGTCCCAACTGAAACCAGGACAGGTGGGCAAATTATTTATGTTTAATTAATGTTGGCTTCCAAATTGCCATATATATCCTGAAACTACAGAAAAAAAATTAACGTTTGAGGAAAATTGGTCAAACTATGTCTGAATTCAAATCATTAAAATAAATTACCCTAAAATGAATTGACTTCAGTGCTACTTTAAAATGGCACAAAACATCTTTCATATAAGTTGAGCTACCTAAGAAGTAATACAAAAGGTATTGGAAAAATATAAAAGTCAAATCAAATTCAATGTTTTTCTTTTCTCTCCCTTAGTCTTAGTCTAAGCCCTCTTGGTTATTGAATTCAGCCAGAATGCATTTAGGCCTCAACCCAGCAAACCATTTAAACACATTTTTTATTTTAGTTTGAACTGCATTTGTAAGGTAGGTCTGCTGGCCTACTAATTGAATTACTTTCTTACACTGTGTCATCTGTCATTGAGGAGTTTTTTTCTTGAAATCAGTAGATGTCAAAAGAGTGCTTCTGAGCATTGAGGTTAGCACTAGGTTTCAACCAGGAATTAGAGATGAACAAGCATGGAGCTGGGGACCAGTAAGACCTTCAGGGCTCTACCTGTTTTTCAATGGTGCCAAATGCCGAAGAAGAAACAGAGATACGAGGGAAAAGTCTCTGCTGATTATTCATGCTGAATGTTCAGCTATTTGTCCTGAAGAAATGGGTTGTGTGGCTGTAAAGAAACCACAGAGGATATGGCATCTGCCTTCTGAACCTGCAGGAAGCATCAAAACAGGTGGTTTCAGTGACAACTGTCCTTGTTCTACTCAAATTATATTTACATGTAGCAATTTCAGGCCTATTTTTTGACTATTTTTTAGCATTCTTTCTTCTCACTCAGGATCGGTTAAACCTAGGGGGAGCATACATTTCTCAGAGTCATGGATTAATTTGGGTTGGAAGGGATGTTGAGGATCATCTAGTCCAACCCCCTGCCAGCGCCATTGTCCTGTCACTACACTCCCTGTCAGAGTCCCTCCTCACCTGTTTTGTAGGCCCCCTGTATGTTTTGGGAGGCTGCAATAAAGTCTCCACAGTGACTTAACTTTCTGGGATAAACAATCCCAGCTCTCTCAGCCTCTCTATAGAAGATTTAATTCCAGTGTTTAATTTAAACAGTTCAAAGGCTAAAATGAATCAGGTATCTGCTAAGAAGCTGATCCTTCTATCTGCATTAGTCTTCACATTATATGTATAGCTGGGAAAAGAAGGGTTATATAAACATCTCGATTGTCATTGAAGGCTTTAGATCGAGACCTAGTGCACATGGCTTTATTCTGTCACAGTTACCCTAGGATGCTATCATCACCATTTATCTTCCTTTCCTCAAACTGATTTAATAAAATGTATTCATATTGATGGAAGCAGTAATGGGCTGAACCTTATGATCTTTTTCTCAAAATTCATACATTTCTCTGATATTAAGGTTTATAACTGTATCATAAAAAGGAAGGCCTGTTTTTCTTCAAAGCATAATTATTTCTGATTTATTAACATAAATGTCCAGATGCTGACCTTTCCTTACATCTCAAAGAAAGACAAAGGCAAAACCAAAAACAAAGTGCCTTCTTATTTACTGTACTTACAAATATAGGGAAATAATACATTTTTCAGTTTTGAAATCAATTAAAGACATATGCATGACACAATCAGGATGTAACTGAATAATGGCTATTCCTAACATTCACTGTAAAAACTTATGAAAGTCTTAATCGTTCTAACCAGTTACATCTATACTGTACCAGTATGAATAAATTGTACATCATCTTAACAGTGGAGTTCTAGTTCATATTAATTCACATCACAGAACAAATAAGTAGGGATGTATATGTAGTAGAAATTGCCAAAAAGTAATAGAAAATTTACACAATAAATTAAGGTATAGTATCAGTAACACATATACATGATGACAGACTTCTGAAAAGGAAGAAAAAAAATGTAATTCACTTAAAAAAAAAATCCATTATTAAGCAAATTATAGTCATAATTATATATTTATAAAAAAAAGTTTCCTTAACAGATGTGCTTTTATTTTAGAAGTATTTTAATTTATATGTTATATATTACAGAGCAGTACCCTGTATTGAATGCAGGCTTCAGAAATGAACTGCAGTGATCAGGCATCATGAACTTTCATGTCAATTAACTAAGTTAAGTTTCTTATTTATTTATTTAGTTTATTTAACAAATCAGCTTGGAAGCTGAGCTTTCTAGAAGGGTACGTAGACTTAAGATTTTTGTTAGTAAATCCCTATGCATACAAAATGATTCAAATGCTACATAAAATAATTCAGTTTTTTTTCATGAGGGGTAGTAGAATTCATGGCATATTAAGCTTACATCAAAGTAAACCTACAGATATTGGCAGCCGCATGAGGACTGATAATACTTGGAAGGTCACTTCTGAAAAATATGCTGTTTTTAGCAGCCAATAGGAGAAAGCTCACAAAGGATATGTTTTAGATATATTTCCCTTGGGAAGGTTGGATCAGTAGAGACTTGACTGCAAAACTACTCTATATGTGTGCAACATTTTTTTTTTTTTTTTTTTTTTTTTAAAGGCAAAAGGGAAAAACAAAAGTAGGTTGAAAGCAAATATCTGGTGTTTTTATAACCAAGTCTTCAAGGTTGAAGCATTCTCCATAATATGGGATCAGTTTCTATTGTGCTATACCATTATTATGTATTAAAATTCAGCAAGGTTGTCCCAGTTAGTTCGACATTTTCTTTTTCTTTCCAGGTTATCATGACTATATTGTAATTTTTTCATGTGCATTAGTTTATGCCTGAAAGAAATATTTATTGCTTCAAGTAGGGAATTTATGTCATCATTTTAACAACTAATTATGTGTTGTAATGCTTAGAATATAAAAACGTATAGATACATATATACAAATAGTATCTGTCTACAGATACAGATATCTGTCTCCAGTGTCCAAAAGATTACTGACAATGCTGGAAGCATACTTTAAATCCTGCAAATATTGTTCTCAGTGATCATACAGCATGGGAAGAGAAACATGCTTAGGAAATATAAGGAGAGTGGAAAATAGAGACCTGAAAATGTTTTCAGTTGATTTTTGCACAGATTTCTAGAAGTTATAGGAAAGGCAAAAATATAACTTCTAGAAGAAAAATCATGAAAAGAAGTAGAGGGAGGATTTTAGAATAAACTATTTATGTTTGTTTGTTTTGGTGAATATAGTCCTGGAATATCACTTCAGGAGAAGGTAAATCAAGTCTGATATAAATTAGGAGGAAGGAGCAAGAAAAACAGAAAAAAATAAAAAATAAAAGATAAGCATGAGAATTCAAAAACAGACTATAGGAATGACAGGGGAAAAGTCTGGGCAGATTGGCATGAGAACAGATTGCTTATATGTCTACTATTTTAATATAATTGTTCTAGGGCTTCCTTGTTTTTTATGGAATCTAATTTTGTGTTTTTCCTGATTTCATCTCTTCTTTGTGGGCTTTAAATTAAAACAGTCTTATAAATCATACATTTTAAAAGAAAGAATCTGTAACATTTCAGATAACTGAAATATTCATGTGTGTGCTGCAGATTTGTTTTCCAAAAAATATGCCAGAGGACAGAGTGTAGATAAAAGATGAAGACTCTCCTTTGAGGTTGATGAGAATACATTTAATGTAGAACCGGTAAGCTTGACCGGTATAAATCTTGTTGATAGATCCTTTAGTGTTTTAAATGAAACCAGAAAAATCCAGTGACTCCAGGACTTTTGAAAAGTGAGGTTTTCTAAGTATTTCATGAAAGCATTGCTGACCCCATTAAGTAGAGGAGGAAGCTGATGCATCTCTGTATCTTTATCAAGCCTTTAATGTGGTCTTGCATGAAAAGCTTTTACTAAACATGTTTACTAAGCATATTTTACAAAACATTTCTTAATCTTGGAAGCCTATTTTGGGGTTTATCAGTAAAATCCTGAGGAAATCTCTACCCTGTAGACCTGGGAAGGAAAAGTGATGCTTCCCCTTGACCCTAGAGCTGGCAAGTTTGCTGGCAGAGGAGACCAGAGCAATATCACCAATACATGAAAGAACTGAGATACAGTTCATATGCCTGAGATTCAAGAATAAGGGATAATGTAATTCACTCTGGAAGTGATTAGCACGTGCGTCTCAGTGGACAGATCCTTATACAGAGTGTATATAACTTTCCTGAAAAGTGAAAGGTTATTTTCTGACCATTAGTGGTGGTAAGCCTCTGGTCTCTCAGAGCCTCTGACTTTGAAAAGCAGAGTCATAGTCAAGGCAGCGTGCTATTATAGGCTGTCGCCTGACACAAGTTCTCCCCTCTTTGGGAGAAATAACAGCATTTAACAGATTTTAACAAGGCTATACTCTGATAAACTAGTGACAACTTCAGAATGTCAACTTTGATGCCTATCTTTGGTTGCAAGTATGATGTTAAATGTCCACACCATTGTCTGATCTTATATATGTGTTTTTTCTTGAGTTCTCTTCATTACTCTTCCAACAGCTAAACTCACTCACTGCTACTCTATCACTCGCTTGTAACTACTTTTATCTTCCAACCAGTTGACTTATCACCAGAGTGACTTATACCAGATATATTCATCTTTTTCCAAGACACAACAAAGATAGGCTTCTTCTGTTTTTTACATAAACTTCATGTCACTATATGATTATAAACCTTTAGTTGAACCTTTCATAATGCAAACCAGTATGAGGACCTTATCAAAAGGTAATTATAAGCTGTCCTTTAGCTTCATATTGTAGGTTAAAGGTGTGGTGAATGAACACATATGTATTGAATAAGATTCTATCTTTTTGTTCATTTTCTTTACTGGCTTGCTGCATGTAATATGTTAAGAAACTGTCAAAACAGTTGACCTGGAAAACATGCTGCTTTGTCAGAATGTGATCATAATTAGTATTGTTTATTTACAGAACAATGTCAGTGAAACCTGATAGCTTTCTGATATTTGAATTAACATTTAAGGCAATAAGAAAAGGTTCAATAAGACTTGACTTCCCAGAGCTGTTGTCAGTTTGATGTGTTTCTTTCAGAGAAAGCCTGACCTTATACACTACTATTCTGCAAGACATAGGACATCAACTGTGTCCACATGGACACAGAATTAAGTTGATATAGGTGTCTCTTTCTTATAATTTAAATGGGAGTAGGAGAAGAGGAGGTGTTCCTTTCTCACCTGGTCTGGGAAGTGGGAAGTCTAGTGGGAAGACTGGGAAGTCTAGTGAAGCAGTGGGCACAGCCTACTGGAGAAGTGAGCACTGGGATGTTAAATAGCAAGGGTCTGCTGCTACTTGGCAGCTGTGGTAACTTTGGTTTGGGTCATAATTGCAAGCCCCAGTAGCAACATAGAACAAATTAGAAACCTGAGTGGTCTGGAAGATCCACTGACTGTGAAGCTGATTTATATCTACGGGAAGAATGATGTCAGGAACTGTTGCTTTAAACAGTTTTCCAAGAACTAGTAGCAAGTGCTAGATGCAAAAGTAGCAATATGTTGTTATAATTTGTAGTTCATTATTTCTGTAGATGTATTTCTTATTTACTTATTTGTTTGTTTGCTTATTTATTTATTTTTAAGCTACTTTAAAGTAGGACAGGGAAGGGAGGCTTCATGAGTAAAGCGATGCTCTCTGTCCCAGAAATAACTCTTGACAGGAAATTGGCATGAGTTAAAAACAGTTACTGGACTCACAGACTGCTAAATCAGCAGCTGGTGGGGTTCAGAGGTTAGATCCATTCACAATAGAGTTGCCCTGCCTAGAGGAAAAACTGGCCAGGAAGGGACAGGAAGTATATGTTAAATTAGACTGAATTTCGCTTATGGTTTTGTCAGTGCCATGATGAGCAGGTGGAATTTCACACTGACATCTTAGATAAATGCTTGATATGTACCTGACGTTGGGTGTGGTAGCATTGTAATGTTTTATACTCTGTAGTAATCCAGAAGAATGAGCAAGAATCACCCTTCTCTTTGTGATGGAAAGCTTTCTCCTGGAACACTTAGATCTCTAAAACTTCAGGTCTCAGATACTAGCATCAGAAGGTATTGAATGCATTAATTGCTCAGCTTGCAAAATGGCTCTAGTTGTTATTAAGTGACCTTAAAGTTTTCTTCACTAGTTAACTTGAATAATGTGAAACCTGCATTCATATGTCCCTGTGGCAGCCATTAGGAGAGAAAATCGTAACTTCTTCAAGATTAAAAGTTCAAACTGTGATGACTGTACCTTTTAACCCTGTTAACTGACTTTTACCCTGATCTCTGTAAGCCTGTTAGCTTCATCATGTTGAAGAGATTGTGACATCTTCTAAAGCACCTAGGGGGAAGCATTTCACTTCAGTTCATTGACTAAGCTGTTCTCTGGGACAGCAATATCACCCAGCTGTGGCTAGTCTTTTTATGCTTGAATAATTATTATATTTTTAAGGTTTTAGTTGTTTTTATTCCTTTACACTAATACACTAGTATTTTAACTACTTATTCGGAGGAAAAAATAAACAGCTAGGATGAAAAGCAAGAGCATGCAGGAAATGAATTACTACATTGTTTAAATACAATTTATGAAGGAGAACTGTGGGAAGAGTTTATGAAAACTAGAATGGACATTCTAATATACTTTTTTTTTTTTTTTTTTTTTTTTTTTTTTTTTTTTTTTCTTCAGCTTTTGACTTGTGGCATACTCAAATTCTGTCTTGTTAGTTACTAATCTTAAAAAAAATGACCTTCTGTCTTAACGCAGTGAACATCTGATTCATGGCAGGATATTTCCAAATAGACAACTGTGTCCCATAATAAATACACTGTAGCAATAGTGGCAGCTTTGGTTTCCTCATTAAACTCGAAACTATCCACTGTTTTGGTTGTGTCAAAAAGGACATATTTAATAAGTGAAGTCTTTTTGTTAAATTAGTGACTTTCCTGTATTTTACCTGTTTGAGAAAAAGCTGTGTTTTAAGGATATGTAGAATTTTGAGTTGTTCCAGGTACAGTCAGAATATGCATTTTCTTTGAGATAATATAATACAAATTCATTTTGTATGTAAACTCATGCTAGATATCTGATTTTTTTCATTGTTCTGGTTTAACCTTAGTAGGTAGTCAAGTACCACACAGGCACTTTCTCACTCCCCCTCCTCAAATTAACAGGGTGAGAAAACAAAATGAAAAAACTCATGGGTTGAGATAAGGACAAGGGAAATCCCTCACCAATTACCATAGTGGACAAAATAGACTCAGTGTGGGGACAATAATATAATTTATTACCTATCACTGGCAGACTAGAGCACTGAGAAACTAAAAGCAAACTAAAAACACCATCCCCCTATGTACCCTCTTCTATATTCTCCCCCTGAGAGATGCAGGGGAATGGGGAATGGGGGCTGCGGTCAGTCCTTAACACTTTGTCTCTGCCGCTCCTTCACGGTCGCTCTCTGTCCCTGCTCCAAGTGGGGTCCCTCTCACAGGATGCCGTCCTTCCTGAACTGATCCTGTGTGGGCTTCCCACAGGCAGGAGCTCCTCAAGAACTGCTCCCACATGGGTCCGTACCACAGGGTCCATCTGTCAGGAGAAAGCTTGTCCAGCATGGGTCCTCCATGGGCGGCAGCTCCCCCCAGATCCTCTGCTCCTGTGTGGACTCCTCTCCACAGGCTGCAGCTGTGGCCCGGGGCCTGCTCCTGCAGATGCTCTCCATGGGCTGCAGCCTCCTCCAGGCCACATCCACCTGCTCCATGGGGGGCTCCTCCACAGGCTGCAGCATGGAGATCTGCTCCATGTGGGACCCATGGGCTGCAGGGGGACAGCCTGCTCCACCAGGGGCCTCTCCACATGCTGCAGGGGAACTTCAGCTCCGGCACCTGGAGCACCTCCTTCCCTCCTTCTGTGCTGACCTTGGGGTCTGCAGGGCTCTTTCTCTCACATTTTCTCACTCCTCTCTCACAGCTGCTGTTGCACAGCAGTTTTTTTCCCTTTCTTAAATCTGCTCTCACAGAGGCACAACCAATGTCACTCACTGGCTTGGCTCTGGCCAGCGGTGGGTCCCTTTTGGAGCTGGCTGGAGCTGGGTCTGCATGGGGCAGCTTCTGGGCTCTTCTCACAGAGGCCACCACTGCAGCAACCCTGCTACCAAACCCTTTCTACATAAGCATAATACAATCTTTGTGTACTTTTTCGTTCACATACTATACTAAATTATAAGGTATAATTTCCTATTATATCTTATTTCTATATAATATATAGAAACAGTGTAGGTATAGGTTGGCTTACTGAGATAAAGAATTCCTAGTTTTTAACATTATGTCATATATTAAACTATACCTTTTTTTTTTTTTTTTTTTTTTTTTTTTTTTCTGGTATTTACTGCAGTATATGATCTTGGCCCAGACACACAATTGGTCTGGGTCTTTTTCCCAGATGTAATGTCCAGAAGATGTTTTCCTAAATTAGATTTTGGATAGATATTGTAGTATTCATACTTGATGCCAAATATGGAATCCTGGGAAATAAAAATTTCTTCAATGAGAGAAGAAAGGCATCATACAGATTGTTATTTCTTTCAGAGTGGGGGAGAGAGAGAGGGAATTTATAAGCTAGATCCCACTGAATAAGATTTGTATGCCCCCATTTGTTTGGAAGATGGAATTTCAGATTAATAATCTTCAAGATAATACATAAGAAATACAGACATAACAGTGTATCCTCTTCTAGGTGTGGAAGGAGCTCATAAACTATTGTGCCACGCTTTCAAATTTAGGATGATTTTACAGGGTTACAGTATGCTTATGACTTTAAAATACAGCATGAAGCTAGACTTAGGTGAGGAAAAGTTGTTTGGTTTTGAGAAGGAAACTTAATCTGAACTGAAACAGATAGAAGCTTAAAGTACTTATGGGATTATTATGCCTTTACATGGTCTTACTAGATGGACCCTTTCTATTATCTTCTTCCTCTATTGTTTCAAAAATAGTAATGTTAGGACAGTATGAATTCAGAATGGAGGAGTGCAAAAACAACAAGCCATCTCTACTCCCCAAAGTAGCGACTTTTAAGCTCTCGGGACGAACAACTGCTTTCTCATTATAGTTATTCATGGAACAATAAAATTTGACGTGAGGTCAGGACCTCTAGGTGCTATTGCTATTCTAATTTATTTAATACAGGGAAGAGATTCGTGTTAAGTAGGGAGTGCTCTGACATAGGGCTGAATTGATGCCTCTGTGTCTTATTTGTCTTCAACTGGGCTTTAATCATTACAATTTTGCTGCAGTCTATGTCATTAACTTCACTTAGGCTGATTGCCCATTAAGTATTGTAATGTTGTACTAAGTACTTCAGGAAATTAGTATTTGTATGCTAGACATTTGTCTTTTTTGGATATGTTTGGATATGTGAAGAATTGTTGCTAATAATAGGTAAGAAATTCAATAATTTAGAAGGCTGATATAGATTCCTCTGCTCAATTCACTGCTTTATGATGGACCAATGACAGTTTTTTGAACATTAACTATATCTCCTAGTGAAGATCAACTGGTTTGTCATGTTTTCAAAATTTCACAAGACTGTCTTTTCAGAAGGAAAAAATAAAAATAAATAAAACGATGTCCTTAGTTGGAGGAGAAGCTGCTTGTCACAGATTGTGGGGCTTTTCTGAGTGGAATTACATAGATTATTACAATGTAGTTAATTGCATAGGTATGCCCTAATTAAAATAAATAAATAACTAAGAAAATGCAATGGGTTTGGAATTGGGAAGATTCTATGCATAAATATTTACATAACTGAGATCAAGTGGGGCAAAAAAAGTAATAATCATAACTTTTTACTGTCAGTTTCCTGCCAGATAAATAAACATTCAACTATTTATCTGTGTATATCTTGTATTTATGTTCTTGATTTCACAATGCAAAAAATACTATAAAACGGTTTAGCTCTTAAAAAGTGTTACATTCAAAGCTAATGTTAGCTATAATCAGTGAATATATTTAAACTAGTATTGACACGTGGATTGCCACTTTCTAATAGCTTGTCTTCTATTTCTCAAATTCTGTTCCTCTGAAAAAAAGGAAATAAGCTCATTCATATGTAACTTATTAGAAACATCTGAATATCTTTGAAGGATTTTATTTTCCCACGAGGAAAAATAGATGAGAATATTGAGACCAAAACGCTTGTGAGATACCAGTTTATCTTCTGGGGATTGTCTAGCATAAGAACTGATGAGCAAAAGTAAGTCTTTGAGTGAGGAAATGCTGTGCAGGAAGGAGGAAGTCACAGAAATAGGAATAAGAGAAAAACTTGAAGGAGGTATTTGGCTGAAATCATTAGTTGAGTGAAATAGCCCAGAGGTATATTGGATGACCCTGAGAACTCAAGTAATAGAAATGGGATGAAATTCAATAGCACACCACGGAAGGTCGTACAATGGGGGACTAATAACAAGACTTTCTTCAATGAGCTAGGAGCAGATCAGCTGAGGTGCAGTAGTCAATCACAGGGTGGCTATAAGTTCCCAATATGATACAGTCCAAGGATATGTTAGCTCATGTATCTCCAGGAGAAATAAGGAAAACCACAAGCAATACAGAGACCTTACTTGTAATATTTTGTATATTTTTGGTCATCGTGTTTTCAAAGCGGATGGTTTTAATCATTAATAGGTGCACAAATGTACTACTAAGGTTTCTTGACTTTTTAACCAGTAAAACAAGAGGAGGAGTGATTTGTTCTATAAAAGTACTTCTGGGAGGTAAATACCAATACTAGAGATTAAGCCAATGAGTGATGCTGGAATATGAACAAGTACATATCAGCTGTCTGTGGATCAAATTAGGTGGTAACTTACAAGAAAGGCCAATAGCTATCACTGTTGTAATATTCTGGTTGAACCCTCTGAAATAAGCTAAGAAAAAGTCAAACAACCTAGATAAAGTGAAGCTTTATCCATATTAGATGTTTTGGGTTCTGACTGTCTGTATTGTCACAGTACTGGAAAAAACTTACTTTTTTTTTTTTTTTTTTTTTTTTTTTTGGTTAGGTTTCTGGCTTTATTATTATTATTATTCCTAATTTATGTGTGGAAAATGACATCAATGACATCATCCAGTGATTTGACCTTGACCTCTGTATGATCTTCACTGACCAAGAATATGAACCATCAAATTTTTGATATTCATAAACAGCCATTAAAATGATTGAGAGGGTAGTTTTGGCATTAGATAGGCTGGGGACAGATTGAAGCTAAATTTTTAAGCTCTTGTGAGTGAGGGCACAATGGAAAAAAAAAAAAAAAAAAAAAAAAAAAAAGCTATTTTAGAGCTAAATATATTGATCAACATAAGCAAATAGGGTGAAAGAATAATTTTTTTTTTGGAAATGGAAAGATGTTCGAAGACTGTTTCAGGATTTTATTTCTGACTTTGTAACTGGATAAATATCACATTGTGATTATTGCCATGAACCCACTCAAAGAGGAGTACTTGTTTGCTATTTACTTGTATGTAATACAGAGTATAGTAGGCTTGTTAGCTTTGCCTTTGGTCAGCAGAGCAAAAGAATATGAAGGAGGAAATTAGCTCTTTGTGGAGGGCTTTAACACCTGCTGTGATTCTTTCCCTGACTTGCAACTGTCTCCTTAGTTTGCTGTTCTAGTTGAATGCTACCCCTAATATTGGGCACATGGTAATTCACATGTGAACACTTAATTAATTGGTTCATTTAATCAGTGTGTGTGCAGAAAAGGCCTTATGCTTGCAGTATTTCTCCCCAGGAGAGCATGCCCATCAGAGAGGCATGGTCTTTATGTCCCCTGATAGCAATTAACAACTACTGAATTGCTCTCGCTGAGTAATCACGAAATTCGTCTGTCTTGGATCATTTCATGTAGCTTAATAGTGCTTAAATTTAGTATCTTGCCAAACTGGGGCCCGTTAAAATTGGCAGTGATTTCATGTGCTTTTGTGCTAATTTGAATGAATGCCTTCTCTAGGTATGTAACTCCTTCATATATGATGTTTATGTATTGATACTCCTTTGAATATTTTTACAAATATTTGGGCAAAATGTGAAACACTTCTGAATTTAATTTAAGAGAAAATGAAATAAGTAGCAGTAAATAGCATAGTTTTCTGCTTTTGTTTCTGCTGAAAGTTCAAAATAAAATTTCCTATTTGTCTATGTAATGAGGAAATTTAGACTTGATATCATTCTTACCAAATGTACCAGATGTGATTACTTAAAGGCCACACTTTTACTTTTTATCTCTTCAGGAGATTATGGTGAACAAAGATATCTAATAGGTCTGGCACAACCTCTCTGAAAAACTCTTTCAGAAAAATAACACTTTGTAGATGTGTTGTTTGAACCAGATAGCCCAGATGCACTTACCATTTGACACACTTAAGTGAAGACTCCAACCAGTAAGGGTCATGCTAAAAATGAGGATCCTAACAGCTGAAACAATTCACAATAGTAACTCAGAATTAAGGTATTGGTTAATTGCAGTTTAATTGCAGTGCTTTTTGGGTTTGTAAAGAGCCCTGGCCTCTAAAGCTACAGATTCTTTCTGTACAAGAGGTGTTGTCTCCAGTGACTAATTCTTGAAAGACTGTCTTTGAAGGCAGAGTTCCTTTCAGCTTACATGTTTCTTATAAAAACAAACAAACATTCAGATTAGATGCAACTTTGAATTTTTTGAGATTTTCTTTTTGTGTTTCAATACTATGAATAGTCTGTGTCAGAAGAATGGGGACTACCAATTGATTTGGAAAGGTCAGCTGCCACTTTCAAAAGTTTTGAAAAGAACACTTCCAGAGGCTTTTCAGATAACATGCCCAGGACAGAAATTTTCAATTTCCTAAATAGTATAATAAAATTGACAACAGTTAAATAATGAAAGTTAATGCTGTGTCAAGAAAAAATTTGACTTCTATAGAATACAAAAGTGTCATTGTCTTTCATTTTTGGATTGCCAAATTAGATTTTCCCCACTCTTCTCTTGTTTTACATTAGTTGGAATGTACTGACTCCCCATGGCTATGTCCCATTCATAGCAATGTAAGTCAGGTACATTAAAAAGTATTTTAAAACAACACTGACTTAATAATAATACCAAAACAAAATAAAAAGGCTCCACTATCAGATACTGAAGGGCTTTGTTCTTTCTAGAAAGTCTTTAATTTTTTATATAGGTGCCCTTTGAAGGAAAAGATTCTCAGGCAGAGAAAGTATTGAACTAAACTAAGGCAATAGAAGAATGGGGGGAGGATAAATAAGTGAAAGACTTTCCTTCTACCACTTTTTTTTTTTTTTTTTTTTTACTTCAATGTCATTTTTGGTTTTACCTGAATGAATTTTTATTCTTGTTCTTCTCTGAATTGCATCCTTTAATATTCTTTCTCACTATTACCTAGATAACTTACATTTTTTTCCTGACTGCCGTATGCTAGGCAAGTGCTGTTGTCTGGGTAGCAAGTATCAGTCATTCTCAAGGATTTTAAGATGACCTGTTTGTTCTTCTTCCTTTCAAACACTGTTCTTACATTTAGTATAAACTTTTGCAGAAGTAGTCTCAAATCATGTTATTAAGGCCTCTTCTAACTACTGCCTTGGGAGAATACAAGTTGTCCTTAAAAAACATGCTTCATTTCCCATCTGTCCCTCAAACAACAACAAGAACAGAACAACAAAAAACAACAAACAAACAAACAAACAACAACAACAACAAAAAAACACTAAAAAAAATTCTTAGTATGATTTTTTTAAAGCTACATTAATACTTGAATTACTTAATACCTGACTACCCTTGCCAGATGTAATAAATTTGAGTGCATCTGAACATAATGTCTGCCCTACTCATACTACAGGCTTTCATTTTATGTATCCACTTCAAAAAAAAAATAAAATTTTTTTTTTCAAAGAATTGTGACAGAAGATTTGATCTCCAGTAGCAATTTTGGTCTGAAGGTTTTGATATCCAGCCATGCCCAACTTCACATAAAACTTACAGTAACACTCCCTGGATAAACTACCATCTGGCACTAATATGCAGGTGCACATATGTCTTCCTTCCAGTCAAGAAAAAAGGAACAAGCTCAAATCCAATCTTCTGGTTTATGTACTGTAAACATTTACCTGTATAAACTGAGAAGTGAGATGAATCATTTTATCAGCTATCTGTATCATATTAGAATTGTGGCAGCAATAGAAAGGAGAGATTAAAAGATAGTAAGCCAAAAGGAAACGCTAGAGAAGACAGAGGAGGGAATTTAAAGGGTTGCTTGGACATGTCAAACGATGATCATGAAAGTTTCTGCTCTATTCAGTGCTAAGTGGCAATTGGCAACAACAGCTAAGAAAAGGTTACACGAGCAGTAAGAGCTAGTACTGTGGAAAGGGAGATTGCACAGATTTGTTTTCAGTTAGCCAGTATCAAATTATTCCAGTCTTTTTTGTAATATTTACAAAAAAGAAAAAAGTTTTTTATTTTTTTATTTTTTTATTTTTTTTTAAGACTAAAGAAATCTATTTGCTCTTTTTGTAAAGACAGGAACTGCTGAAATAAAGATTAGTTTAACTTCCTGTAAAAACAAAGCAAAAACATCGTTAGATAAATAGAATTAATTTAAACTTATACTATAACAAGTTTATGCAACTTGACAACATTAAAAACTTTCTTTTTTGACATGCAAGTAGCCATGATTGTAGCCATGATCATGTCTTTATAGAGTGCAAATTAGAAAATTTGTTATAGTAACAGCAAAAACAAATCTACCCTTAGCCATGGGTTGTACAAGGTTATTTTATCACATAGGACCTCTGAGAGTTCCAGACCCTTGGCAAAAAAATATTGAAATTAATGGATGCACAAGTTTAAGGGAAGATGACAATCAGATTTGAAAAGAGTGTTGTGTCATCAGCTTCCTTTAATTTGGAGATTGGGATTAAAACAAGATGAACAAACTCTGGATTAAGTAAATTATTTTTATTTGTTAAAAGTATTGGATATGACTGCATTATCCAATGCATTGTTAAGTCTTGCAAAGTCTTAAAGACATTGTCAACATTTTAATATGCCATTTATATTTTCATCCATTTATTTTAACTTGATTTATCTATCTTTAAAAGTGATTAATGCATGGAATGTAGAAACACTGACTAAATGAAAAAATCCCCTTTAGGAACACTTCACTGAAAACATTGTCCTGGTAACTATAATAATAATAATAAAAAAGTTTCTGGAGATAAAATTATATCAAAATGTGCCTCTAAGTTTTAAATTCAATCTGCCTAAAATTTATTGAGTCAAGCTATGTGTTTACAGAGCTCTTTGTTTCAAGAAAAAACAATTCAATAATAAATATGAGAATAAAAATACAAATACATGCCATATAGGAAAGGTCCTTTATATGATTCTGGAAACAATGAATTTTTACATACATATTCTGTCTTCAGTGGGATTTTATTCTGATCTGAAACACAGCTATGAGATAGGAGAAATTATAATAATTCCCACAGCTGCAGTCTTTTTAATTAAATTTGCATTCCACCTATGTGTGATAGATGGGTAGGCACTTGACAGAAGATTAAAGTTAAATGATGCCCCTTACCCAACAGTTATTTAGTTCTGTATTTGATTTTGCAGGTTTCTTGGGCAATAGTTTTTGATTTAAAAAAAATAAATAAATAAAATAAAAGACAAATAGAAGTATCTGTGCATACATGTGTATATGCATTTGATAACAACTGAAAGTGCAGTCCTCACTAACTTGTTCCTGTTTGAATCAAGTTCACTTCTAACTGCCTGGGCCCCCTTGAATTTTAAATGCTAAATACGTTTTTAGTTTGAATCTCTTATACATTTACTGACATCCAGGTTCTTACTTCATATTAAATCATATGTTTTTCAATTTATTTTTTTCCCATTTTCCAGTAATACTTTATTACAATACTACATTAAACTCTTTAGTAAGTCAATATGCATAATTTGGCTTAGTGTTTCCTTGTGGTTGTCTGCATATTTTAGAGTAAAATTATAGAAAGCCTTTCTCAACTAATGCTGTCTCAATAGTTGGAATTGTGACTGAAACTCCATTTCTAAAACTTTATACTGATTGAAATTTAATTATTTTAATTCCTCAAGCAGGATTTTAGAAATTGCGGCTAGAAATATAACATCTGCATAATAGAGCCTACAAAAAAAAAAAACCAACCCCCCCCCCCCCCCGGGGGGGGGGCAGACAGTTTTATTAAGCTTTACAGCTACAATTCCAGAAGTGTTTTTGTACCATATGGTTTACAAAGAGGAATTCATTAGCAGCTGCTAATCCATTGGGTTGAAAATATGATATAAAAGGCAGTTCAGTTACTATCTTTTGCCTCTTGTCTGTATCTTTCTCTCAGATATATGTATCTGATCTGATTATTACCTTACTGGGTATAGCATATAGGTAAGATACAGAAATTGTGCACACGTGCAGGTTTTATAAATGGGGAGACCAAGGAAAGAAACCATAGACATCAGGCAAATGCAGACATCAATGTAAAGCTGATGTGCATATTTTCTTGCATGGTTATTAATTTGCTAATTTATAGATGTAATGATCTGAAGCCTTGAATGGTTTTTGAGAAAAAAATATATTGAAAATATATACAGATATACACAGGTACGTCGGACTTGTCCATCATATCACACACTGAATTCAGTTAAATATACTAACATCTATTCAGGAACATGGACAGGAACATACCACCACTCCTTGTTCAAGACTTTTAAAACAAGCCTATTTGACACAAAATAGAGAACACCAAAAGAGAACAGCAGTTAAATCTGCATTAACTGAAGACAGAGCTAAATGTACCTCTGCAAGACAATTTTTGATTATTCATTTCCAAATGAATCTCTCATCTAGAAGTATTACATTGATTTCATTATGAGTTTTATTAATATTGGTAATAGCATAATATAGAATTGATCTTTTTTTCTAAAAGTAGAGTAGGTCTTAAGAGTGATAAATAATTAGGAAAAAAAATCTTTTGTGAATGCATAGTAGAAAAATGCATTAGGAAAAGAGTAAGAACAGAGACAGCCATTTATGAAGAACGGTATTATTATTTTTATTACAGAGGTATCCTGAGGCCTGAAAATAGATAAACTATATATGTAACTATTCTAGCAATGTATGTAATCCTTATAAATTATTAAACATTGAGTAACAGTACTATTTTGTTGAAATTTTTCCTTCTATTGTTTTTGGCAGCATAGAAATAACTGGTCTCTCTACGTTAAATAGTATGCTTACAAGAAGATATGCTCCTTCTATGACAAGGTGACACGCTTAGTGGATGAGGGAAAGGCTGTGGATGTGGTCTATCTTGACTTCAGTAAGGCTTTTGACACGGTTCCCCACAGCATTCTCCTCAGGAAACTGGCTGCTCAGGGCTTGGACTGGCGCATGCTTTGTTGGGTTAAGAGCTGGCTGGATGGCCGGGCCCAGAGAGTTGTGGTGAATGGAGTCAAATCCAGTTGGAGGCCGGTCACTAGTGGAGTCCCCCAGGGCTCGGTACTGGGGCCAGTCCTCTTTAACATCTTCATCCATGATCTGGATGAGGGGATCGAGTGCACCCTCAGGAAGTTTGCAGACGACACCAAGTTAGGTGCGTGTGTCGATCTGCTCGAGGGTAGGAAGGCTCTGCAAGATGATCTGGATAGGCTGGACCGATGGGCCGAGGCCAACGGTATGACGTTCAACAAGGCCGAGTGCCGGGTTCTGCTCCTGGGGCACAACAACCCCAAACAGAGCTACAGGCTGGGAGATGTGTGGTTAGAAAGCTGCCTGTCAGAGAAGGATCTGGGAGTATTGGTTGACAGTCGGCTGACTATGAGCCAGCAGTGTGCTCAGGCGGCCAAGAAGGCCAACAGCATCCTGGCTTGCATAAGAAACAGTGTGACCAGCAGGGCTAGGGAGGTGATCGTCCCCCTGTACTCGGCTCTGGTGAGGCTGCACCTCGAGTACTGTGTTCAGTTTTGGGCCCCTCACTACAAGAAGGACATGGAGGTGCTTGAGCGAGTCCAGAGAAGGGCTACGAAGGTGGTGAAGGGTCTGGAGAACAAGTCTTATGAGGAGCGGCTGAGGGAGCTGGGACTTTTTAGCCTGAAGAACAGGAGGCTCGGGGGTGACCTTATTGCACTCCACAGGTACCTGAAAGGAGGCTGTAGCGAGGTGGCGGTTGGTCTGTTCTCCCACGAGCCTGGTGACAGGATGAGGGGGAATGGGCTAAAGTTGCGCCAGGGGAGGTTTAGGTTGGATATTAGGAAAAACTTCTTTACTGAATGAGTTGTTGGTCACTGGAATAGGCTGCCCAGGGAAGTGGTTGTCACCATCCCTGGAGGTCTTTAAAAGACGTTTAGATGTAGAGCTTAGGGATACGGTTTAGTGGAGGACTTGTTAGCATTAGGTCAGAGGTTGGACTCGGTGATCTTGTAGGTCTCTTCCAACCTAGACTATTCTGTGATTCTGTGAAAAAAAGAAAGGGAGGGAAAATATCAGGACAGAACTAGAAATGAAAAACTAACATGGAGTGAGATCAGCTGGAAGGAAAAAAAAAAAAAAAAAGAGAGAGGAGAGAACAGAAAGATTTGTAATACATTGCAAAATGTAAAAATATCAAAAATCTAGTCAGAAAATAAAATGTCTAGGAATACTTGAGTTCTGTTTTTACATAAGAAATATGACATTTAAAGTCACATTTTAACACCTTTATTCACTTAAGAGATTTTTTAAAATAAAACTATTGATTCAAAAACCTTACATTTGGGGTAATTTGTGGACTAAGTCAATGAATCAGTAAATCACTTATATTAATATAAGTCAGCTTTTTTATTCCAAAATTTTGTATTTCCTACTTAGGTATTTTTCCCCGTTTGTTGTTCAATTATGAGTATTAACAGAAATCTTGCCTTCCCCATCCCCTGTGACAAAAAGGTCATCTTTTTCATTTTGGAATCTGTTTCTGCAGTCTGTATTCTCCTGAGCAGTCTCATTAACTTTATGAAGAAGATGAAATGGAGGAAAAGCACAATGAGTTATAGCACCTGTTTTCCTTTGCATGCCCATACTACACACAATTTTTTAAAGGCATGTGTCATTCTTGTGCAGGCAGTGCATGTCTGACTAAACTAAAAGATTTGCCACATGAAGAAGGCTTCTCTTGACAGTTTATTTACTGTCTCACCTGATTCTTGTCACAGTATTGTCCTGAAATGGGTTTATTTCCAAAATTTCTGCTCTGAGTCCAGGAAAAGGGGGAAGAATGAAAAAGTACAAAGATAAAAATTAAAAGGAATTAGTTTTCCTTCTGTTTGTATCTATTACTGAAAAGGATCCAAAAGAAATTTAACTATGTATTTTCTGCAGTTTTCACCAGAAAATAAATTTAGTAATAATGAGGATCATAAACTTTTTCCATACAAAAAGAGCTATCTTGTATGGTTCATGGCATTTTTCAGCCTAAATCTTGCTTTCAGCCTCACTGACATAATTTTTGTTTTCTGCCTTGGGCCCCTGAAGCTCTGTATTCAGTGCTGCATTTGAGTGAAAGAAATGACAACCAGTGGTTTGGGCTTTCTGCCACAGGAAATTCTTGGATTCACTTGAAGCTCTATAGACATTTGCACTGGGGACTCAACTCTGGTACCTGGCCTGTTTCAGCAACACTTTGATGGTGAAGAGCAGGCGGAGAAGCAAACAGACTTCTTGAAGATTAGCAAGCTGGTACTGCATTCTCTTACTGGGAATTATATTTGAAATACAAAATTACTGCCTGTGCAGGCAGTATTACTGTTTATGATTAATGATTCTACGATTCTCTGTTGTCTTCTACTAGGTAGCATATAGAAGTTTTTTGGGACCTTAGGCAAAGAATGTTCGGTAACAACATTTTATCCTTGTTTTATATGCCCTTAGTGTCAAAAGACACTAATACCTATCTTAGGCAAAATGTGATTCATGCTGCAGGTAAATCTTAATATTTAAAGAGCTGTATTTATGTTTCAGGTATTTAAGTGTGTTATCAGACTTCATCAGCAATACTCTTGTGAAACATATGCTCTGGTCTGTGAATAATCCTTGGACCATGACTCTTGTGTAGTGGGAATAAATAGGTGAAATAACTGTTCTTTCTTGTTTTCTTGTTCTCTTAAGGTATAAGAAAGATAATTTTGAAAATAAACCCGTTTCAGGATGATACTGTGACAAGAGTCGTGTAAGAAAATAAATAAGAGAAGTTTTCTCTTTGAGTATAATGATAATTTTTCAGACCACTAATTTGTATTGCTATGCAAGTCTTGGGGGAAAGATGCCTTGATGACAATTTCCTCAGAGCTACTAAGGGAATAACTTTCAAGATTTTTCTTTCTTTTACAAATTCTAAAATACAACCCAGACCTCATTTATTTTGTTGTTTGGAGGACCAAAGCACACAGTTCTGCCATCATAAGTAGTACTACATTAGTAGGAGGACAAGCTGTAAATTACGTGTGTAAATCCCCAAAGGCGGTTCTGAAATTGACTACTTGGATGGTTTATGTTACAAGTGAAAAGTTGCCATTAACTGGTGAACCACCCCTATGCTGGCATATAGACAATAAATGATGACTGAAGAAATTTGTTTTTGTGCACCTCTGTGGCTTGAAGTTATTTGGAATGGGACTGGATGAGCCTGATGTTCTGTGATTAGCAATTTGGGTTTGACCTGTGTTACAGTAAAAACTGCTTGTACTATTTGAAACATTTACACTTAAGGTCTTGGGGTGGCATTGACCACTACCTCACTAGCCACTCCTGGATCAGATAATTGAATCAAGTTAGATGTCTCTAGACTGGCTCAGACCATATGACTTCCTTCATAGCAGTGGTGTTACAGGTCAGAAAGGCATTGTTCTTCTGAGCACAGGTTGGCAAGGCTGTAATACTGCTGCCAAGGCCTGAAACTCATTTGCTTATACTGCCCTTCCATTTGGATATTTGTATGTATACTATTTCTGTGAGCCTGCTTTTAACATGGTAGACTTGTCTTGTTCAGCTGAGACCCTTTCATTGAAAACTATAAATTTTTTAAAATAAGCTGAAAATTCTATAGAAGTTACTGCATTTTCATAGGTCTATCATGTAAAATATAGTCTGTACAACAAACTGTTGTTAATGCAGTCTGCAAGCTTAATTCTAAGCAGGCTTATCAGTTATCAAAGCAATAGGTAAGTTATTACATTTTTTTTTTCTTATTTTTATTGTAGTGGAAAACAATATGATATAATACAGTGATTTGAACGACTTTATTAACTGTAAGTCATGCTGTTTTTTTCACTGTATACTCACATGGGAAATTCAAGACAATCTGGAAATATTTACCTATAAATACAACAGCTTGTGAACTAGCACAATAGATCTATTTGCACTTCTGAGAAGGTTCTCTATTATAGTTTGTTGTGCCACCATGTCACAACATGGCATCTGTTATTTTCATGGGTTGTTCACATTCAACTTTTAGTTTTGAGGAAAAGACATCTAGGTAAATTTTAGATTGCATTAAAGATTTGGATTAGCTCAATATATTCAAGGTCACAGTGGGAAGATTATATAGTACTTATTTTTGCATTTAAACTTAACTTTTACAGTTTGCCTACTGTGCTTCTTCAGTGTAGGTTGTTAAAGAGCTGTTTAAAAGATTTGTTAGAGAGTAAAAAGTTTTGATACAGAATAAAGCTACTTCAGTATGCTCCCTGTTGCAGTTCAGCCATTACAGTTTAGCTTTTGTTCTTGGATTTAGTACCTCTATATCTTGAGTTACTTCCAGTGGTGCTGGAAAGTGTGTTTTCTATGGCATTTGGAGGAATATGCTGTAAGGAAAAACTGTTAGTTTTCAAACAATTTCAATTGTTTTCTCTTCATGTGAATTACTTTCATTAAGGTACTGGTTTAAGAGTGTTTTCAGTAACATTAATGTTTTAAGTCCCAATGAAGCTCATAAAACTGAAGTGAGTTAATAATTTTATTTTGATTATTCTGTAGTCTGAATTCCATATTTTGGTGAATAACATCTGCTTCCACTATGGTTTGCCAGCACACCCTGGTTAGGATATCAGACATAATAAATAGCTTTGAGTAAAATGACACAAATAAAATGAGTGGTAAACTATGCATCAGTTCCCGAGAGGTTCTTTAGCTTGTTTTAGTTCAACATATTAAATGGTAGGGGAAAAAATAATCCTGTAATTTCAATCAAACATGAAAAAAAAAAAAAAGAATAACAAAAGAATTAAACAGCCTTCATATAAACAAATACACTTAGGAGGCTCTGAGAACAGCATATCATCCACATAATGTGATGTGGGATGACCTTTATACATAGTCTGGTTTGTGTTATGAAATAATAAACAGAAAAGAGAATTAAAATGGCAAGGCTATTATCCCTGTCACCAAATACTAAGCAAACACAAAGTATTTTATTCTAATACTGCTGGCATACATTGCTATTTTTCATGTCTCATAAATAGTGTTATTGTTGTTGTGTTATTTTTCTCTTTAGTGTTGTATATTTTTTACATACCTTCCCTTCTATTCTACATGTGTGTATTTACATGGATATGAGAGCAGTAATCCCAGTTCTCCTTTGATGTACACTGTGGGCATAGATATCGTGTCCTGTGTTTGTGTTGGAAGGAAGGCAATTGCTTGAAGAAACTGTGGTTGACTAAGGCATTCCTCATTCTTCACCTGAATGGCCTTTATTTTAAGAAAATAATGGGAAAATTCGACCCTTCTAATGATGCGTGAATATGCTTAATGCCTTCTGAATGCCTATGTTTACAGGGAGGTTTGTGAATTTGGAGAAGGCTTGGTCACAGAGGTGCTGGCTGGAAAGGACCCCAGGTACACTCAGAATCTTTTTATGGGCCAAAGGAGGAACAGAGTTTACAGTGCAGTCAATAATTTATTGCTAGTCCAATTGTTCATTTTTTCTGTTCTGTTATCTCAAAAAATGGTTTTAATTGAAGGTTTCAATTATGAAACCTATGGTGATCAAGCATTGTCATTTTTGTTCACAGTCTAGAACCTCTGGTGCCATTGTATGTGTGCTGCTTCCCACATCATATTCTTCTAGAGTCACAGACAATACAAACTACACAGAATAACTACTTGTTCTCATTGAAAACTGAACCTAAGGAAAAAAATAAATAATTAGCCAATGCTTACCTGATTTATTGAAAATTACTATCTCAACCAAGCAACATAAAATCCTGAGACCATGAACAGTCAAGCCAGTTCAAAGGATTTGGTCTTTTAGTAGTAATGGTGAAAAATCACATACTGTTTTATATTTCAGCATTCTGTTTTCTGAACAGACAGTTGCAAATAGGGGCTGTATAAGTCCTGTCTTAACACGTTTTAGGAATGGGCAACATTCCAGAAATTTTCTAACACTTATTAAGAGTTCCCTAGCTAATTATACAGTTATGTTACAATTCTAATGCAACTGTGTACAACTGGTCTGTAAACATAGGGGATTCCTGTTGATCATTAAAACAGGATCACCTGCACAGTGAAGTTCTGAAGGTGGAGTTTTGCATTGCTTCAGTTGGGTCCTACCGAAATCTTTGCAGAAATGTTACTACATGTTTTCTACTCAGACAAGGGTGGGAAGAGTAGCTGTCAACATTCTTCATGATGATCAATCATGAAATAGAATATGTTGTAAATTCCATCTGTTCTCATTAGGTTCTCTGTAGCAAGCGTCAGGACTAGCTGAGGAAAACTGAGGAAAGTACACCTTTACTAGCTCAATAAAGATGCTGTAATCAAAGTTACCAACAGATTCCTGTACTCTGGGCTGAAGAAGCTTTGCTAGTGCAGTTATTTTTTAAAGGAGAAAGAGAGGAAAGAAACCAGTGATTTATTAACTGAGTTTTCTGAGGAATATTGCTTCATGGCAACAATCCTGCAGCTACAAAAATCTTCTGTGGTTCAGTGAGATTGCTAGTGATGGATGATCTTGGGCATCCAGCCCAAAACATCCTGAGAATGTCAGTGGAGTTGGCCTACCCTACCCTTCGAAGACTACATACAACCCCATAAAGGTGATGATTTAGATTATGTGAGTGTTTCAGTCTGAACTGCCTTGCTAAATAAAAATTTGAGTTTCCTGACTACAAGCAGATAGTGAAGAAACAAAGTGAAGAGGAATGCACTGTAGTTGCTACTAGAGTAAGCAACCTTAATAGGTGTGAAAACTTTCCTGCCCACCCCTATTCTCAAAGCCCTTCCATTTCTGATATTCTAACCTTATTTTTACGTATTGTAGTATCTTTTAAATACAGCCTCTTTACAAGTGTTTGTTGTGTAAAACAAACACAGAAAGCTCAGTCTTCTGTTCCTGCCTGAATGTCACACATTGAAACACACCCCTGCTTCTCTTACACCAGTCATTTAAAATAAACATATAATAATTATATATACATAAGTTAGGTATAATAAGGAACATATTCAGATAATGTCTTATTTCCCATATTCTGTTTGTGTGTGTATGGTGTCATACTGTCTTTGGAGTATGGAACACTCTTAAAGAGTGCTCATGCAAAGATTATCATGCAAAGATTAATCCTTAAAGCACATATGCATTAATTTAATTGCTACATGTTCCACAATTGCATAAAATGACCTTTTCTATTTAATCTACAAACAGCCTGTGAATAATTGAAAATGGATATACTTTACCGGTCACATTTTTTTTTTTTTTTATTTTGCAAAGCACAATCACACATAAACGGAAGTATTTCTAATTTTTCTTTCTGTATTTTAAAAGGCTTCTGCAAAGCTTGGGAGAGCTCTGTTTATCACTTTATTTTGCATTGCTCAAGAGCAACAAGCAAAGAAATTATGAATCAGAAATGTTCTAAAAAGAAAAAAGATAAGGAGTGACTCATTATCCTAACAAGGTAACTGAAAGGTTGGGGTGCAGTTTGTCAGCCAGAAATCTCTCAATGGCTCCTACTCCTTAAATATATATATATATGTATATATATTGAGATCAGCCTCAAAAATAAATTAATAGAGTCATAGAATATACTGAGTTGGAAGGGACCCATAAGGATCATTGAGTCCAACTCCTAAATACATGCATGTATAGCATAAATACTACTACCTTGTCAATTTACCCATGAAATACACAAGAACCACTGTTGCATCACAAAGATTCAGAAGTTTTCTTATGTTGCAACAGTGTCTGCAAAGTTCATGACTCCATTGATTTGTAGAAATTATATATATATATATATTCAATTTCTGTTGTCAATGCAAAAACAAACTAAAATAAAACTACAAACTACATCTGAGATTTTTAATGTGACTGTTTCATGATTCTCAGGTGTATGTAATTCAACATTTCCTCATTTCTTCAATGTAAATGAAGCATAGAGAGAACATCAGAAATAATTATCCATAATTGTGTAGCAATTAGATGAGATGACATATTTCTCACAACATACAACATACGTGATTTCTCTTTGGGTATTCTGTAATGTTATTTTCTTTTTATTTATTTATTTACTTATTAGTGGATTCGAAACTAACTGTGATGCTATTAATGTGTTCTGTTGCTAACACTAGGAACAAAATAGTAAGCATGTTTTGCATAGTCAAAATCTCCATTTGGTTTTGGTAATGTAGTTGTACCTTGAAGGGTTCCCAGAGCTGTATGGTGTCTCACTAGCCTGACTATTGTCACCTTTCTTAAAGGGAAAGGAAAGTCAGTTCTTGAAACTTTTTTCCATCTTCTAATTGAAATGTAAAGTAATTCCTACTGCTGGAAGGCAATAGGACTAGGGCTTTTAGATGGGAAGTTGCAGCTGAGGGAATGCATCTACTTAGAGAAAATGTTACATAATGGATTATAAGAGGCTCCATGCTGCCATTATTTTTGAAGTGTATAAGACAAAGACCTTTTTCTCTCACTCTTAAATGGCTTCCTTTTTTCCACGCAAGAATGGGGTTGTTGCTTTAGTTCTGCAAGAAAACCTGTTATGACATTCTGTAACTATACTTCGAGAGAATCCAAATTAAAAAGGCATCAGGCACTATTAAACTGATTGTGAAATCACTGGGACTCTTGTGATTATTTTTTTTCTTTGAAATAGTTTTGAGGCTGTGTTGACACATTAACAGGCTGTTGTGGTGTGACTTTTCATAGGAAGAATATTCATTTATGTTTTGAAAGATACAACAGGTCCATATTTTATCAGTGCAATTCCAGATTATCTGAGTCTCAGGTGTGGGAAGGAACTAGAGAAATGCAGCCAAGTACTTCTGATGATATTCATTACCTTAGGTAATGATTACTCACTGTGCTAAATCTTTAAGGAAGAAAAACAATATTCTTTAAATTATGTGAAGCTGCTGTTACTTATTAAACAGCAGTAAAAAAGCTACTAGAATATTTTGACAGTGGAACAGCAAGGGGAGAAACAATTAGAAAATAATCATGGGGCTGAATGAGCAGCTAAAGGTGCTGTTCCTATTCAGAATGGCAGATGACAGTTAAAAGAACTCTATGATTTGTCTATGTTTAGAAAAACCTGCACAGAGAATAGAAAAACTCAGGCCTCTGCAAGAAACTCATTGAGCATATATGAAAACAGGACACAATTTACCACGCTTATTGTTACTCTTCTTTACCCCGACTGCTTTTATCTCAAGTTTGAATAGAATTTAAAACTTCTGAAAATAAGGGAAGTAAGCTAGTGTATCTCCTTCCCTGTTTTTATTTTTGTTTGTTTGTTTTTGGTTGGTTGTTTTTGAATGTTTTTCTCACACTGTCAGTGTAACAGTGTCTAAATATGGCAATATAGGGAAAGTTCCCAGACATACTTTTACCACTCGTTTGAGAATTTTCATTTCTATAGCTTACTTATTCCCAAGCACATGGTAGGAATTCCCACCCACTCAGAGGGTGAACTCAGCTAATTTAGGATAACTGAATTAACAGTTATCATCTGTGGGTCTGAGGACTCAAAGGGAGAGGAAATACAGATGCTACACCAAGAGAAGAGGTAGCAGGTACCTGCTGTGGAGGCTAGCCATTTTAGGTGATACACACGTGACACCAGGATGTCTTCAGAATGAGAATATGAATGAATAGTCCCATTTGGCAATAGCACATAAACGTAAGTATGCCAGGCAAGTCTTTTCTTCTGTTTTCTCTATCTGGTCTGTATGTAGCCCTCAGCAAACACTGGAGCAGTTTGGAAGAATGCCTTACTGAAAGGGTTAATGGTTTGTGTGGAGCCAGCACCTAGTTTCTCTCCACTCTGTTCCATTTTTTGTTATGTCTGTGCCTACAAAGCCTTATGATATGGCAAGGCAGAAAGTTCAGTGCCTCATCCCCTCCTTATCTTCCCTGACTGCATCTGCAAAAATCACACTTACTGTAGTTACCAGGTAAAGGAGTCAGCCTGTGCAGCAGCTCGTCTGTACAGCTCAGGATTTGGTCTTTATCATGACAATCAACTAACATGAACCAAGTAACAACCTGATAGGCAATTTCTGGTGTGTTGAACCAGAACTTAAAAAGGCTTTAAAATTTCTAGATTTTATTAATCTTCTCCACTATATTTTGAGGTTGTAAGAAAAAGAGTGTAGATGCTTTCCACTTGATCTGAAATTTATTCCATTGCATTCTGCAATGCACAGCACTTTCTAGGAAGATTTTATTTAAAATAAACTTGAAATCTTGAAATTTGAATCATATATTTTGGACTACAGAAAAAATAAAAATAAAACAATCAGTATGACCTACAACTGTCATAAATAAGAGATACATTTCCATTATTCTTTTCCTGTCTTCTCTGTGACCCTCAGTCCTTTAATAAGCAGAACACAGAAATTCAATCGTGTTAAAATTAGAAATGAATTTCTGAACCTTCAATACCAAAAATTAATAAAACAGCTCTGTCCTCTTTGGTTGATGCAATAAATGATATAATGCCAGTAAGAAGAGATTGAATTGCAGTGATTTTGAGTTAGAAGTATTGCACTGCAACACCAAACACACTGCAGTTAGATTAATCGTATTAAGAAGTTGAAGTATGAATGAAGATGTTTGTTAAGCCAATATGCACACAGAAAGATGTAATAGCCCTGTATTGGTTTCACACTGTAGCCTTATTTTGGTTTTAATCATGCTGTTACCTCTCCAGAACATAACTTTTTTTTTTTTTTTTTTTTTTTTTTTTTTTTTTTCCCTAATATGTTAATTAGAATTCTGTTCCCCTGCAGTAATTTTACAATTGTTTCTGTCTGAAAGTTTCCTTGCATGGTATTACATAGTACTACATATTTAGCACCTGAGGGAACGGCAAGAAGCTGTGTCAGGGTAGGTTTGGGCTGGGTTTTAGGAATAGATTCTTCACCAAGAAGGTGAACAGGAACAGGCTCTCCAGGGAAGCAGTCACAGCAATCAACCTGCCAGAGTTCAAGAAGCATTTGGATCACACCCTCAGACATATGGCCTGAGTTTTGGGTGGTCCTGTGTGGAGCCAGGAGCTGGACTCAATGATCCTTGTGGGTCTCTTTCAACTCAGGGATATTCTATGATTCTATAAAAAGTATAACCTCATAAGTAATTATTCACTTAGTCTATCAGTTTGTAGCCCAAAGGAACAGAAGATTATTATTATTATTATGCCTTGTTTGTTTGTTTGTTTGTTTGTTTCCCCATAAGGCTATGTGGTTTCATTTATCCATAGAAATTGCTCAACTGGAAAGCTCTGTTGGTTTAATTTATTCTGCATCTATTCAGGCCTATTCCAGATTAACAGACAAAAAAAAGTGAGCATCTTTCTCAGTCTTCTAAAATGAATGAAGAAGCAGAACATCAGTTTTGATCTGTAGTAATTGTAACAAAACTCTGTGTGAGATCTTATGGAAGGTGAAAATATCTAAAACGTACAATTCTTACGGTCCTACCCTATTGCATCAGAATTTTTCTGCTTCAGTATCCATATATTTTAGGAAATCTGTGCTCATTGTTTGTATTTCCTCTTTTTAGAGGAAATTTTTAGCCCTTTATCTCAGGGCTAAAAGGGAAAGGAATAAATACCGTGTTCTGTAACGTTATCATCTTTCTGTTAACAAACATTATGATCTTCTGCTGATGAATCATGTATCCTCATAGTTGTATTAACACAATGACTTCCTGGTCTTCATGCAAGAAATAGATTCTCTGATATTTAATTTCCATAGCGTTGTTGCTTATTAATGGAGACCTTTCAGTTAACCCCTCTCCTATTGTTTTTTTTCTGATGCATTTTCTTTCTCCCTCTTTGTCCCTTCCATGGATATGCTTCTGTATATATTTCAATCATAAGTATCCTTCTTATATACTTTTGTGGTTTATAGACAAGATAATGTTTGCAAGTTTGTCTTGCTGTTGGCTCATTTTTATGAAAGCTGTTGAGTCACTACAAACTTAAATTGCTCATCTAGCAATTCTCAAATTTAAAGGTGGGGAATTAGGGACTTTTCCATCTTCAGAGTTTAATCCCTCACTTTGTCAAACCATACTTAAGAGAGATGGAAATTAAAGATAAGGAAGTCACAGTTTATTTTACGCTGTTTGGAGTTTGTTTTATTTGTATTCATATGTATTGTATTTATACATTGAATTGTATTCTTAATATTTATTACTACTCACTTGGATTACTGAATTCTGCCAGGAGCATAACCAAACATCTGTCTCTGTAAATTTCCAGTGACCAGGTGAAATAAGGTAGGTTTAATCTTGGCAGGAAATTCTTTTCTCCCTCACTACCCATGTATCTGTTGCCTTAGTTTCTGTCTGTGGCACTTCCCAGTAGGTAGAATACTCTGACAATTTGTTCAGATAACTAATGCTGATTCAATTTTAAAATCAAATCTTTCTCTATTCCTTCTCAAAATTACATCCTGCTTCTTATTTCTTTCCTCCATCACTATACCTCTTGCCCACAGTTTCCTCATGAATCTTTTGCTATATTTGGCTAGTCCAGAAATAATTTTTCCTTGTAGGCTCTTCCCCTGAACCTGCACATGACCTCCAGTTCACCTCTTTCTTTATAGGAAATGACACCCTCTATATTAAATCAAACAATCTTGGGAAAGATCTTTGCTGAATTCTTATATCTGGTTCTTGTTTTACCCTGCTTTATATTACTATTTCCAAGAATTTTAGAGAAATTAATTTAAAAAGCCAATAAATCAAGTAAGAAATAAGTTTATGATGACCGTGTGGCTGGGGGTCATTATTTTTGCATGGATAAAGGATCATCTCAGTGTGGAATGTCCTGAAACAGAATGGAATATAAGGCTTGGTCATGACAATTTAAACTAAGTAACTGCTTGGGACTAAGTTGTTAAAATCACATAATGGCCTGTGCTGAAAAGGACCTTAAAGATCACCTAGTTTCAACCCCCCTGCCCTGGGCAGGGTTGCCAACCACTAGAGCAGGCTGCCCAGAACCACATCCAGGTTGGCTTTGAATGCCTCCAGGGATGGAGCATCCACAACTTCTCTGGACAACTTATTCCAGTGCCTCACCAACCCTCTGAGTGAAAAAGTTTCTCCTAATATCTAACCTAAACCTGTCTTAGTTTAAAACCATTCTTCCTTGTCCTGTCACTATCAACAGAGGTAAACATGCGTTCCCCCTCCTATTTATAAGCTCCTTTTAAGTAATGGAAGGCCACAATGAGGGCTCCCCAAAGCCTCTGCTGGCTGCCTAAGCCTCAGGGCTGGTGGGGACTGGCTTGACATAACATTACTAAGCTGAGTAAATCATTCACCTGGTTGCATCTGGTACAGGTGTTGTCTCTGCTGCACTGCAAGGGCCAGGTTCTGGCACTAGCTGCATCCAGAGACCTGTGCACTCACATGCTTACATAGGACTCTGTCCAGGTCTCCACATTTTTCTCAGCAATAGTCCTCCTTTCATGTTTGTGTAAGGCCTCTCTCTGGGTCCCCACACTTGGCAATAGCCTGCCTGCCAGGGCTCAGCCACAGCAAACCAGCAGGCTCACTAGCACTCTATTTGTGCTATCTAGTCAATTCAATGAGGCACTCCACCTCCCTAGACCTGGTGGGCAGGGATGCCTAAGGCTTTTTCTAAGGGCGTGGGTGTGGTCGCCATTGGCGTGGCAGCATCCACGCCTCGATAAAATGTCGGCAATGCCGCCTATGGTCGGCTTGCAGAAGCCTCTGCTGCTATCCTCAGCTCTGCCTGCAGCACCTCAGTACTGGCGGCTCCAGAAACGCCACTCCAGCGGCTAGGGGAGGTGAGGCTGAAGTTGCCGTGCTGCCCAGGTGACGCTCACGTGGTGAGGGAAGCCTCGCTCTTTGCTCACCTCTCAGCCAAGGCCCTTGTGGCAGCTGAGCTGCGTGTGGTCCTACCTAAAATTTTAAGCTGTAAAAAAATCTCGCTGAAGTTATAAATTGTAGCGGCAGAGTTCCCAAAGAAGAAGAGAGGAAGAGAAAGGGAGGTGGAAAAAAGGAGGAGAGGATCCTCCATATGCTTCTCCCTGCCCTGCCTGAACTGCCCTGTACAAAATAAAGTAAGTAGAAAATCTGTGCTTTGTAAGATGATATTTATAAAGCTTCAGCTTCAGGTACTGCCCATCAGTTCCAACGGTTCCCCATATTTTGAAAAGTTATCTTCCCTTAAAGCATTGTTTAGAAATTACCATGATGAGTTTATTTTTAATACACATTCTGCATATCTCACCATTAATTCTTCTCTTAAACTGAGTACTTGTTTATGACAAATTTGTTCAAAATTCAATTAATTGTGTGAGAGGAAACTGAGAAATGTTTTTAGGTTACTTGGGAGTCCATGTTTGTCTACTGCTACGAATAGAACAACCTACTTCTAATAAACTTGCTAATTATTTTATTCTATACTGCGTCATGTTTTAAAAAATATTTTTAAACGACGTTTAAAAAATGATTTTCCACTGACTGCAGAGATGGACTGTAGTATCATCAGACATTTGTTACCATTCAGCTTTTTTTTTGTTTTTGTTCTTTTTTAAGAAAAGGCTACAACTCCAGTATTTATGAAAATCTTGCTTAGAGGAGGAGCCAGTCAGAAACAGTGCTGGTTCTTTGGAAGTTCAATATGTTTATGATGTTTCTGATCAACATCAGAAAATTAAAAGTTGTTTTCAGACACTTCCCATAAATACCAATGTATCGAGTCAGTGGTGGCCCATTGATTTTGTCACTCTGGAAGATTGTTCCAGTTATTCATATCTGAGATGTGAGTGATAGCTGCTATAGGCTGAGAACAAAGAAATACTCTAAATATAGAAATAATTTGTGTCTCTCCAGTGCTGCCAAATTAACAAAAAATCCTGTATATACATATGCCATGACCTTATTGGTGTACTATTTATAAAAAGTAGAATATTACGGAATCATAGAATCATCTAGGTTTGAGAAGACCTTTAAGATTATCAAGCCTGACCTACTGAGTCCCATTACTAAACCATTTATCTTATGGTCAAGTCTACACATCTCTTACATAGCTCCAGTGATAGGGGTGCCACCAGTACTCGCAGTCCTAGAAACTACATTGTTGAAGCACAATAGTAACTTATGTCTTCACACGTTAACTTTCTCAAGCTTTGCACTTCATTAAGTATCAATGGTGAATTTTATTTTTGACTTTTTCTCCCTTGATACCTTAGTTCAATAGAAAGACAAATGGGGTACTTTTTGTGTAAGCTCATGCATCGTTATTACACCGAACTGATATGTCCATCTATCACTATTAATTAACAATCCTTTTCAGGTTAATTGAAAAGATTATCTGTTAGGCTACTTCTTATTTAAACTAATGCTTGGTATAAATGAGAATTGATGCAATAATTTTAAAAATTGACTGCAAAATACGGTGAAGTTAAATCATGAAGCAGGTGTTTAAAAGATTCTCAGCGTTCTCTCACTAATGCCAAATCATGTTTGTTGTTTCAGAGTGCTGCAATGTTTATTTCTTTATAAATTATACTCCTTTACATTATGTGAACTAAAAATGATCTCTCTAGGCTGATATAATCAATTTGTACTTCTGTGATAATGAATTCAAACATCTATGCTACTGCATACCTTGATAAGAAGGTAGGGAAAATAAAAACATGATTTGTTAATCTTCATATTATGCTTCTTCCAGTGATAAAAGACCAAGGGGAGAAACAGAAGCAACATTGTTTAATAACTGAAGTATAGAAGTGTAATTCAAAACTAGCAAGTGCATCATCCACAGATAAGTACTTTCATTTGAAAATACCTTATGTTACCTTTGACTGAACTGATCATCATGGTGGCTCTACACTGAACTCTCTGAAGTGTGTCCAGGTGTGTCTTGTTCTGGGGTTCCCAGAACTGGACACAGTACATCACATGTGACCTCACAGATGCTGAGCAGAGGGGAGGATCACCTCTCTTGAACTGCTGGCAATACTTTACCTAATGCAACCAAGAACACTGTTAGTCTTCTTAGTGGCAAGGACACATTGTTGGCTCATGTTCAACTTGTTGTCCATCAGGACATTCAGGTTCTTTTTTGTAAAGCTGCTTTTATGTTGTGTGGCACCCAGTATGTCCTAGTGTCTGGTGTTGTTCTTCCCCAGGTACAGGACTATGCACTTTTCCTTGGTGAGCTTCATGAGATTCTTGTCAGACCACTTCTCCGGGCTGTCAGAGTCCTTCTGGCTGTGTGCATGGTCCTCTGGTGAGTCAGCCACTCACACCAGTTTCCAACTTCCTCATTGGAATGAGGCTAAGACTGTAACAGTTCAAAATAGCAAAATCAATTATCTGGAATAAAAAGCACCCTGAATTGTACAGTAGGGAAAACTCCAGTCCATTTGTCTTTTATTCTGTTTGTTACTGTCTTGTTAATAATACAGAACCAGCTGAAATCAAACATACCTGAAACGTTTGAGAACATTAGATTTGTAAACACTACTGACTTCTAAGGCTAAATATAGTTCAGGAGGGAACAAAAGATTATAACTCACATATATGAAGTTCTGGAGAAAAAGAAAAGTCATCAGAATTCATGGACAGGATTTCCTTTTAAAGCATGTGCAACAGGTCTACAGTTACTCTTACAATTATATTACATTTTACAGTTATATTATACAGTTACTTAGTACAATAATATTTCAGTGTTGCTCTTCACCTGCTTTATAGTGGAAGGATAGAGCAAACTTGTTTTATTAGACCAGAAGAAATAGGTTCCATAAATAAACATAAGTAAGCTTTCAGAGAATTTGTACAAAGTGAAATCTAACCAGCCATCAAAAGTACGTGTTGCCGTACATAATTTGTTTAGAATCTGATGACTAATAATTTAGTGTCATAGTTATTTGCTGTACAGTAACATAACCTGAATAGAATTCCAGATTTTCTGATACGTAAGAAAAATACAGTTCATGCTTCACATTGTAGAAAACATTCTGCCTAGAAATTGATTGATTTGCGAGGCTATTATTGCAGTTCCTCTGACCTGTTTTACTGCTGGAGACCAAGAACTTTCCCATATGGTTAAAATTTTAGATGATGTCCCATGTTTCATATTGAAAATATCCATCAGCAAAATTTTACCAGACTCTTTAGAGGACCAGTATTTTCACTTCCAGGATTCTAAATTCACAAGGCGCTTCAAAAATATCCTGAGCCCCATTTTTAAAGACAGTGGAAGAGTAACTTAAAAGTCAGCTTCCTATTGAGTCAGTCAGGTTCCTGAATTGCATATGAAAAATGAGACTTCATATCTAAATCATATAGTGACCTTGGGAATTATGCTGCTCATGCCTGAACAGTTGCAGTGTGTTTTCATTTGTTCATTAATACACTGATTTAAGATGGTGAAAGTTGATTATATATATTTCTGGTTGACAGGAAGAGTAACAAAAAGAGTACTTGTTTGTTAACTTTAAAAAAGTCAACAATCCTGTAAGTTCTCACTTCAATTTTTCTATCCAATTATCACCAGTTGCCAAAGTTATTACAATCAATATTTTAAGTGCAAATTTCTTTCCTTCTTTTCCTTAAAAAGTAGTCTTCAGTCTTTTACTATATAACCCGCAATAGCAGTGCCACAGCTCCTTAATGATGCCACTCACATTTATAGCGTGAACATATGGTGAAGACAAGAGGAGGTCAGCTGGTGTGTACCTGGAGACATTTTGGTCAGCAGACGTATGATCTACATACACACGTATACGCATATACAGAAGCTATTTGCTTTTAAATCTGCTACCTGCTAATGTACACATCTCATATTTGAGGTGGTGTCAGTAATCATTCACTACCTGCTGTTTCACAGCTTTATAGACATGATGGATGGGATTTAGAAAGAGCATATGCACCTGATACTGCTCTAGATGCCAGGGTAGTCTTCTGCCAGTCAGCTCTCCAGGAGGATATGGGTCCCGTAGCTGTCTCCTTATCTGCCAGTCTCAAGCATGCATCAGATAATTTGGGTATTTGAAGTGGGTCTTTATTCTATTTTTAAGATATCTGAATATCATATGAGTTTGAAGTCTATTTGGTTTCTCTTCATATGGAAGTTCATTAAAAGTGAATGCGCTTTGAAATGGATCAGTGGCACAGTGATATATTCCATTCTTGATTTTGTTTAACATTCAGCTGCCTTGTGGCCAGATACCATAAAAGGAAAAATCGCTCTCTCCTTATACGTACCCTTACAATATACCTTGACTGTAAATTATGGGCACAGAGGTGCAAAGGAAGTAATACAAATGCACAAAAAAAATTTCCACATCTGAATGGCAAACTCTGGCAAGTCTACAGTGTCCCTTTGGCACAGATTGTGAAGTTCTGTGGAAAAACATCCTAAGAGATGGTATCAACCAGTTCATATATTAAAAGTAAGAAGGTGTTTGCTTGTGATTATTTAAGAAAAATTTTTGAACTTGTATGTTTAGTCTGATGCTGAAATACTTATTACCTTAAATATCTTTGCAGAAAATGCTGTAAATGTGATAATTTTAGCCAAAGCTTGCTATTGCTTCTCCAGTAGAACGGAGAAATTCTTCTGCTTTAGACCGCTTGCTGTTCATTTTATGATATTCAAGTATATATGTGTATATTTCCACATTTCACATTTCTGTGAAATTTCACAGCATATTATTCTTCCTTTTAAAGTTGACCAGAAAAACACTGGAGTAATATAGTTTTTTAGTTCTAATTTATTTCAAACACTGTGCATAATTGGGTATCAGTCCTGAAGTGTGTTTTTTTTTTTTTTTTTTTTTTTTTTGTCAGTTGGTCGTTTTCTGAATCCCACAGATGGATCATTGTTTACAGAAAAACACTCTCCCATATCAGTTGAAGAATTTGTATTGAAGTTTTCAGATAATTTGCATTTCTTGTCTCAAAACTTTAATCTTCTTTTATTCCTGCAGTACTGTTCTACTGCAGAAGCAGAAAAGGTTTCAGAAATAGTTGCGTTCCTGGCCCCAGGGCAGTCTTATGGCTTTAGGCATGGAAACAGTCTGCTTAACTGAAATCTTGAAAAAGATGTTGGGGACTATGAAACAGTAGTTAAGTATGAAAGAAATAACACATTTACTTTTCTGTTGTGCACACACTCAAAATTCACTTCTGGAAAATTTCAACAAAGCATATTTTGGTATAGTCTTTCCTCCTTCTGTGGTAGGAGTCACTGTGCAACTACGTAACCTAGCTGCAAGTGGGAATGGGTACGCATGCTCAAAGAGGAGGTTAAGAATAAATTTGTCTGTGTAAGTGTGCAAAATTTATGGAGTGTAAACTATCTTTAGAACATTATCATCTGTGTAATAATCTATGGACAAATGGATCAGAACATTATTAATGCATGAAACAGGGAAATACAGCAAGAGAGCTATTGCAAATATTTACTGAAATTAAATCTATTTCAGCAGCGTCCCTTTTTTATGCTTTTTGATTCTTGGTCCTGATTGAATTCAGTTCCTGATTGAAACTGAATTATAACAATGCAAGCGTTTGTAATATATTGATGGTGACTAAATCTCAAATTGTTCATACCTATCTTTCATTTTTCTTGATCACTGATTAGGGAATGGAAAATTGCCATAAAAGCCATAGATTTTCATTCACAATTACTGACCACCACTTGGATATCACCTAGCAACTGTGAATGTTCAGAATTAGCTTTCAGAGGAGAGAAATCTTTGAACAGTTGCAAATAATGAATAGCTGAAGGAATCATGAGTTTCCTGCAGATACTTTGTGAGCAGTCGGGCAATAACTGAAACACACATGTACAAAATCTTTTGTCTATAGTCTCTGACAATTAGTGAATTTTCCTGTGTTGGAGGAGAATCCCATATATGAAATTCTAGTAAATCCAAATGGAGCAGATGATTTGAGTGTGGCAAGTTCTGTAACCTCGTATTCCTGTAGGAGACATCCATTATCTTGAAAATTTGCAGAGAATTAAAAGTATTCTAGCATAATACTGGTAGGCTAAGCATGACCAGAATCTTAACTAAAGGTTTGTTTGCTTCTTTTTCTCAAAAATAGAATATAATGATATCTCCAAATGCTGCAAATTTCCATCCTGTTTTTCTCATCTTGCAATGTTAATAACATTCTGCTGATCAAATTCACGTACAATTATTTTGAAAGCTCCTGATGTTGTCGGCTTTGCATCTTATTAACCAGATAATAAATGCTTATCTTTTTAATATATGAAGGATGAATACCTCTCAGATGCAAAAACATTATTTAAAAAAATAAAAAATAAAATATCCTTTCTAGACATGTTATTTCTTCTGAATCTCTGAAGTTTGGCAGCTTTCAAGGTAAAACAGGAATCCTTCATTGTATTTTATCTTTTGTTGTCACTCCCACTGTTGATTGCATTAACAGAGAAAAAAGGTAGGATGGAGAGGTTAAGAGGCCCCACAGTTTAACTGTTCCATTATAGCTCAGTAAATTTACTTCCTTTGTTGTTCTAGTTTTAATTTGGCTTGGATGTTTTTGGCCAAGTGCTTTCTTTGGAAGCTGAACTTACCTATATGAAGATATTATTTTTAATAGATTTAAAGGTACTTTGGCTATTTTTGTTCTCTTTATTAAAAACAACAACAAAAACACCTTACTGCTAAAAGAACTGGATTGGTGATGAATGAGGAACTGGTTGCAATGTTTTATTTTCTCATGGAAATAAGTTAGTCCCATTAGTTCAGGCTTGTCCTTTATATTTTTGTATCCACTTTCTTATCTTCAAAAGTGCCCCTGAAAGATATTAGATATTCAGAAGTCATCATTGTGGCTTAAATGCTGCTTCTTATCCCCGTTATCCCCTTATTCTTAAACTTTTGAATGTTCGGATTCAGTTTGAAAAACTAATAGTTTGCAGGACAATTCTTATGCCATTCTTTTTATGGTTCAGTAGATTCATTCCTTGCTGTCAGCCCCCTTTCCTCCTTAGTCGCTGGATTACAGTGCTCCAGGAGGCTTATCTCAAAGTTGAACAAGAGCAATGTTGCTGCTAATGTATGCATTGTAAACAGTCAGACAAAATTCTACTCTAATTGTCTTAAATATCTAATCTAATGGATTTTTACTTCCTCTGCTAACCGTAATGCTGTTTTTTCATCTTTTTACTAACAAAATATGTATATTATGTATATCCATAAATATCTCACACTTTTCCACTGAGATGTAAATATGCTAATTGCTCACAGATTTTCTTTTCATACAGTGAAAATTTGAGCTTTCTGAGTGTCAAGGACAAATCTTTTCTTCCACTTAAATTATTTTGGTTTTGATTATTATTTTTTTTGTCATGTTCTTCTTTCATGATATTTTTTATAGTTAAGTCTGAATTTCATATACCATAGCTGCAATTAAAATATTTTAAAGGCAGAGTGCTGAAGGTAGTGCAAGTGTTACTAACTACTGTATAGGTTTTGGATGGAATCTGTTGGATGTATACTTCACTACAGTATGTGTGTTTTACTGAATCAAAGCTTTTATTTGTACAAGTAAAATGTTTGAAGAGACTTTCAGTGAAGAGTGAGGAAAAGAACAAGGTCAGAAGTAAGGAGTCAGCAAGGACTACTTGTACTGTGCCTGTCCTTAGGAATTAAGGCACAGGTTTACCTTCAGAACAGCATCTTGTTTGGACCTGTTCTGGTTTTACCACCAGTAATACTTCTCAGTAGTGCTGTGAGCCATGAAAAAGTCTATACCCAGTCAGCACTAGAGGTCCAAGGTCTACGAAGGTGTTAAGGTATTCAGGCAAGTGGAGAGTGGAATGGACAGACTGAACTTTCCCTAACAGAAGGTACAAAGCAAAACAAACAAAGATTACAAGAAGTAACATGGCATATTAATGAATCTTAAATTTGAGATAGGAGAAAATGGAAAAAAAAAAAAAAAAAAAGAAAAAAAAAAAAAAGATGCTGTAATGTTTTAAAATACATAAAAGGATGATTGTCCGTATATTTTGTTTGTATAGGGAAAGAGAATAATTTGAAAAAAGCAATAATTACTTGGTTAGGTTGGCATATTGTTGATATAATGAATGAACCATAGTGATAACACAGTAAATGAAAAAAAAAAAAAGGTCTAGAGCCTCAAGAAGATGACATTTCATCAATAAGCTCTTAGGATCACTGAACAGTTTGTAATAGCAATTAATAATCCTTCTTTAGCAATTAAAGATGTGCTTGAGAGAAAGAACAAACTCACAGCAAGTAGCGTAATATCCAATACTTTTTACTTCTACTGTGGAACGACATTTTTTCTGGGATACAGAATCTGTCTGTTTCAAAGGATGATGAAAATACTAAAGATGTTAAAGAAAACTTTATTTTTTGTTCAAGCTGCAAGGAGACTACATATCTTCTCTTTAAAGTCAATGACAGAAAGCTCAGGAACTTCTTCAAAAGAATTAAGTGATTCAAGTCATTGAACTAAAGCCTGTGAGCTGCTTAAGCACAGAAGCCACTGATTAACGTCTTTTCTTGCCTTCTCACCTCCCAGGAACATGAAGGCAAAGAGTGGTGGTGATAATATGGTTGTTTTTTTGTTGTTGTTGTTGTTTTGTTTTGTTTTTGTTTTTCATAAATCAAGGAACAATATGTACTGTAGAAATGCTGATTTTTTTTTTTTTGACTTTGAAATATATCAAGGGAGAGTGCACAGGGCACAGTGGGGAAGACACCACAGTTCACATGATGTGCTTCCCTCAGGGGTTCTTCTAGGGAGAAAATAACTCTTAAAAGATACCTGGGATTTTTTAAGCACCCTGAAATTTATGAATCACCAGGGCAAGTTTTTTTTAAAAAAAAAAAAAAAAAAAAAAGAGAGGGAAAAAAAGAAACACAGGTCTGGAGCATTTATTTGGGTAATGTATTGTTATTCACTGATAAAATGCAGCTCTTGAAATGTACTGTTTTGCTTATGTATGTACTAAAGATCTAAAAGAAGACCATGGCATGGGCTTGAAAAGTGGCATGTAACTGTTTCTGGCAAGGTTTAGTTACCAGAGATTTAGATACCACTTAGTTACCAGAGATGAGGAAAAAGCCAAGGTGCTTAACGCCTTATTTGCCTCAGTCTTTAGCAGCAAAACCAGTTTTCTGTGGATGCCCAGTATCCTGAGCTGGTGGAAGGGGATGGGGAGCAGAATGTTGTCCCCACAATCCATGAGGAAATGGTTGGCAACCTGCTACAGCATTTGGATGTACGCAAGTCGATGGGGCCGGATGGGATCCACCTGAGGGTAGTGAGAGAACTGGCGGAAGAGCTGGCCAAGCCGCTTTCCATCATTTATCGGCAGTCCTGGCTATCGGGGGAGGTCCCACTCGACTGGCGGATAGCAAACGTGACACCCATCTACAAGAAGAGCTGGAGGGTAGACCCGGGGAACTATAGGCCTGTTAGTTTGACATCAGTGCCAGGGAAGCTCATGGAGCAGATTATCCTGGGCGTCATCATGCGGCAGTTGCAGGGCAAGCAGGCGATCAGGCCTAGTCAGCATGGGTTTATGAAGGGCAGGTCATGCTTGACAAACCTGATCTCCTTCTATGACAAGGTGACACGCTTAGTGGATGAGGGAAAGGTGGATGTGGTCTACCTTGACTTCAGTAAGGCTTTTGACACGGTTCCCCACAGCATTCTCCTCAGGAAACTGGCTGCTCAGGGCTTGGACTGGCGCACGCTTTGTTGGGTTAAGAGCTGGCTGGATGACCAGGCCCAGAGAGTTGTGGCAAATGGAGTCAAATCCAGTTGGAGGCCGGTCACTAGTGGAGTCCCCCAGGGCTCGGTACTGGGGCCAGTCCTCTTTAACATCTTCATCCATGATCTGGATGAGGGGATCGAGTGCACCCTCAGGAAGTTTGCAGACGACACCAAGTTAGGTGCGTGTGTCGATCTGCTCGAGGGTAGGAAGGCTCTGCAGGAAGTTCTGGATAGGCTGGACTGATGGGCTGAGGCCAGCTATATGAAGTTCAACAAGGCCAAGTGCCGGGTTCTGCACTTGGGGCACAACAACCCCAAACAGAGCTACAGGCTGGGAGATGTGTGGTTAGAAAGCTGCCTGTCAGAGAAGGACCTGGGAGTATTGGTTGACAGTCGGCTGACTATGAGCCAGCAGTGTGCTCAGGCGGCCAAGAAGGCCAACAGCATCCTGGCTTGCGTAAGAAACAGTGTGGCCAGCAGGTCCAGGGAAGTGATCGTCCCCCTGTACTCGGCTCTGGTGAGGCTGTGCCTCGAGTACTGTGTTCAGTTTTGGGCCCCTCACTACAAGAAGGACATGGAGGTGCTTGAGCAAGTCCAGAGAAGGGCTACGAAGGTGGTGAAGGGTCTGGAGAACAAGTCTTATGAGGAGCGGCTGAGGGAGCTGGGACTATTTAGCCTGAAGAACAGGAGGCTCAGGGGTGACCTTATTGCACTCTACAGGTACCTGGAAGGAGGCTGTAGCGAGGTGACGGTTGGTCTGTTCTCCCACGTGCCTGGTGACAGGACGAGGGGGAATGGGCTAAAGTTGCGCCAGGGGAGGTTTAGGTTGGATATTAGGAAAAACTTCTTTACTGAATGAGTTGTTGGTCACTGGAATAGGCTGCCCAGGGAAGTGGTTGAGTCACCATCCCTGGAGGTCTTTAAAAGACGTTTAGATGTAGAGCTTAGGGATATGGTTTAGTGGAGGAGTTGTTAGCATTAGGTCAGAGGTTGGATTCGGTGGTCTTGTAGGTCGGTGGTCTTGTAGGTCTCTTCCAACCTAGACTATTCTGTGATTCTGTGAGTCTGTTTCACCTGTGCTTATTGGTATTTTCTCAAGTGACACACAAAGGATTGAGAGCAAATGGTTGTCCCTAACTTTTGGTATAGATAAGGCTGCCCTATTTTGAGAAGAAAGGTGAGGCATAAGGAGGTTGGTGTCCTTTGTGCCAGTTGCAGAGAAATCATCATAAAACATTTTATTTACCTTTAGACATGTAGAACTTTAGCACTACTTCAGGGTGTTCTGTGAGTAATCAAGCTTCAAGAGAGCAATCCGATGGGGTTTCTTCCTGTATAATAGTTCCTATTGTTTTGTTACTCTAAGTATTCAAACAGGACTAATCTTTGCAAGTGAAAGCAGGGCTCTCTGAAGTGGAAAGTTAGGTCTGCTACCTTGGAATTCACTAGACATTTTAAATGTTATTTCTCAAATCTGTAGAAGTTCCTTCCCTCAGTATGGAAATGAAAAACTTGTACCATATTCAACATCTATTATGATAGCAGAATATAGTTTTGTTACTTGGAAACAACTTCTTCTGTCTTTTGTTGTTACTACAATGAAACTTGGTAAGGAAGCATGGCTAAATGGCATGGTTTATAAATCTCTTGAGCTAAAGCAACGTTAACAAAAATCAAGATTTTGAGAGGCTTCTTAAAATGGTAGACAAGCAAACCACCCCTCTGCGGAGGTTAAAAAAAAAAAAAAAGGCACACCACCACAACAGAGGAATATATAGTGCATACAATTAAAATCAGATTTACTAACGTTCCTTACAGTCAGTTTGCTTTCATGAATATCTTTCTGTACTCATCTTTTTTTTTTTTTTAAATAAAAAAATAAAAAAAAGGGGGATGGGTGGATTATTTTGTATGGGTTGGTTCCTCTTTAAGCATAATGCTCAATTTTAAATCTTTTAAAAATTATTTCTTAAGTTATATTTCAGCATCAGCAAACTAAGATAACACTCATGGAGCTTGATCCAAAATTATTGAAATAGGTGAGAATATTCAGTAATTCCAACTATTTTTGGATCAACCCCATTTTTTCACTATTTTTTAATGGAAGATTGGGATTGATTAGAATCATGGGTTTACAAATTTGGGCCACAATTTTAAAACTGGTTAAGGACTAAAAACAGTGACTCTTTTCAGCAAAGAGCTACATACCACTGATGGTTTTTGATATTTTTTGTATTGACAATATGTTTCAATAATTCACAAAGGAACTTCCTGTTCAGTATATCCTACCCCATTTTTACTTTCAAGAGTACACAATATGCAGCTTTCAAGAGGTTTACCGTTTATTTAATTTTATGATTAACATAAGTGGATGTATCTGAATATCTCATTAAGGTGGGCTTCTGTAGAAAAAGAACACAGTGAATATGGTGAAAAATGAGATTTTTAAAGCAGGTATACTGGTATATCTTTCTTTTGGAAATTAGACTTTATTTTAAATATTTAAAACAGGAATATTATATTAGCTAGTAAAAGTTTTTTTGGAAGATAATTAGGCTTTATGATATCCAATCATTCTTGATTTCTGTTGACATCAGTAAGTCTGAGGAGCAGAAACCAAGGTCAGTTCTGGAAGTGCTCTTCAGTGTAGCAAGTCACTGCAATAAAATTCTCCAGGCTTTCCTCCATAAGTCCTCTTTATGTTATTAAGACAGCTCTTGAAATAGGTATTACTTAACTTCTAGTGCTTATTATTTTTTCTATTATCAAGATAAAAGCTAAATGTTTTATTAATTGTGTAGTGTATGCAAAACAGAATGAATGCAGGCAGAAGTATGCTTCTGTGTGCTGGCTGGGGCTCACTGAGCAATAAAACACCTTCTCAAGGCCATTGTCTTTTGGCATTTTCATCTTTGTTTTTTTTTCCATTCAGCCTTTGCTTATGATGGTTTTATTTTTTTTAGCTGTGAATATCTTCAGGAGATACTTTAATGGTTGAATAGCTGGATCATGTATTTTTCTGAAATAAAAATAAAAATTAAGTGACTTTCCTTTAATGCATCATTAGAAGAGTCACTGATTATTAATTTTCACTAAATGACTGCATAGCATGGACGTAACTTAGTCACCTTAGTGACTTTGAATTTGCCATTTGTTAGCAGTGGGGGGAGAATGACTGGATGTGACTTCTCAGCTGGCTGGGCAATAGTATATAGCTGGAAGTAGGAAAAAAAAAAAAAAAAGGGAAAAAAAAAAGAAAAAGGCAAGTCTAGGGAAAGCTCAGTTCCTGTACTTAATTATTTAAAAAAGCTGCCTAATTGTAAGCTTTATCTTTGACAGTTGTCAGATGTCTTCCTGCAAGTGAAGATCAAAAGGAATAATTAGTATGTAGTCTTTTTGTCCTCCTGGCTAGCAGAATTATTTTTTTTTTAATCTGCTAAAATGTGTATTGAGGAGGCCCTTAATGGAAGGCAGTGATTTTCTCAGGTGAAAGTTTCCTTTGATTTTATCTAATTCTGTCTAGTTCTGGTTTTCAGGCAAGTGGAAGAGTAAGAAAAACTTGTCTTTGTGTATTTTTAGCATAATTTCTTCAGCAAATTGACAAAAGGCTCCTACTGTGAGAGAAATGTTTCAGCATAGTTTTTTTTTTTTTTTTTTTTCTAATGTAGAACAAAGACCTCCCTGAAAATGTAACTGAGCTTTGAAAATATAAGTAATGTGTGAATCCTATATTCCTCTCCTGTTTTATTCTTAATTAAAGCCTTAATTGTCTCCCAGCATTGAATATTTTGAACTCGATCATTATCTGAAATATGCAAATATATGAGTTAATTCAGTTTTTAGTTAAAGCAATAAATGCTTCACATATCTCTGCCTTGAAAAACTAGAGAAGTAGGAGGCAAAACTCTTCCTATTTGGACTTCAGGTGTAATGGGAATGTTTATGAAATGGACGCAGAAGGGTGAATTCATGTGGCACTCTTTTTGGACTTTCATTCAGACAAGTGTGTTGTAATCAGAGAGGTGCAAGGATCATCTGATAAAAGGAGATTACAGCTTTTCTCAATCCTCGTGTACAGCTAGGTCTAGCAACAGTAACTGCTGATGTCTTCACTGCACAAGTCTGAGAGACTGCTAAGCTCAGTCAAGTACTGTTCACTGCTGCCTGCAGCACCTGAATCCTTAGCTTTCCCCTTCCTACTTTCTGTTTTCTGTGGCCTTTTACCTCAGCTCTTCTGAGTTCCCCCTAAAATTCAGTGTTCATTACTTTGTCCTACCCAAATTGTTCTCTCTTTAAAATAATAATAATAATAATAATAATAGTTTTAATGCTTTGCTGGTGGGAAAAGCACTTCAGTGGCTTTGAATTCTACTTCTGTTAGCAAATAAGGCATATCCAGCTGAACAGTATATATATATATTTATTTTCTTAGTAAATACTACATAGTAGTAGTTATATACTAATTAAAATTGCATGCAATTACTACATAGTAATAAAAAGCATGTTCTAAATAAAGAATAAATTTTAGAATTGTCAGAATAGGTAGACCCATACATGTTGATCATGCTAAACTTTGTAATATTTGACAAGCAGAGTAAAAGGCTGAGAATCTTAGAATCATAAAATTACAGAATGGTTTGGGTTGGAAGGGACCTTAAACACCATCCAGTTCCATCCCCCCTGCCATGGGAAGGGATGCCACCCACTTGACCACCCAGGTTGCCCAAGCCCAATCCAACATGGCCTTGAACACTGCCAGGGATGGGGCATCCACAGCTTCTCTGGGCAACCTGTGCCAGTGTCTCATCACCTTCAGGGTAATGGATTTCTTCCTCACATCTAATCTAAATCTTTCCTCTTTTACTTTAAAGCTATTACTACTTGTCCTATCTCGACATTCTCTGACCAAGAGTCCCTCCCCTGCTTTCCTGTAGCCCCCTTTTATATACTGGAAGGTCACTGTAAGGTCTCCCTTCACCAGGCTGAACAACCCAAACTCCCTCAGCCTGCCTTCATGGAAGAGGTGCTCCAGCCCTTTGATCATCCTTGTGGCCCTTCTTTTTAAGGGCAGATCAATGGCAGACTATTTCTGTTCAAAGCAAATACATAGAATTAGTCTATATCATATCGTGCTGTTACATCAAAGGCAAACAAAGAGAAAGTGAAGCCAGTCTGACACGCACTGGTATGGGTCAGAATGAAGTGAACATCAGAAATCATCAGGAAACTTCAGGGTTGCAGAAAAATTGCAGATGCTAGAACATAACCAGGTCATCACCTACACCCAGTCCCTAAGTTCTTTGATAGAGAGTAGGTAAGAGTTCTTATAATGAGATATATCTTCTTCCCCTGTACAAACTTGCTCTCATCTATTTCTGTCTCCGTGAAAACACTATAATTCATGAGATCCTAGAATAATTTTGGCATTATTACAGCTTTTCACAGGTCTCAAACTCCTGAAACTAAAAACTCTTCAGTTGATAAAGGATAGAAAATTCCTGTTTATGTATGTAGAAAACCGTGATAATATGATTTGAATATATCATAAAAGATCAAGAAACAGAAAACACATGGAAGTTATGGTGTTATAAACATGGACAGTGTCAAGTCCAAGGGAAATCTCATAATTTATTTTTGTTAGTGTATGTATATGCATATACATGCATATATATATTTAAGTATTCATTTCATTTTAGAATAATTTGGATTACAACAGCCTTCTTACCATCAGTGAGTGATTTTCTGCAGGCAATATATTTGTTTTTATAAATTGATTTTAAATAATTTCTAGTCATAGACTCTGCAAAAATACTAAAAATAAAAATCTTATTTTGATTTTTTTTTTTTGATTTTTTGATTTGTAGAATGTGTGTGCATATAGTCCAAAACTAAGTCTTGTGAAAAGCAGAGTAAAAATGTAATTATGTCCTGGTGCTCCAGTACTTTTTCACCAAAGCCTAAATTAAGACAGTCAGAATTTTAATTTTTTTAAAAAAATTGGATTAGTTTTTTTACAACTAACAGTCATTAAAATTCATTAAAATAATTGCAATTCTCAGTGGAAAAGACATTTTTTAAGGACAAAACCATTAAGAAGTAGAGAAAAAAATTGAGCAAAGCAATGCAGAATGAAATATACAAATTAGTGTTTTTAGGCATCTATATCTAATTCCAGCAGTGCAAAATTATTAAAACTTAATGGGAAAATAGAAGATTTTTCTGAAGAGAAAAAAAAAGGGAAGAAAATACCTATTCTAAACCAAGCATGGGAGCCATGTGACACAGAGACATGTTTATTAATGTTACTGTCTAAAAGGACATTTTGAACAAAACTGCATATACAAAAAATCAACACTCCCAAAACAAAACAAACAAACAACAAAATCCACAACCTAAACAAATTTAAAAATGGAGAGAAGTGAGAAGGATAGCACAGTGTCACGTAGCTGTGCCAAGGCCACCTGGCATGCGTATGCCCTAGGTGTCTTGCTGCTGTCAAGCTGAAAAGACTGTTCTTCTGGAAACTACTGTACAAATAAAGGGCTTGAGATGAAAGAGGCTTCATGCATTCCCAAGGACTTCAGCATGAATTCTGGGTGCAGACAAGGAACAGTCACAGGTTCAGGAGCTTGGGAGCAATTCAGGTATAGCTGCATAATTCTCTCAGCCTGAGGGCAACCTGAGATGGACAAGGGGGTTGCCTATTTGAGAGATTAATGGTATGATGTCTTTGTTTTCAGTTCTCTGTAACGATCTTATCCGAAGTGCACACATTTTATGTTCTCTTTGGGCTTCCCCCGCCCCCCCCCACACAAAGAAAAAAAAAAATCAAAGGCACACAAGAATGTGTTTTTCCATAACTTAAATTTTAGCATTTTCAGTCTTTATCTCTCTTTTTTAAAAGTCACATTTCAGTGACAACATTGTGTTCAGTTACTGTAGTCAGTCCTGTTTATTGGCACTCACCTTTACATGATTCAATTAATCTGCCTTTTTGGATTCATCAGATTCTACAGAAAAACTCTGGCTTATATGCTTTCTTCCATTTCCTTCAGTTCTGTTGAAATGTAGTATGCTCTATTGAGCCAAGTCAGTGTGCATTATTCATAACCAGTTGAACTTTCTGGATAATTTCTAATACTTTTTCTTTGATTTCAGAAATAATCAGTGGCATGTACTATTAGTAGTTTTCTTATATCAATCAGTTCATAATTTATACCTTGTCCATTGTGCTTCGATCTCTTTCCTTCTCTTGGGACAATGGCAACAGTTTCACTCTTAAGTCTCTCTTCATGTTTCAGATTATTTTGCCAGATGTATATTGATATTTGGATGGACAAGGCAAATTTATGCTTGGGCAACTAACATGATTTTGTCTTATTATCAAGCCACTTTAGTTCTGGGAGGCATCCAGAATTCAGCATGTGACTGCCTTTTTCATCTCCCTAATATTTACATTTCAAATGACCATATGCTAAGTGTATATAGTCCAACAGAAGCCAATCAAGAATGGTATGAAGTGTTTTTTTAGACAGCGGAAAACCCAATGTTTCCAGTTAGTTTTAACTTTTCCAGGCACCTGCAGTTTATTGTGACTCTACCAAAAGTGCATGAATTGTGCTTTATTGTCAGTAGCTTTATTGTGCAATCCTTTCATCTGGACAGCTGTTTTGTGTTTTGAATGCATTATGAGTAGTTGAAATGGATTCTTTCCCTAGAGAATTCTTCCTGCTGTGAAGATGTTTAAGGATTTCTCTACCTACCTCATAACTATTATTTAGCTGTTGAAAGAAGTTATGTCATTTTTTATAAAGAAATCTAAAGCAGTCAGTTTAGTAAAATCCCAAGGGTCAGAATCACCTATGGTGAAGTCTGTCAGTGTTTGGAGCTGCATTCACTTACATCAAGTTGAATTTGGCATAATTCCTGAAATACAGTAAAGCATAGGAACAGAGAATGTAAGGAAATTACATTGAAACTACAAGCTGTCCACTGCATAAAGTTCTACAAATTATTAGGGACAGACTTTCAAAAGTGTGAAGGGGATTTTTAAATTACACTCAATACAATTTTTTTTTTTTTAACAGCCTTGTTGTAGGAATATCCTTAGATAAAAAGTTCTTAATCAGATTTATAGAATATATATATATATATATATATATATATATATATATATTAAACTCTGGGTGAAATAAGTAGAAGTTTTTATAGACTCTAGTGAAAATCAAGTAAGGCTTTCAGGGTTCAAGTAGTTTGCTGAGCGATGACACCATAGTTCTGTAGCCTAAATTGACATTAGTTGGTTCTACTGTGGGTCTTGCTGTTCCACCCATGTATTTCACAGATAACATCTCCTTTGTGCTGACACGGGCATTCATACAGCCGTACGCTACTGTGGGAACAGATTTGGGTTAAAACAGTTTTGAAAAGGTTATTTTTCAATATATGTTGTTTTGCTATTACAGCTCATTGTGCAGCTTCACAGACACTGGGCAACAGCACTCAGAAGAAGGCGCTTTACAGTGGTGGGAGAAAACAGCTCAGAGCAGGGGGAGCAAAGGGTAAGACCTCTCCTGCTGTTAAAAATTCTGGCTCGTTCTTGCTTGAGGAGCTTGTTGAACAACGTTAGTCATAACATTTCCACTCTTTGCTATGTAATCCTGTGATCTAGCAGTATTTGAAGGTATTTTTTATTCTTTCTACATAAATCCTTTCGCTCAATTTGAAGTAACTCTTGTACACATTATCACCGAACATCATCTGAACAGAAATTTGAAAGCTTTGCTTTTCTCCTTTTCAAACTTTGTTTATTTAGTCTTCTGTTAAATAATTATTCTTATGTCTTGACAGAAGAATAAAATATGTATTTTTTCCTTTCCTGTTATTATTTTCCATAAAAGGTAATGTGCACTGCAGAAATACATATCGTCATGATTTGGAAATACAACCAGACAACTGCACTGAGCTGTGAGAGTATGGTCAGGTTACTGTGCTGGGGGCCCAAGTACATATTGGGTCCCCACCGCAAGAAGGACAGGGACATATTGGAAGGAGTCCAGAGGAGTGCCACCAAGATAAGGGGCTGGAACACCTCTCCTATGAAGAAACATTGAGGGAGCTCTAGGAAGACCTTGTAGTGGCTTTCCAGTACCTAAAGGGGGCCTACAGGAAATCCGGGGAGGGACTTGTGGTCAGGGAGTATAGTGACAGAACAAGTAGTAATGGCTTTAAAGTAAAAGAGGAAAGATTTAGATTAGAAGATTAGATGTGAGGAAGAAATTCTTTACCCTGAGGGTGGTGAGACACTGGCATAGATTGCCCAGAGAAGCTGTGGATGCCCCATCCCTGGCAGTGTTCAAGGCCAGGTTGGATGATGCTGGGTACTGTTCCCGTAAGTATTATTCAGATTATTTCACCTGCTTAAGAAATCAATTTTGAACATTTTTGGTGACATTTCACTGTCCAAACCACTTGAGCAGAGTGTTTCACCACACTAAATCTCTCATGGGAAAAAGGGGGTGGATAGCACACTCAGAGTTTCCAATTTACTGCTCCCAATAAAACATTTACAAAAAAAATTGACTCCCTTGAAAATAAATTGTTAGATTCTAAATACTTCTGAAAAATATCTATTTAATTTCTTAAATGGGAGCCAATCATTAAAGGCAATAAAAAAATGACATGATACTGAGTTGTACGTAACATAGGAGGGGATAAAATCCCAATAAGGTTATTCTGAGTTTTGCGACAAGCTCCAAGCTTTAGCTGTCACTTAAGAACAGCAGTCCTGTCCTTTGTGGATTTTACATAGCAGGTGTTTTAAAAATCAAGGCTGTAGCACCAGCTTCCGATTTGTTTGCTGATAATTAATTGCTTGTATTTTCAGCAGTATTGAGTATATAATCCAGTAGTTTAACTACAGGCAACTGAGAACTCACTATTAAAGTTTTTCACCACTAAATATTATACTGCTGCCTTGGTCTTGCTAGATATACTCCTGAAGAGTTTCTGACTCTGTCAAGCCACATTTCTTCAAATCTCGGAATATCTCTACCTTGTATATTCTAGGCTTTATAAAGCTTTCCAGTAGCTGGATAGTAACATTTTTGATAACATATTTTCAGACTCTTCAGCTAAGGTGAAGTTAAGGGAAAGTTAAGTGAAGCTTGAAGTGAAGAGATCCATGTGTCTGTCTAGGCTTGAAATGTTGCAGTCCAATTTTATTCAGATTGGAAACAAATGAAAATTAATGACAGTTCCATGAAATAATATTTTCTTTGGAGGCACCTCTTTTTATTTTCCTATTTTTGTGTATCTAAATTGTGTATCTTAATATAAGGGCAACAATTACAAGATACAAGATACAAAATAAATCATTTAAAAATAAAAATATTTTTTTCCAAGACTCCCCCCACCTTCCTCCCTCGACCTCTCACAAATGTGTTGGTAGGAGAATTGCTCTGATTTGGGGGAATAACTTGTTTTATTTTGGAACAGATTATTATTTTGTCAGTATTTCTCCACCTTCTGGTTGTAAATTCTGGGCTGACAGGCTTATTTTAGAGTCTTTCTTCTTCAGATTAATTGTTTGGATTCATTATGGCTCCTAAATAGAAGTTGTGATCATTGGGGTTCTCTGGCTGTGAACAGAGAAGTTATCCATTCTAGTACAGGATGGTGCCATTCCATGAGGAGTGTTGGTCAGAAGTTGCTGAAAGTGAAAGATGAAGTAAGGTCATTGGGTCAGCTCATAAGTGAAATTTAGCCATGCATTGATGTTTTATTTGAGTAAGACATTTTCATTCAACGTTGAGGTATTATTTGAATTAGCAGTTTTTTAAACCAACACCTATGATCAGTAACTTCAGTGACGGTTACTCTTGCATAGAGGGGAATTTGTTATGCTGGGGAGGTAAAATTCATTCACAAGGGCAGTGTTATTAAACTTTTAACTTTTTTTTAAGCAAAATCTTCTCGTCTTAGAAAACTAACTTCTCTGTCATGCTTTCTGGGGTGATATTTTTATAAGATAAAATGGCCGGGCCCAAAGAGTCGTCGTAAATGGATTCAAATCCAGTTGGAGGCCGGTCACTAGTGGAGTCCCCCAGGGCTCGGTGCTGGGGCCGGTCCTCTTTAATATCTTCATCGATGATCTGGACGAGGGCATTGAGTACACCCTCAGTAAGTTTGCAGATGACACCAAGTTAGGTGCGTGTGTCGATCTGCTCGAGGGTAGGAAGGCTCTGCAGGAGGATCTGGATAGGCTGCACCGATGGGCTGAGGTCAACTGCATGAAGTTCAACAAGGCCAAGTGCCGGGTGCTCCACCTGGGGTGCAATAACCCCAAGCAGAGCTACAGGCTGGGAGATGAGTGGTTGGAGAGCTGCCAGGCAGAGAAGGACCTGGGAGTGATGGTTGATAGTTGGCTGAATATGAGCCAGCAGCGTGCTCAGGTGGCCAAGAAGGCCAACAGCATCCTGGCCTGTATAAGAAACAGTGTGACCAGCAGGGCTAGGGAGGTGATTGTCCCCCTGTACTCGGCTCTGGTGAGGCTGCACCTCGAATACTGTGTTCAGTTCTGGGCCCCTTGCTACAAGAAGGACATCAAGGTGCTTGAGCAAGTCCAGAGAAGGGCTATGAAGGTGGTGAGGGGTCTGGAGAACAAGTCCTACGAGGAGCGGCTGAGGGAGCTGGGATTGTTCAGCCTGGAGAAAAGGAGGCTCAGGGGTGACCTTATCGCTCTCTACAGGTACCTGAAAGGAGGCTGTAGCGAGGTGGCAGTTGGTCTGTTCTCCCACGTGCCTGGTGACAGGACGAGGGGGAATGGGCTTAAGTTGCGCCAGGGGAGTTTTAGGTTGGATCTTAGGAAGAACTTCTTTACCGAAAGGGTTGTTAGACATTGGAGCGCGCTGCCCAGGGAAGTGGTGGAGTCACCATCCCTGGAGGTCTTTAAAAGACGTTTAGATGTAGAGCTTAAGGATATGGTTTAGTGGGGACTGTTAGTGTTAGGTCAGAGGTTGGACTCGATGATCTTGAGGTCTCTTCCAAGCTAGAAATTCTGTGATTCTGTGGTTCTGTATATTATTTAGTTAATAAAACTTTTTGACAACTAAAGCTAGAACATATGGAGAAAACATAATAAAAATGCAATTGTTTCCAACAGTGTTCTGGTATAACTAATATTTTTATTATGAATAAACAAATCCTGAAGGAGGATTTTTTCTTAGGCACTTGTGCACCTGCTACAAGCCCTTAGAGACAAAAGAAATTGCATGAATACTGGGGATTTTATACTGTTTTTATCTTATGACTGTGAGGATGAAAATCACTTCAAAAAATGTGAAAGGATTTCAGGAAGAAAAAGAAAACAGACATTGCCATGGATGTGAAAAATGATAATTACCTGAAAGATCATAACCAAAAAAATAGTTTTCACCCCTTCTGAAATATATTACACATTTTCACAGAATCACAGAATGCTAGGGAGTGGAAGGGACCTTGAAAGATCATCTAGTCCAGTCCCTGTTTTTATATTGCTTCTGTGCTTAAGGATAGTGGAAATAAAAATATAAAAAAAAAAAAAAAAAAAAAAAAATCACTTCTGAGGGAAGTCCTTTCCAATCTTTCCCAGGACAGTAGACAGTATTAGATCCAAACTGAAGTTGAGCAGGGCTCTGGTATTGTCTAGTGAAGGAAATCATGACACTGGTACACTTCTGTGAAAGGGAAGTAAGGAACATGTGCCAGAAACAGTCTAGTACAGATTACAGTGTTGTCAGGCCACATCAGGTGCAACAAGAAAGATGGGGTCAAAGGGAACAGCCATTATTCCACTTTCATGCTGAAATGCAAGATAGGGGGTTCAGGGCATCTTTCAATCAGTTTTCTTCACAGAGAACATCTTTCAGTTTGAATCATAGCTAAATTTATACAATGGAGTTACTTAGAAAGACCAACCTGAAAGATTATTATTTCAGAGACTTACATTTCTCCAGGAATTCTGCTTGTGTCATCTACACCAAAAATATAAAGTTAAGTATCAGATCAAGGGCAAACTACAATAGGGCTGTATTTTTTTTTCTCTATTTTTTCTACTCAGAGGCTAGTCTTCATTTTAAGAGCTCAATTAGCAGATGTTCAGTCAATTTGACTGTCTCTGCAGTATGCTTTGTTACACCCTAGTTCCAGGAAATAAACACTTTAGTATATCTGCATTGCATATATCTATGATTCTGCAAGGACAAGAGACACAAAAGGTAGAACTGGGTGCTGAATGAGTGTTGGTGAGCCTCTCTAGTCCAAGTTATCTGAGACAAATCATTTCACTCTGAGAGTACACCTGACCTATTCCAAATTTAATTTAAAGTGTCTTAAGGTGTCAGGGGTTTTAGCCATGTTTGCTGACATAAGTTATGACTATTCGAGTTCCTACACTTCAAGATAGCTTCACTTAACATTTCTGTAATTGAAAGATCTAGCTCATGTTCTTCTGAGGCATAGTTGTTGGGGTAAAAGATATGGAATAATTGGAAAGAGTGAAGGAAACTGTAAGCCGCTATCTACCTCTCACGGGACTTCCTTATAACTTGTCCCAGTAACGTGCGTTCACTAACTTTTTTGCAGTATGCACCTAAAACTTTAATTATTTTACCATTGAACTGTTGATGGGATTTCATAATTCCTCTTGCTCTCCATATGTGTTTTTTTTTTTTTAAGTAATGTGTTCTTTGGCAAAAGTATATCCCTCTGTGCTGTAGGTTCAGCCTTTGAGATGAGGGGCACTCGCCTCTGCTCCTTGCAATTGCATCTTTGCAGTGAGCAGCTGAGTCCTGGCTGGAGGAAGGATACAGTCTTTCATGTACTTGTGTTTTGTGGTGTAAAATAGGGCCTTTGCCTTAATCATGAGATATGCAAGGTTTCTTCAAGAGGAGACCTGGGTGAGTGAGGGTTAGGCTTGCAGCACAGCCACCTCTTGTGATGACGGTGTAGGGATGGCACGGTCTGGAACCAAGGCTGTGAACTACACTTCAATCTATATTACTGTAGTGTCAATGTATGACATCAAAGCAAAAAAACATGTAGTCATGTGTTAAAGACTGTCCCTTATCACAACAATAATCATACCAACTTTTAAGATAAGTACATTCTTAAATATCATCTTGACTCCAGAGTAGTTCTACCTGAGAGAGGGAAAAGGAACTCAACCTTAGGATGTCATCAAAAGATGGGGAAAAAAGAAGTCTAAAATGGGAAATCCCAGGTACCTGCAGAGATCTATAGCTGTTTTAAATTCCATGTAGAACTTTAGGCCATCTAATTTCTGATGTGCCCATTTCACTCCAAATAGTCAAAAGTTCGTATGGTACATATGTATATACTTTCAGAACAAATGCACAGCAGAAGTGTTGATTAGCTATCTATCTCGCCTTCAAAGGGTTGTCTAGATTGAATTTTATACAGCAACAGATAACGTTAAATGCATATGCACATGTTTTTTTTTGTGCTGCATTATTACGATCTAATGATTAAACCCTGTAAATCCCTAGAAAATTTATGTACCTCAAATATGCAGTGTCAAACAGGAACACACAAGATACATTTATCTCGAGTTTGGCTATATCGATGTGCTGTACTGTAGTTGCTGGCCTGCAAACCCATTTAGCTTGAACCTGTGTTTAAACTCATTCATTATTCTGTACAGCTCTAACCTTCCTGTGTCTGCAGTGCATTCTGCTGCCCGAATGTCAAAGATGAGCTCTAAAGCAGGCAGGATGAAACAGCTCAGGAAACCTTTTTTTAAAAAGAAGCTGGTAAACAAGAAGAGTTCATTGAAATCTACCCCGCTAAGGTGACATAGCTGTTTGGGAAGACAGAGGAGAGCTGCAAATACAAATATATGTATATAAATACGTGGCACATACAGGGGAAGGTGTGTGTATACATACGTTCACTTATCTAGATATGTGTTCGCATGCTGTGAAAAGGAGAGTGGGTTGGGGAAGTAGCTGCCATTATAGCCTAACATGGAATATGAGAGGCTGAATCAGCATGGCTTAAATTGGGCTGGGAGTATGTGACTGATCAATAAGCCTCTTCAGTAGAAGATGACCCTGAGAAGATAGGCAGGGGCCGTGAGCTCAGGAAGCTCAGGGGAGGCTGTAGGTGACTGATCCCTCTAGCTGCAAAGAAAGCTGAATTTATCTCAAAACAGAAGGAACTGAAGGCTGGCCTTTGCTTTAGATAAGGGGCTGTATCAGCTGAGCAGATTGAATGGATGTATTAGTTGAGTGGATCAACTTGGCATAAATGTTTTTTCTTTCTCTTTTCTTTCTTGCCTTTTTTTTTTTTTCCTCCCTGAGTTTATCAAAAGGATGTGAATGTTCCTGAGTTAGCCACGCCGGCACTGGGAATGTGGGGTTTATGCAGGACTCAGCCCAATGCAGAGTATAAAAACTGAATAACCGGCAAAAAGAGCTGTGAGGAGAGGAATGGGCTTGAGCTGGTGTCAACCCACATATTCCTTCTCAGAGGCCAGAGGTGCCTAGTATCATGATGGTGAGCATGTTGCAGAGACCAGTAATGAGTCATGTTTATGTGGTGATGCGAATATATTATATATATGTGCATACTGCAATTTCTCTGTTCTGTTAAGAGCAATTGTACTACAGTTTCAATAACCTGCCATATTGCTCTGCTAAATCAAAGTCCTGTGTAACATCAGTTGTCTACAGATGAGCAATTTTGGTATTAAGCATTAAACTTTTTTCATGTGGAATATGTTAAAGAACATGTTCAGAGAGTCCTGAACTGTGACAGGGAAGCCTGTTTACATGCATTCCCAACATCCACAGCATGCCTGCTCAGGGAAGCCAAGTGAAAGTGTATTGATATTTTAAGTTAATTTTGTGAGTTCTCTGAGCTCTCTGACAAAAGAAAATAAACTTTATTCTGGAAGAGGCTGTGTCACATATCTGAATGTGTTGTTACTGTCAACACCCACCCCGTGGGAGCTTGCTGTCAATCTAGTCTGGTTTTTACCAAAAGGTGTAGGCCAAAGACTCCATCAGAAAGTGTTTAGCCAAGTTAGATAATCTCTTTCCACATAGTGTTGAATATCTTCAAGTAAGTATTTATGTATTTTTTTGGAGGGAGTATATGTTAGATAAACGAATATGAACCATTCTTCTTTCTCTTCATAAGAGATAAAGATCTTGTTGATGCTGGACAAGAATACTATCTGCTCAAAGGTTTGACTACTGAAATTAGGCTTTAATGAACTTCTGGAAAGTTTTGCTCCAGGAGAGATATGAACATGTCAGAAACTGTAAGATTTTGGTTAATGGAATGAATATAACATTGGTCCATTGTTTTTAAACAAATAATGGAGTATAAATGTGTCAAAACATCTGTTAGGTTGAATTGTTTTGTATTGATAACCTATGGCTCAGTCCTGTTGATTAATGTGCATTTTAATCCACTCATTCATTGATCTTCTTTAATTTGATCTTTTCAGCCTGTATTAGGATAACAATAAGATATGGGTATTTCAAAATTGAGTTTTATCATGAAAATAAACCAATACATTGACGTTTCAAGAAACTGGGTATGTTTTAGACAGAAGCTGTGCATCCACCAGGTATATACTTTGAGTCACTTGCTGAATACAGTCCAGCCATAGTTTTGATGCCAAACCCAAATTATTAAGATCAGAGTGGAGTGGTGTACTAGCCTGGGTACATGCTTATGGTCTAATGTTAAGTAATAAGGCCACACCTTGAGTACTGTGTTCAGTTTTGGGCCCCTCACTATAAGAAGGACATGGAGGTGCTCTAGCGAGTCCAGAGAATGGCAATGAAGCTGGTGAGGGGTCTGGAGAACAAGTCTTAGGAGGAGCGGCTGAGGGAGCTGGGACTGTTCAGCCTGGAGAAGAGGAGGCTCGGGGGTGACCTTATCGTACTCCACAGGTACCTGAAAGGAGGCTGTAGCAAGGTGACGGTTGGTCTGTTCTCCCACGTGCCTGGTGACAGGATGAGGGGGAATGGGCTAAAGTTGCGCCAGGGGAGGTTTAGGTTGGATATTAGAAAGAATTTCTTTACTGAAAGGGTTGTTAGTCACTGGAATAGGCTGCCCAGGAATGTGGTTGAGTCACCATCCCTGGAGGTCCTTAAAAGACATTTAGATGTAGAGCTTAGGGATATGGTTTAGTGGGGGACTTGTTAGTGTTAGGTTAGAGGTTGGACTCGGTGATCTTGGAGGTCTCTTCCAACCTAGACTGTTCTGTGATTCTGTGAATTAGTCTTTTTATTTTCAGAGTCAGGATATAACAAAATTTCCTGATTAATAAATGTTAAAAATCTCACTTGTTGCTTACTGACCTGACTCATTCAGTAACAATGTCTTTATCAGTAAAGCATAATCAGTGGCTCTGTTGTTACAGCATTTTATTTTTTTAATATATTTTTTATTTTTTTTTACCTTTACCTTCTCACTCTTCAGTGTGACTCCCAGTGACTGTTTCAAAATAGTGAAGCATGCAGGCAATTGAGTAACTGCTGTTAGTTGTACTCTTTTATTAGTACTACAAGTTAGAGGGGGAAAAAAACCTTCAACATCTTAAAAAAGAGGAGATTGTTTTGCTATGTAATGGTTTTGTTGCAGCATCTAGTATTCCCCCTTTAGCAAGTATATGTTTGTCTCAGGGTATGCTTCTGAAAGCAGATTTATTAGTGAACATACCACCCTGATCATGTATTTTGCCATGATCATGCAGTTAATCATAGTCTTGATGGTATAGTGGAAGATCTGCTTTTTCACAAGCAGATGCTCTTGTGAATGAGAGACTATGTCATTTCTAAACAATGCAGTGAGGTCAGATGGGGAACTCCCTGCAGAAACTTTTTACCACTTACCTCTTCAAAGAATTCCTCATGTTATGTATCAGGGATATCAGACTTGAAACATACTTTGCATTTAGGAATATCAAATATGAAATAAAAAACATGGCAGGGAGACAAAAATGGATGCTGTTCAAAAATCAGTATTGTCTGGAAAAAAAAAAAAAAAGAATTCCAAATCATACAGGTTTATTGAATTTAAGGTCCTTGGGAGAAAGCTGAGAGAACTGTGTTTATAATCACAGGTTTAATTTTGTAATTTCATGTTTTTTCTTACCTTGTTGTGATACCTCAAGTTATGGTGAAAAGCAGTATATTAGAAATCAAATGCACAACATCACACCAGTATCCTATAAATGCATACCAGTATCCTGCAGCATAAGAGCAGAACAAGCACACAGATATTTCACCAGTATACATTCTCAGTGCTAAGAACATGTGGTTCAAATGTTTCCTGAGTCTGAGATAGTTTCTTGTGTTTTAGATTGATTATTCTTCCATGCATTTATCAAAACTCCCATTAACTTATCTAAATGAATGTTCCATGAATGTTCATCCTATGGACAAGCAAAGGATGTGATATTGATTTTTCAAGCACTTTTATTTGTAGTCCACAGTCTTGGAAATACTTATTTATTCTACGCGCCATACATACACCCAACAAAATTCAGTCTTCTCCCATGCCTGTATTCTGTAACCCACTTTTAAGCCTTCCCAAATCCTTTTATCTCTGAGGCCCATACTTAGAGGCATTCTGACCCTTAATTAAATAAACAATTCAAAATCTATTAAGAAATAAAACCAAACGTTAATGAGGTGCATTAGACTTGCCTACTTTTTTTTTTTTTCTATTGTAGCAGTGGGCAATAAACAGTAGTGTGCAGGTGGAAGCCTTAGATGTCTGACTGAGACATTTCTTCCCTAAATTAATATTTGCATTGGCAGATACTCAATCCAGTATAATAATTCATCACTGCCACAGAGGACCACCTTCCGGAGTCTGTAACTGCAATATAAAACTGCACTTGCCTTGACAATTTCTTGCCTTGTTAGCTTACAATTTAAAGGAAATGGAGTAATAAACTGGAATACAATTTCATCTTCACAATTCAGTTTCTTTTCACCTTACCTTTAAATTCTCCAGTGGCTTGTTCCTTCGTGTATTCCCTGAAACAATATATATATATATATTTTTTTGATAACACTGAAAAGCTTAAAGTTGTTGGAAAAGTTTAGCTCAGATTCAGGAGACTCTGGTAAAATTCCATATTGTCACACTGACTTTTTTTTACTTGAGTAAACTATGTAATCCTTCTGTTTCTCATCTGTCTAAATAAGAGATAATAGTATTTTTCTGAGATACCAACCCACTGAGACTTGGTAGTAAGTTGGATCAGGTAGGAATGAAAGAAAAGATATTAGAAAAACAAGTGAAAGTATAAACTCATGTTTCAACTACAGGAAAAAAAAAAAAAAAGTATTCGGAAAACAGCCTGGTAAAAGTTGTGTCAAATTGCCTGCAGTGTTGAATCTTGTTCTTCTGGAGCTGCTGTAACTAATTCTTCCCTTATACCAATTCTACATTGTCCAGCGGTGTGGCAGCCTGTGATAAGAGACTATTCCACATTCAGAAAATAAAATAGCAGCTGAGCCAAGGATGTTTCTGAAGCCTTAACTTACATATTTTGACTTTTAAGGGCTTAAGTCAAACCCCCAAATTTATTTAAATGTATTTTATATTGAAATTATAATAATCATCCTACTTACCTCCCATCTGCTAAACTGGTTAGAAAATAAACAGTATGTACTGTCTAAGCATATACACGGAAAATAAATTGTCAAAGAGCCATTACAGGATTATTTTTTTGTTGTAGCTATCATTGGGTGAGCTGTTCCTCATATGCTTGCTAAATTATATGACTTTTTTTTTTAAAACAAAACAAAAACAAAACAAAAAACAAAAACAAAAACAAAACAAAACCAAAAACAAAACAAAAACAAAACAAAACTTTGCTTTACATGCCAAGGTGTCCCTGCTTACTTGTTTTATAAAACATGTTAGTGAAATGAAATGGAGAAGTGTGGTTCTGCAACACTTGTTCCTGCCTGCCAGATGGCTGAGTAATTTCTGCTTCACAAGTCTCAACATTTCCATGCCCTGACAACTGGATTAACAAATTGTGTGACTGGGACATTGGGATATCTTGAAAGCAACTATTAAAAAACAAACAAACAAAAAAACCCCTGATGCCTGCCTCTTTTCATTTAGACTTAAGGCTCTTATATGATCCTTAGATAGTTAACTCCATGTCACTCTGATCAACCCCCCTGTATGTTATCCCAACCCGACAGATATCTCTCCTGGATTTACTCTCTGAGATTTCTGGGTAAGAGTAGTTGTAGGTGTTTCTTTCTTTTTATTTTATATTTTCTTATCCTTCACAACTTCTTTTCAAAAGTACAGTTTTACTTCCCTTCGTATCCTTACCTTCAATACCCTTTGAGGGTATTTTACAAAATATATATATATATATATATATGTACACAACATAAATAATTGGACTTTTTTATTTTTTTTATTTTATTTTATTTTTTTTTTCCCTTTAAAATGAGTGGTATTTTGTAATGACTAGATTCATAGTATGTAACATAGTATGTTCCCTGGAGGAACACTGTATGAACTGTTTGTAATTAATGAAAAGGAGAAAACATAACAGAAATAGATATTTTAATAAGTTAACCAAAATGTTCTGGTTTGACTATGCAGAGGCATGGATTTGGAAGCATGAGAATCATGAATAAATACAGACAAATACAAAAAACAAGAAAGTTTATGGATAGCAAGAGTTCTGAAAATGATTGTTACAGTTTTTAAATATTAAGGTGAGCTGTTTATGTAATACAGAATAACGTGGAATTATTTCACTTCAGGTCAAACTCTATGAGTTTTGAGAAACAAAATCTGGTGTTTGGTTCTTGTTTTTTTGTTTGTTCATGCTTTTGTTTGCATTTGATAGACCTGAAGTGGTGTTATATTATTTGGGTTAGAGTACTGTGCAGAAATATATGTTCTCATGCACCTCAGCCCTAGCAGTCCCTTAGAACCTCGCATCCATTGGTATTTGCTGAATATTGTATAGTAGGTACTGTACTTCTGTGTCATTGTATTAAGAAACCATGAGTCACTCATTGCTGAAGCATAATATTGTTGGAAATAAAAAACAAAACAAAATCATGGTTTTTAAACCAGTAACACTGGAATGTTGTTCCAATAATAATTTCAACCTTTCCATGTAATGATACTATTGCAGAAACTCATGCTTTCACATAACATGAACTACTACCACACATAATAAATTTGCAGGGGTTGATACCAGTCGTATACTAGGTGGTTAGAAAAGAACACCTTAATCTGCCCTGCTGCTAGACTTACATGATAACAGTTCTCGATTCCTCAGTTGCTGCCTTCTGACATGTCACTGTCTATTTTCCTTACTGCATGCCTGGAACTGGACAGCTCTTTGCTGGTATCAGATATTGACGGCTGGCTAGGTTATCTTTGATCTCTTAGCTCTTCAAATGAATCTGGGAAAGCAGCTACGATTAACGTGCTGGTTTATTTTACTAGGTCTACTTGTTTATTTTTTTCCTGATCAACTACAGTGATGATTTAGATTCCTGTGATTTTGCCTGACAGCTTTCAGAAAAGAAGGTAAGCAATAACATGGCAATACGAGGCAGTCCCTTTGTATGTTTCTTATCCTTGCATAGTACATTAGGACATATTCAAATACTCCCTAACGCTTGCAGAAAATTCTGGAAAAAACAAACAAACAAACAAAACAAACAAACAGTAGTGCACATCCTTCTAAAAAATGGAGCTACGGTGAAAATACAGTATTTAATCTTTTTCTAGTTTAAATGAAGCAGGCAAGTTATCATTTACAGAATTGTACAGCTTCCCTGGTTTGAGAGAGGAAGATCAGACCAGATCTGGTCAAACTCACAATTCCTCCATGTTGCTTAACTACATTACAGCATTCAGTGGCGTTCCACATTTCACTAGTGCAGGGTTGAATACCAACTCCTGTGTGCCCCAGGCCAGGCATATCACATAAGAAACCACGTGTCTTCTATGATTTTTTTTTTTTTTTTTTTTTTTTTTTTCCTGGTACTATATTCTGTGACTTAGAAAACTCCAGTAGTGATTTTAGAAGGAATAACAACTGGAGGGTGTCCAAAGAGGTGCCTTGAGGAAGAATGTTTGAGGATGGAGACCAAAAGAGCAAGTCTTCAAGATAAGAAAGCTGAAGTTGTGTGCAAAAGCAGCAAAGACTAGTTAGGGAAGAGGACTGAGACCCAGCATGGAGGTGAAGAGGAAAGTGTAAGGTGTGAAGAACTGATGTTGGCCAATTAAAGACAGCAGGAGAGAGGCTGAGTGGGAGAGGTCAGGAAGGTTACTTGGTGTGGTCTAGGAGAGGGAATGAGATGGGCAAAAGGAAAACTAGATGAGAAATCACACAGGTAAAGGCAGGAGCTGGAAACATATAGGAAGGATTTGGGAGTTACAAAATGAGTCAGGAGGGTTGAAGAATAGGACTGTAATGTAATGTCTGACTAAATAAACAACTTGGAAAATGATGTTAGGCATGGAAATTAATGGCTGAAGAGAAATAGATGATCTATTTAGTATATATTTCAAATATATAATATTGCAAACTACACACAAATTGTTTTTGCAAAAGGAATCCTGAGGTCTGAATTCAGCTCAGAGCTACAGCAGATATGCTGTGCATCTTCACAGGAAACTGCATTTTGAGCTCATAAAAAATTACATAGCTTTAGGAGTCAGTTTTCCCATTTTGCTGTATAACACGGATGCTAAGGGGGAATGCATTTGTGTTGTGGAATCTAAACCTTTATTTCTACAATTTCTAGCCTCCTATCTTTCTCTTTTTCATGATTTTTTATTCCAAAATAACTTTTACAGAAAAATGCAATTATTAGTCTAATTTTCTGGTAATTTTAGTTACAACTTAGCAGAAAATTACCTATGGATGCACCCAATCTGTATAGTTGATAAGACAACTTTAAAATAGCAGAAATTTTAAACTACAAATAATAGATACAGAAAACCAACTTTGTCAAAATTCAACAGTATTTATCATGGCAGCTAATTTACACTTGTTTTTACAATTCAAAATGATGGAAAGAATTCTAAGATATTAAATACCGTTTTAAAAGCTATTACAACTCGTTGTCAGATATCTACTATTGACTTCTAAATGAACAAATATTTGAACTTTCTTGAATATTGCTGTTATTTTCAATGGAATAGATCTGATTCTACCCCTGCTAGCTTGGCTTTACATTCTTCACAGCTTCACATAAGCTCCATTCATCTAGTAACTACTGGTGATGAATATAACTCTAAATGTTTCAGAAGCACAGTGAAGTTTGTATATTCCTCTTCATAAAAGTTCCATTACTGTAGCAAAGTATTTTGTAGTAGAATCCAAAGATCAGTGTGTTCATTGCACACTTTGAACACAGACCTTCAATTTTAAGGTTTAAGGAACTGGAAACTATGAAAAACATTACCTTGCATCAATAAATTAATTATTATAGTTAAGAAAGCACTATTCTATGGTTAACCATAATTTGGTCAGGATTTTATTTATTTATTATTCTGTATTTGTTAATGACATCCTCTAGAACAACTGTTACCAATCACTCCAGGTCATTGTTAGTATCCATTGCTACATAAACCCATGCTGATGCGTTTATCAGTGAAAGAAACAAAAAATTAGACATTTCTGCAACAAACCTTGAGCTTTTTTTTAATCATCTAAATTTCCTTCCTTCTGTCCAACCTTCCTAGTATTCTGATGAAATAATATAGCAATTTGATACTTGTTGTTTCTAACACAATTACTTAGAAAAATAATCTCTTCTAAGTTATTTCTAACACAATTACTTAGAAAAATAATCTCTTCTAAGTTATTCCATTATCCACAGAGGAACAAGATTTCATATATTGGTCTCATCAACTGATTGCATTGAGTAATTTCTTCTGTAATGTATTTCAAAAGGGGTGCTTGTTCTGTCAGTTGCTAGTCACTGTTAGATTACAAAGCCAAATTCTAAAACAATCACCATCAGGCAGTGCTTATCTGATAACTTCTGCAGGATTAAATACACAACTGGACTAAAAGCAAAAACCCATAGCTCACAGTTCAAAAACAAACTGAAGATAAGGATCCCAGAGGGAAAAATAAATAAATAAATAAATAAATAAAAGATTTTTAATGGGTGGTACTCCTAGATTCACTTGTTGACAGCACAGAAAAATTGGCTCCCAGACAGCAACTGCAAAATAAAATTTGGCTTATGAGGCTGATATGATTCAACAAGTCTTCTTATGACTGAATGAAAGCTTGCAGGTGTTCTAGTTAAATGGTTGGTAAAGGAGGATAGATGATAAATAAGTACCTTTTTTTGTCCCATAAGCATTACAGTTTGGCTGGAATTGAGGTTTGCATGGGTTTAGGAGTTCTGGAGTAGCTGTAAGTAATAATTTCTGTAAGCAGTTTGGAACAGATTTTTCAAGCATTGAAGATATGTTGCAAAAAAAAAATATGTTGTAGAACTAATCATGAATACTCCAATTTTAACCAAATCATTAATGTTGCATTTGGTAGCAATTATTTATCAATACAAATAGCTGTCTGTTGGTTTATTTTTTATAGGACACAGTTACCCTCTTGACGGAAATTGCGTCATGCCACTTTCGCTTTGTGAAGTAATTTTATCTTGTAATACAAATAGGAAAGTTGGGAATTCAAAAGTGTTCTTACCAGTCTTGAATTTAATCCTTTTCTTACTTCTTATCCTGTATTGGTCTAATTCTCTTAAAATTTGTTCCCTCTCTATCCTTTAGAGGATGTTTGCCTTATAATTGTTGTATTAGAGATTGCCTAGAGGTATGTAAACACTCCCAGCCTCCCGAGGCTGAAATTCTGGCTGTAAAGACGCTTTATTTTCACACTGAAAAGTGTCTATTTCATGACTTCTGCAACCTTGCTTATAAGTAAAATTGGACAGTAATCCTTCAGAGTGCTTAGATAAGCCCCTGAGGGAATGATAATAATATTGGCCATTTTCTAAATAGCCGAAACAGAGCTCTGTGTGAAGGAACCATTAAAGAGATGAGTAATAACTGGTGACAGATCTTTACAATAGTATTTCAGCATCTAATTAGGATTGTTGTCACAGTTAGTGGCATTTCTTCTTAGTAAAGCTGCATGCAAAGCAGCCCTTATATCACAGAGTACTGGGGCTGACAGCCCAGAAGCAGGTGATGGTGAGGAGGTCAGTGTGCAGCTGCCCAGAATAGTGAAGAAATGATTAAATGTCTGCACCCTCGGAGGCAGAGATGTTCTCTGACTAATTCTTGTGAGACTCTGACATGTCATCTGGTGCTGATGTGAAGGATCTTTTTATACATATTTCCTTATCTAGGAAAAGGAAACAGCCACTAAATAAAGAAGTTATTAAAGCAAAACCTTCACAATGTCTAGAACCTATGTAGCAAATACGTAATCTTGGGTGGTGAAATGAATGATCATATTTTCCAGACCAGCAGTCCATTCAGGAATGACAGAATGAGAACAGAACAGAGAGCAGAAAGTGGAAAAATCAAGATTTCACCTGACTCCAAATATCTTCCCTTTTTTAGTGGCAGCTGCTAGTCCTGCCTTCATTAATTCAACAGCAGATGAAGAGAGCGAGCTTAAACATTCTTGCTTTCTTCAGTAATTCATTCTAGAAGAACTATAGCTGGAAAAGAGCTAAAACAATAAAACAAAATAAGGAGAAGTATATTGGTTTTATTCATGTAGCTCCCTATGCAGTTTGGAGAGAACCCCTTTTGCTGAACATATATATATATATTTTTTTTTTCCAGACAAAAAAAAAAAAAAAATGTATCAATACAATTCATTAATCTGGTAAAACAGGACACTTCTAGTATTAGACTGAGTAATTCAGTATCTGATTACGTTGAATAAACCAGGCCAAGGACATCCTTCTGTCCTTGAGATACCAGGATTTTTAAAAACTCTTACAGGGATACAAAGCCAAAATTTCATTTATGTGTTCAGCCGGAAATTTAAAGAAGACTTGGAGTTTGGGGTTTGTTTGTTTGTTTTCTCTTCAATCCTTCTCAAGTTTGACTTCAAATACATTTTAAAATTTTCTTTCTTATTTGTGAACATTAAAGGTTTTTGTTTGTTTGTTTTGTTTTGTTTTGTTTTCCTGGGAAGAAATTGGTGAAAGTTAGTAGTTTCACAAAATCAGAATGTTTTTAATTGAACTAAAGCTACTGATCAGCTGGTCTCCAAAACTGCACAAATTCTGAAGGTCAGTAACCCATCCTTTTAAAGGCAATGACAACAAAAAATACCAAATGTGACTGGAATGGTAAAACAAACAAACAAACAAACAAACAAAAAAAAACACAACAGAAAATTCAATTGGAATTTCATGCACTTTTCTCCTGTAATATCTATTTTTATTTTACACTGTATTTTTTGAAGTTATAAATAATCCTTAAAGTAAACATTCGATTCTTATTGCTGATGATTCTTTTTCAGACAGGTGTTTTTGACACTTCTGATTCCCTGTTCCTTTGCCATAATTGCATTTCATTTTTTTTGAACAGTAACATTACACTTTTTTTTTTTTTTTTTTTTTTTTTTTTTTTTACAAAAATTTTATTTTTTTTTTTTTTTAAAAAAACATTAAATTTTTTTTTTTTTTTTTTTTTTTTTTTTTTTTTTCCAGACAGTTTAAGGTATTTTAGATCTTAACCTGCCTTTAAACTGCATTTTGTCTTTCTTCCCATGTGCTGTACAGTGACAACTCTTCTTGATGTAACGAAATTGCTTCAAATACGGGACTGACTCTAAAGTAGAAATTACTTGATAGTAATAAAACAATTAGTAATTTAATAATAAAACATTTTGCCTTTATTTTTCTACATAAATCTCTTCAATGGTTTAATTTGCAGAATTTACCATACACACAAATATGTTGACATAGCTGGTAAATGATGTGTGAAACAAAATACATACCAATGAAGTACAAATTTCTTAAGCTAGTTTGTCACTCTGGACAACATATCATGTAGGTGCACCCATAGTTAGATGTTCCAAGTAGATAACATGAATGCCACTCATTGTATTAACGGCCATTGTTTTAGAATAGCTTATCTTGCAGAAGATAAGGTATAGAATGTATGCTGTATGGATGTATAGAACACATTAACAGCAAAGCCCATTTTCTGCCCTTCCAAAGTTACTGGTACACTGCATGTCATCTTGGGAAATAAATCATGTTGGTCATAAATGTTTCTTCAGAACAGAAATCTAGATGCTCATGGAGAATGAGTATGCTTAAAAACATGAACTACAACATGGCCTTTCAAAGAACAAATCTTAGTAGGATTCCTAATTAAAGTACAAACCCTATTCGATATAGAAGTCTGTACATCATTTCAAACTTTTCCTTTATCACTACATTTTTCCCCTAGCTCCTGCAGTGAGCTGAAGGGCAAGCTCTCAGAATAAAAAGTAACACTGTGTCCTTAGGGGGAATTGATACAAAGATTAATTTAATAACTCAATACTGCTCTATAATTTGCCAGAGTTTTTAGGGAATACTTTAAATACATAGTTTCATCTATATTTTTATCAAATAATTAACTACTATTAAAACAAATATAACTGCTTGTGCCTCTAGTTTTTCTCTCAACTGTATTTTCCATTGTATCAGTTTTGTGGTATTAATGATATTCATCTCATTGCTTATTCAGTATTTATGGTTAATTGATATGATGAATTCATTGTGTGCAGTTTCAGGATGTCCACATTTTAGAGATATGGGTTCTTTAAATAAAACTCACATTTCTGAGTTCTCTTTGAATATATAACAATTACTTATGTTGCATGTACATTATCTCTTTTAGAAATTAAATAACCATGAATCTGGAACCTGTAACATAGAACATACCACTTCCTGGATGACATTAAGTATAATGAGATTAATGAAAGCAAATAATTCCACACATGGCATCTCATATTCTTCCATAATTAATATTTCTCTCCATATTTCAGTAGCAAGATATAAACTATTAAAACACTCTTTATAACTTGAAAGAACTCCTTTTAGAAAGCAATCTTGCTCTGTGCACTGGAGTTGTAATTACGTGGGAGAAAATGTCTTCAGAATTCCCTGTTTTGCTCAATCTAAAATTATGATTTTGAAACATGACTGTATCTAGTGACATACAGTTCAGCTTAGCGTTTAAAATCTGAGGCTACATGTGATATAAGTTAGGCACCTACATGAGAGCTAAAGTGGTCTTTACATATGGAAACCAATTAAACTTCTTTTTATCAATCTACCACCTTGGTCTTGGAAGTGTTTAGACTTCAGAATCTCCTGAGATAGCTGGGAAGAAAAACTAGAAATGAAAAATTACAAAAAGTAGGGAGAAGAAAAATTAGTTTTCAGAAGGATAATGACTGTAAACAAAGGGAAAGAATGCTGGAACTGATTGAACTGGGGACCTGGGAAACTGACTGAGGTAATAGAAGGAAGGGTGAGAAGGGTTGGGTGAGAAAGAGGACATCACCTGCAAGCTAAGTAGGAAAAATAAAAATTGTACAGGCTATGATGCATGTAAGAACTAAAACCAAATTGGTTTCTTGGCATCCTTTGTCTGAAAAAGTTTAAAGAGAATCACTTCAACTAGGTGCCTATGCAAAATATAGTATAAAACTGTTTTCTTTCAGGGTGAATATATGCTTTGTGATGTATTAATGTCTGTTTTAAGATGCCTACATAAACCATTATGCATGGAAAACATTTTTGTGGTTGCTTGGATAGCTCTAGTCTGGTCTAGTGAAGTAGCCTTAATTAGCTATCCATATGCTCAAACTGATTTATAAACAGTGGAAAAAAAAGAAAAAAAAACACTTTTTTTTTTGTTTTGTTTTGTTTTTTTGTGATGCTGATACTGTTGTTGTTGTTGCCTGCTGCTGTGGGTATTGCTGAAGCAGTTAGTTCCCTTCTTTCCTTCTGTACTACAGTATGTTAATTTCTGGAATGCATTCTGTGTCCTGTGACCTAATAGCCTCTGCAACACTTACATGTGAAAACATGTTCCTAAAGGTCTATGACTGCAACAAATGCATGACTGACTTTTAACACCCTTACATGTACATGCATATGTTTTTCTTGAAAATAGTCCCTTAAAAAAAGGCAAGCCAAATCAAGCAAATAAATACAAAACATAGGCGATGGAAATGGGTTGTGTTTTAGTGAAAGAGTAGGTGAGTGAATTTAGCAATATCACTCTTAAGAAAAATTCTTAAGTGTTTGCTTCATTCTTAACAGAATTTGGAACTTGTATGTTTAATAGGAATGCATTCACGTATTTTGTTTGGTTGGAAATTTCCTCATCCTTTTGCAGGCTATGCTTCTAAACCTAGGTTTCCTCTGAACCAAAAATGCTAGCACATGAAAACAGTGCTTCTACAGTTGTTTTTTTTTGTTTGTTTGTTTTTTTTTTTTTAGTGTTGTAGCCAGGGAAATTTTTTATTTTCCGTCCTGTAGGTTTCAAAGCTCAGCTCTCCATCACCTGTATTGAGCTGTTTCCTCATAGGAATACAAACAAAGCATCACAGAATAATTAAGATATTAAGACGGAAAGGGAGAGAAAGAAATATTATTTGCTTTAATTGCTCTCATTTAAACCCATGAAAGAAAGAGCATCCTATCCTAAAAAAATCAAACAATCAAAGAGAATAATGTTAGGGACTCTAATCTCTGTAAATAAACCTTCTTTTGTCATATTGTTCAGTTCCAGAAAACTAAGGAAAAGCTTTCTATGTATTCAATAAGAATGTAATTTACCTCTTGGGAAAGGGACAGAAATCTTAGTCAAATACTTAAATAGAACTTAGGCAGTTCACAAGACTCATGTGGAGCTCAGTCGCTTACCTACTTACCTATCTTACCTACTGAAAGGTCAAGCCATTCTGTTGCTTCAATACAAACTACTAAATAGGATTGTGTCATTCAACAGTGTGCCAGAAGTTTAACAGGCTTAATCTAATCATGATTTGAAATTCTTAGCCATGGTTAACCTTTAAATATTTATTTGAGTCAGTAATGGATTTCAGTTTCTAATGCCAAAATATGATACCTGCAACAAAGTTTAAACCTTGGAAGTACAGTTTGAATGGATCTTCTCATAGTTACAGGTTTTCAAGAGTGGAAAAGTAAGATAGAAATGTGCCAATTATCTAAAAACATTAAGACATTAAGCACTGATAAACTCAGATGTGAGAGTGTTTTACATATTGCAGTGGTCTAAAGTCTCTAATACAGTTAAATGCCTGGGTTCCTCTGAACCAAATACACGAAAGAAGAAATGTGAGTTAAAACTAAACAAAAATGTATCTTGCCCCTTCTTTACCCACAGGCAATGTAAACAAGTGGAAACACAGTTTGGGGTTCTCCAGTTTTGTCACACGTTTTCCAGACATCTTATACTAGTGGAATCCTAAAATACATCCTTTGGATAATGGGATGTCAGCTGTCTGGTGCTTTCAGTGAATTATGTACAAGTGAGCCCCCACTGGGAGGTTGCTCTATGGGTATACACCTCCAAAGGGAACAGTCACCTACCTTCAGATGGAGCTGGGGCTTTTCAGCCAGTTCGGGAACTTAAAGGCTAGAGGCAGCTGAGTGGTAATCTGGTGGGCAGCTGCACTGGCATGAAATGAAACTGTTACGCTACGAGAAGGAATAGAGAATCTCTTTCTAAAGCACTAGACTTGGCTCTTCATTGCTTTTATTTTCATTGATTTTTATCTATCTCTCAAATATTTCATTTTATGCAATAGACTTAAAAATGGCATTTGTAGTCCTAAATTATGTGAACTCACAGCTAAGCTTTTATATAAATAATTACTTCTTTTAATGTCTCTATTGTTTTTCCATGCTTGTTTTCAACTCTCAAGTAAGTTGACAACTGAAGACATAACTAAAATGACTATTCAACCTTACTGTGTAGGTAGCACTGTCCTACAGTGTTGCATAAATATGTGTTGGTCCAGGATTTTAATATTCTAGTGATAATTCACAATTTTTAAGGAACTCAAGCCTCTAAAGGGACCAGATTTTTAAATGATATTCATGGTAGTCATTTAAAGCAAATGTAAACAAAAGCTTTTTATAATATGTATTCATCTGAGGATTTAACAGTTTTATAGTTACTGTTCTCTTTTAGGAATAGGTGAATTGCAGGTGCTAAATGCTATACAGAAAAGATGAGCAAAATGATGGCTTCCTGCTACAAAATAATCTATCGTGAAGGGAAAACAGAGTGGATAGATGCAAAACATAACAAAGCTATGAGATATCACTGATGCATGCTTAATAGACAGTAGTCATAGCATATAAGCAGCCTAGCTATTGTGATTTTTTTCCACAGGCGACCGGGAGAGTTTTAATAGCTATTAACAATGAATTGGAAGAAGGGTAATGATGCAGCTTTACAGATGTTTATCAAGCTCTTTCTGTGCCTGGAAAGATGAAAGGATTTCAATTTATTTATTTATTTATTTAGAAGCAGGCAGGCTTCCTGTGCCAAACTGCAGAAAGACCTGACCTCAAGATAATAAATATCACATGATAATTAAAATGGGGAGAAGCTTTGAGACTGTAGATAAGCAGCTTATATGTCATTTAATAGAAAACTATGGAACTATTGGTGGTCGTCACTGAGGGAAGTAATTTGTGTAAAAATCACAGGTAGGGAGATATCTGCAGCTGAATTCAAAAAGACATGAACAGGAAAATGTAGCTGTCAGTGATGTCAACAAGACTGACTGCGTAATTGAGATCTAAGAGAATAAAAGGTTAGGCCACAAGTTTTGCCACGGAATGGATAGGAAAGACCGTATTATAGGGATATGAAATTGGCATAGCTTGGGTGTTTGACATGACTGAAAAGACTGAGCAGAAGATGATAGCCTGTTTATGTGTCTGAGAGTTTACTGCTTTACACAATAATCAGAGAATGAGGGAGCAGAGAGGGGTTGGGAGGTTATTAAGATATTATTATTATTATTATTATTATTATTATTACATATTAAACTTGAATTCATAGCAAGTCATCCATGAAATCAAAAAGTCAGAAAGATAAGCCAAGATTTTCCTGAAGGCCCTGCAAGAGCAAAGGTAATTTACTAAGACTTAAAAATACTTATTTCTTGAGGGGGAGTCAGGAATAACTTAGAACTCCTCCATATACATATTTTTACATAATTGTATGTAGCTAAAAGTGTTCAAGTAAGTATTATGTGAATACAAGTTCTATACTCTACAAGTTTGACCCCCACACAGTGATTATATAGTTGTGAGTAGGAATAAAAAGGAAAAACGCTTTAGAAGCATACAAATTATTTCTTTCATTTTTTTCAAGTATTAAAGTGTTTTTCCCTTCCTGAGAATATTATTATAGTAATTATTATAGCAACTAATGATTTTTTTTCTTTGTGTTATAGGAATGTCTCAAGGCAAATACTTATTTTTATTACCTCATATCAATATTTATACAAACCTGAGTCAATAATCAAAGCCTTTGTTGTGCTAAGCACACAACATAGTTTTGTCCCTCGGAACTTAGGTGAGCGGTGTGCTATGTGAGTGAAATCTTGTAACCATTCTCTTTTGTCACCCAGACTTGGTCCTTTTCATTACTGCCTACTTATGCCCAAGCTGCAGTTGTTAAGCAGTGGTATTATGAGAAGGCCAGAAGCCTCCATCACAACTTGTAAGCACACTAACTAGCAACTAATGACAGTTTCTGTGTCTGTTGGCCGTTTCCTGACCTATCTAATGTGCCAGAAAACATACTGAAAACTGGATAAAACAAACTTTGAAAAATAAAACCAAACAAAACAGCAACAACAGCAACACTGAACATGAAAACTATGTTTACAATATATTTTTCTCTTGGAAAATGAAACTTTGAAAGCAAATGCTGTCAGGTTCTTCTGGAAGATGAAAAACACATTACAAGTTTGATTTTGATCATGTACAAGGCCAACTCAAGAATGTCTTAAACTGACATGAAAAAGAAATGTTTCTGTTCTCTTCCTTGTTTTTCTACCAGATGAAAGAATGCACGTTAATCTTGGTGAAGAACAGAGGTCTAAATATAATCAATGAGCAAGCAACAGCTGATGTAGAGTTTCAATCCTTCATTTTTTATTTTATTTTCAATTTTATTTCAAAAACTAGATTAGTATTTTAGTGCTCATTTTTTTATAAAATACTAAGGCCTTTATAGATTCGTGAATTTTTAGATGCCTATCATTGATATGTTTAGTGTAAATACATGCCCAAAGGGCTGTTTTGAAAATTCACGCTGAGTAAGTTATCTGAATGTGTATCTTGGTATATATCCCAGGCATGAACAGGGAGAAGACATTTGGAAGTAAATCAGATCCTCATTTCTACAGCAAATAAAATCCCTCATACATATTTATCTCTACAGAAAATGATGATATCTGCTTGAACACTTCTCATTTCCCACTATGTCTCAAAATGAAAGCAGCATTCTTTGTCGTTTCTTATTATAAAGTCAGTTAGTATTGTTTGCTGCTGGGGCATATCTATGCAATGCACATCTGAGATACCTGGAAAAAAAAAAAACATTTCCTTTTTCATTCTACAGGTGTTACTGTCTTGTTTTTTGATGCCTTTGGGAAAACATTAAATACTATCTCAATGAGTAACTATCTCTGTCTGGAAGATTTTTGTTTAGGTATCTTTAGCCAGGCATAAAAGAGACTTGAGCAAGGATACACAGATTTTGTAGATACAGATCAGTTATGTATTGACTAATACAGCCAGCAGATAGCTAACGCTAACAGGCATCTAGGTTATGCATCAGTGTATTCATCACACCCAAGGATCCACCAGATGAGTATTTGCTGGCCAGGTATTCAGTAGTCAGCTGCTGAAAGGACAGACAGGAGTGTTGTTTGGCTTCCATTGCTCTACATGCCCTGTACATTTGCAGCATGGTTGTACTTGTTTTATAATACACCTTTTCTTCTGAGCATTCTCCATCCCTCCCTCACACTCCTATCATTCTTTCAACAATTAAACATATTTATTTTTCTTATATTGCCTGGTTTTACTTCACGTACTTTCTTATGCCTTAGCAATGATTCCCGCTGTAAAACTAAGCCAACAAAACATAGCTGTTCTGCACTGAACTAAGTTTTGCATTAAAAACAGGTCATTATCAGCAGGATCAGGTCAGACTTTTTCCTTCTGGGAGCAGAGATTTTCAGCTTCTAGATATTTCACTTGTTAAGCAGTGTTATTAGTAGAAATATATATATATATATATATTCTGTATCATATGGGACTGGTAGCAGCTCGCTAAAGACCACTTTGATAAAGTTGATGGTATAAATTTATAAAATCTGGAAGACTACAGCAAAAACTGCGTTGAGACAAAAATTCACTGTAAGCTGAAATAGCTTACAGTATAAAAGTTCTATTTTTGCAAAAACATAAGGAAACTTTGGTTTCACAACAGTGTGGAGCTATTCTTACATTTTATTGTTCAGTCTGTCTTTGTCTAATGTTCTATCTGTCTTTAGTTTGAATTTCCTGAGAGCATCATAGCCTGATAAACCTGATTAACACAGAATATATCAATAAGTATACAATATACTTATTGTACAATAAATATATGAATATATGAATATATGAATATTCATATAATTATTTGGATTTTAAGTTGGAATGAAATGTAAGACATTTCATTTAAAATATGATTTAAGAATTGAGGGTCTTCTTACAAAATATATTTTTAGAACTATAATCACACCTGATAACCATTTTGAAATAAAATTTGCAGTTGTATTCCACATTAACATTCTGTTTGGTATTACAAGAAAAGACTTATATGTGAATAATTTTCCTTTGAAACATATCAACATTATTTCTACTACTAATAGAAGATTTGTAAAACAAAATAAGATTTTATTACCTATGTTATATAAAGTGGTACTCAAATATTGTAAACATATAATTTCATGTGATAAAATCAATACAAATTATGATTGGATGAAGCACTTTTATTTAAAAAAGTATATTTTTGAAATGTTACTTTATTTTTTAATGAAGGAAATTTCTGTTTTCCAAGTTTTCTTCTTCTATTAAATATACAGATAGCTAATTTTTATAACTTTAGCTACCACTCTACTCATTCATGATATTATATGAGGTTATTACTGAAAGTTACACCCAAAACTCTTAGGAAAGGAGAGATAGAGGATTCAGAATATAATGCTAGGAAATGCAGAAAATCCTTGATTTGCAAAATGATACACACAGCAATATTGCTCTCACGTGGACTATGTCCTTTGTGCTTCCAAACAGGTAAATGTCTGTGTCTGTAGACTTTGAGTTAGTAATATTACAGTTAATGCTTACATATTCAGTATTTTTAAATTCTGAGGTGTATTTATTATTCACTTCTGCAACAAGAAACTCAGTGAAGTGATGGAACTTATACAAATACAGGACTGAACTGAGAAATCATCCTTTTTTTTTTTTTTTTTTTTTAAATCTAATACTCTTCAGAGGTAACAAAATAAAACCTTAAAGTAGATGCACAGAAAAATATTCACATGCCAAACTGAAGAAAAAAAAAACAGAACAAAGTGGGAGATCTGTTGGCTGTATGTATCCCATAAGTGGCTGTTTTTCAGAAGTTCCTTTGAGAGAAATAAAATACTTCCAAGTCTGAAGAGATACAAGACAGAAATAGTGAGATATAACCTCTGGGCATGTTTAATTGAATAAGAGTAGATCAGGCATTATTGCATGTCCCAGTTCAACTAATCCTTTAAATGTTGCTGGGAAATTGTGTTGGTGTTTCCTGTTTGATGGGGTAAACATCCATTATACATTAAAAAAGTACACAAATATGCCACTGATCATCTGGTCCCTGATAAGGTGCCAGCCACTCAGGATCAGCATTTGCATAAACAGCTGGAGTTTTTCTGGACCCATTCCTATCATGTAGTTGGATGCCTTCCTAGTCGTTTGTACTTCATCATATCTCAAATGAGCGAGCTTGTTTGTGATATATCTGACAACTTCATAGAGAGAAATGGTTATATTCTTTAGTCACATTTAATTTAAGCAGATGTAAAAATTAATAGGAAAGATTGTCTGGAGCATGGAAAATAAGCTGTTCTCTACATTTTCATAGGTTTATTAACAGACCTCTGCTTTTCCCTAAGGGAATTATTGTATGCTTCAGTGGTTTAAGCTGTTCTCAGTGGGGAAAAAATATAAAAAAGTATATTTCCTAATACTTTCATTTTTTTCCCCTTATAGATTCTTGGTACTAAAATCACAATGTTATTAAGATAAATGTGATTATGAAAAGGTTTTGCATACTTTACTTAAGACATTACTTAAGAAGAAATAGCAGTAGTGTAGAAGCAATTCTTCATTCCTAATTTCATGTTTCATTTTTTGTTGAGCAGATAGTATTTTTGTCCTCATACCTTTAAACCTGGTAAGAATCACTGTGACAGATTTATGCTTTGGGAATACGAGTATAAGTCTATAATGGACGATATGATACACAGAGCATTTTTGATAGTCTGTGATGATCTTCAGAAGTCAATGTTCTACGATCCCAAATTGCAGGATAAAGCTATTTAAAAATTACTTATCTGTATTTTCCTGACTTTATTAGAGGGTTGTCTCAAGGTAACAAGATGAATGCCTCTATCCGTAATTCAGACTACAGTAAAAATATGTAAAAGTACAAGAAATATAAGGGAACTGTCAGATAACTTCCCTTAACTTCTCAAAAAAAAAAAAAAAAAAAAAAAAAAGTCAGTATAATTTTCAGTGTATTTGGAGAATGTTTCAGAAGCTGAAGAACTGCATTTTAAACTTAAACTTGGAGCAAGAATGGAGCCCACAGAAAGGGAGAATAAATAGTCACAGAGCAGTTCATAGATCTCCAATAAAAGATGATGTTCTGTGACACAGAGATTCAAAAGAATATGTAAAAAAGAATAAAAAAAATGTTCAGAACAAACTGGTGAGAACAAATATAAATATTTAATAGAAAATTTGATTATGGCTAAGGAGAGTATCAGTTTATTATAGTTCATTAGTTTGGGTCATATCATTTAATATGGAGGTAATGTAATGGAGAAAGGCTGGCAAAGTCACGCTGAAAGAATTAATGATAGAGAATTTATGGCAGAAGTCACTCCCTCAACCAAACTTCCTTGACTGGAGACCATCACAAGTTTAGAGGAGTGCATGAACCTGAAAGAAATGAAAGATCTAGTTTCTAGCATTTGAGGTTTACCATACACAATCACTGTCCAGCAAACAGTACATGTGTACAATGCTGAGATGGAAAACTGTGTTTCAAGAAATGTCTGCATCATAATATATCATTCTCACGTGCAGCACGAATTAACTGCTGTTTATTCAATTAGGAATGAAAAAACTAGGAACACAGACTGAAAGAATTAAATCCTTTGAACATTATTTTCACTGTTAAATACCCGTGTTTTGTAGTATAAAACCCAAATATCTGAGAAGTGAATTTTAAAGATTTGTTCCAGATTCTCTAGGATATACTCAATTAATGATGTAAAATCTCTGAAGTTTGTCCTCAATAAAATGAAATGGAAGCTGTGGAAAACAAATCCAGTAAAAAACATTTGCTGATGTTACACAAATGGATGTTACTTTTATGAGGGGGTTAGCAGTTCTAACACTGAAGGACTATAAAGTGTTTAAGAATAGAATTATTTTTTTTTTATTTTTTTTATTTTTTTTAATTTGATTTATCATCACTGCAGTGTTAGGTAGTTATCTTAGGTATCGAGAAAAAAGGCATATTGACAAAAAATATTGACTTGACTAGAAGATCAAAGAGTCAAGATTAAAGAAGCAGAATATAGCAGGAAAAGAAAACAGCTAATTAGATTATTATTCTGCAAAATACTAACTAAATACTAACTTCTGTGTTTCAGGAATACTCTGTCCTGAAGTTTAGCCTAAAGTTTCCCTTATTTAGTTTCAGCTCATCAGCTAATTTTGTATTTTATACTACCATGCTTTATAAAAGTTTTCTATCAAACTGCCCATTACTGACAGCTCTTCCTTCCACTAAGGCCTCCCACAGCTCCAGGAAAATAAAGTCATCCTGACAGAAGGGGTGGCTGTTTGTTGTGCCATGACGTCCTCTATTGCTCAGGCTTTTTATTCCATCCTGACTTTATGGGCTGGATGGGTTCACCGAGCTTCAGCAGAAACAGGCAGTTGTAGTGGTCACTAGCCCACTAGCCTGTTGCTCAAACAAGATAAAGCTGACACAGGCCAAGGCAAGGCCAAGGTCTTGTGATGTCATGTCAGTCCAATATCTGTGGTCTTTCACTAATAACAGCAAACTTTTTACATACCCGGACTACAGTAGGAAACCTACAAAGTATTATCTGCTTCTTTTTGCATGCTCTGCCTTTTTAGGGTAAATGCTATAGCTCTTTCTAGATTTCAACTTCACCAGAGAAGTTATGCAGCCTAAATATTTTCCTGCCTTGTTTTATTTGCTCATTGTTTATTAGTCCTGAATTCCCTGTTCTCTCTGGGTTGGCACAGGTTGAACATAACTAATTTATCATAAAGCAGATAAACTTATTTTACTTAATCATTAATCCCAGAGTCCTTTTCCATATGCTGCTTAACAAGCTGTATGTATTAATTTCATTTCACTAATGCTTGATCTTTGGTTATTTACATTTTTAATTTTTCTTTATTATCCATACTAGACTTCAGAAGCAACTACATCTATTTTGCTTGGTACCTTTAAGACAGCTGTTTATTTTGGCAATTGGGCTCATTCATACAGTGCAGAAACAGATCTTGAATAAACATAAAATGAAATGAGGCTTTGAAGTAATATCAGTCTCAAGACTATTTTCCATTTTGAAAAGCTTTAATGGAATCATCTCCATTTACTGGTCCTTGTCGGGAACTAGCTCGGATTTGATAAATACTGCTCAGCAGTTGTCTTGCGGTGAGTAGCTTTTTTTAGTTCAGGAGGTCTTTTATGTTCTTAACTGCTTATTTTTTCAACTTTATTTCTAAGGATGGTTAGTTTCAAACATCTACTAGCAAGCCTCTACCTTTCCAAAGTCAATATTTTTCTTCTCAGAGTATCAGCATATGATTTTGGGACAGAGTCTACTTCCTTGTTTCTTGTTCTGTATTATCTTTCCTACATTAATTTTCATTGCTGTTGTCAATGTTATTTTCCCCTTTTTATTGTGTACTGTTTTGTGCTTTCCCAAGGCAGTCAATCATTCTAGTGGTGTTGTGTAATTTGCTCTGTGAAACAGTATCTTGCCATGAATTTATGTGCAATGCCTTTGAACTCACATACAATGTGTTCACTTCCCTCTGGTGATCGTTTTTACTTTTTTTTTTGTGTTTACTCAATGATTTCGATTTGAGACAGGCTTTACTAGTTGGCTGAACTTCAGGTGATACTACAGTACTATACAAACTTTTATTACGTGACTCAAACTTAGTAAATTTGTCTGCTCCCTTAAAGTCACTGTCCAGTTGTTCATGGACAAAAAAATGCCTCTGAAAATTGTATTTTTTTTCTTAGTTAATAAGTCAGTTAATAAGTTAATAAGACAGTTAGTTAAATGAACTCAATTTTTAAGCTCATTGTAGGTAGCAGAGCTACCTACATGAAATTTATTAACATCAAATTTCTCAAAAAATACAAAAATGCAAGACAAACCCAATGTTCAAAATTTTAGTATAAGCTTCAGTTCAGCTGACGATCAGTCTGCAACTTCCCTGAAGGTTGCAAACCCGGAATGAATATTCATTCATTACTGCAAAAGTTAATTTTCATTTCTGCTAGAATCTCACTTCTTATTTGTTTGTTTTTAATTGAAATTTCATGAGGCCCTATTCTAGTCATTCTGATGTGTATGGTTTCCTTAACACTCTCAGACTTCTCCATTACCCACCTCCTTTACTATTTCTCACAATGCCTTCTATTATTAAAGGAATGCTCTGTTTTGTGATTCCCTTTATATCCCTTATTAAATAAATTGATAGATACAATTATTCTTGGAAATTATTGATAACACTTACTTGCTTCTAAGGATGGAAAAATGGCTCCCATGCAAACATCGAGGGCTGTAATGCACTATTATGGTGCTTCCAGTTGTGTTTGCCTTTGCCTACCTTGCCTACGCCTTAAATTCCAAAACCAGGCCCCTCGTTCATAATTATAAGAATGAAAATTAAGAGAATATCATTGTTTTCTTTTTACACCCTTGTTTGTTTAGGGAACAACTTTCTACTTGGATTCTCAAGAAGAAATATTTCTTCCTATTCTACTATATATGTAAGAAGTATCCCCCCCAAAATGTGTTTCCTATGCATTTGACTGAATATATATTTTCTGGAATTTTTCTTCAATTTTTTGAGTTTGTGTATACAGAGTATATGTGTACGTGTCATTGTGTGCTTGTGATGCCTTGCTACACAAGGGCATCCCTAAAGACCATGGCAAAGAATGTTCAGTTCCTCTTTTCCTGTTTTGTTTTTGAAGTCTACCTGAAAACAGAAGGAAACCAACCCATGTTTTTATTTTCCCAAGACTGGGAATGATGGTCGGCTTCTGCATATGGAGATACACATGTATCTCTCACATCATAAACCATTTTTTGGTATTGTTTTGTTTTATTCCACCTTCTCCACCTCCACAGATTTTATCTAGATTTTGTTGTGGTGGTAGTTTTACCTTGCTGAGCAGTTGAACTCCACCATGACTGCTCTCTAACTCCCCCTCCTCAGAACAAGAGGGAGAAAAAAAAGTATGCTGGAAAAAAAAAAACAAATACCCAACAATAAAAACCCTTGCAGGTTGAGATAAGGATAATTTCATTAAAGGAAAAAGGAAGAGGGGAAAAAAAAAAAAAAAAGAAAAAAAAAAATAAAATAAAAATAAAAAATAAATAATAACAATAATAATAATAATAATAATAATAATAATAAAACAAGCAAAGGCTGTGTGGAAGCACAGAAAGAAAAAATAAATCTGTACTTTCTGTCATACACGTAGCGGTTGTCTGGGAGGACAGATGTCTTCATAACAAGAGCCTTGCCTTTTCCCTTTCCTTCCCCTTTCCCACCTTTCATTGCTGAGTGTGACATCACAAGCTATGGAATATCTCTTTGGTTGGTTTAGGTCAGCTGCCCTGGTGGTGTCCCCTCCCCACCTCTTGCCCTCCCCAAGCCTGCTGGCTCTGGGGTGGTTTGGAAGGAGGATTGGTGCTGTGCCAGCACTGCTCAGCAGCAGACACAACACTGATGTAATACCAGTGCTGATCTAGCTTCAAGTGCAGAGCACAGTGCTGTATGGGGCACTGAAGGCAAAGTTAACTCCATCCCAGCCAGAACCACTACAGTTTTCTTTTTTTTTTTTTTTTTTTTTTTTTTCAGAAAGACAGAATTTTTTTTCCGTCTAACACTTTCCATGGAGATCGGTACAGTCATGTATGTAACAGTACACTATTATATGAAGGTGGAAGTCCTTTTAACATTTGATAATGATTTCTAAAACTAGTAATTTCTACATACATTTTTCCTTAGTTCAACTAGTTTTTTCTTTCTTTCTTTTCTTTCTTTCTATTTCTTTTCTATTTATTTATTTATTTATTTATTTATTTTCCTTGCCAAAAGGCCATGGTTATACAGTGAAGACCAAGAAATACTTCTTCAGTTTTAAGGAATGCTGCAAAAGAACTGAAATTCTACTACTACTTTGAGTAGTGACTTTGAGTAGCCATGAAAGCCTAGCTCCATACATGCATTAAGTTTGGGACTGTCCTATAACTCCAAGTGAAGGCAGAGAGACAAAACAACAAACTTTCCTTTGAAAAATAAAAGTGTGGTTTTAAAAGTGAAATTTTAGGCAAGATGTGATATGTGAGTAGAAAAATACTTACAGAAAGGGGGTAGTTGAACAACTGACTTTTTGTAAGTAAGAATAATGAATTAAGAAAACTAAGAAATGAACATGTCATTTAGAAGACCAAATTTGGATTGTCCAGGCATTTTAGAATTGCAGATGGTAGCTCATTCTGGATATCTGTCTTTTTTTTTTTTTTTGTTTTTTTTTTTTTTTTTTTAAATAGTAACAATTTATAGACATCAGAGCTCATTTGTTAAATGTATTTGTCAGTCTTGTGTGCCACCACAGGTCAGGACCCCATTTCAATCCTCCCATGGTTGTCACTCCCTACAGAAAAAGGTGAGGAGAAAAACTTTAAAGTAATCATTGCTGAGAAGGGTTTCCTAATGGAAACTTCTAACCTTTTAGGTTGTGGTGTGTAAAGGCCTTTATGAAATACATATGAAACTAATAACCAGATACATTACACAACAAAGCTGGTGAAGGATCTAGAGGGCAAGACATAAGAGAAGTGGCTGAGGCCCCTTGGCTTGTTCAGCCCAGAGCAGAGCAGGCTGTGGGGAGGCCTCATGGTGACCTGCAGCTCCCTCACAAGGCAGAGCAGAGGGCCAGGCGCTGAGCTCTGCTCTCTGGGGACAGCGACAGAACCCGAGGGAACGGCATGGAGCTGGGACAGGGGAGGGTCAGGCTGGGCGTTAGGGAAAGGTTCTGCACCCAGAGGGTGGTCAGTCACTGGAACAGGCTGCCCAGTGGTTCACAGCACTGAGCTTGTCCAAACTCAAGAAGGATTTGGACAATGTTCTCAGACACATGGCTTAATTTTTAAGTAGTCCTGTATGGAGTCAGAAGTTGTACTCTGTGATCCCTGTGGATCCCTTCCAGCTTGGGATATTCTATGATTCTGTGTTTCTATGATATTTTAAACAGTCAGAATGTTGATGATGAAAATACTCTCTACTAGTTACTAATAACAAAGTAGAGTTTTTTTGTACTTTTGAGATGTGACAAGGCAGACTCCATATACTACTCATTTTTCTGATATTTGCCTTATAAGAATGCAACTTAGTCTCACCCTAGCTGACGGACAAACCAGAGCTGCCTTAGCTTGTTTTTCAGAACCTGCATTCCCATTGTGAATCTACCATGCTTCTCTCCAGAAACGCTGGTTTTGCAATGCATTAGGCATATATGCTGATATAGCTGATCCACCTGCCCTTTCTAGCAATACAATAGCTAACACAGAGTAAAAGGTTAATTGTGGAGCTCTCTAGTGCACTTTATCATAGATAAACATAAATGTGCCTTCATTTCCAGGAACTGGTGATTTACAGGAGAGTATTAATCAGAGTTTATGCTCATTCTGATTTTTTTTTTTTTTTGGTCACTGAAAATAACACATGAATAGGAGTAATTTCAGAAATAAGCAGAAGTGTACTGGAGAGAAAAAAAGATACAAAATTGGCATGGTCCTTCAAGAGCAGCATTTCTTACTAATCTGAAAATATTCTGTCAGAGCAGTATGCCAATAGTGGCTGAGCAATAGTTAATGTAACAGGAAAGCATGAGCACTCCAGCAATGCACTTACAACTGTAATTCAGCACTTCATGTGTGAACTTTCATATGCCTCCTTTGTTAAATTTGGTGCTTTACAGAAATGTCCAGTGCAATGCTCTTAATAAGCTGTCAGGAGAAATAGAATAGCTGCCATGGCTAAAGTGTTTCTAAACACTTTTTTAGTCATATAAAAATGACTACTCACAATTTTTAGTCCTGACTGTAATTCTCTTTTCTATATAATGATAGATTATATCAACTGAAAGGCAGCCTTTTATTACTTAACCTTGCTTTTTGTTGTTCTGCTAGAAACAGTCACTGCTACTAAATATTATTTTAATGAATCATGCCCATGCCATGCATACACCCAAGTAAAATACTCTTTGACTTTGCTACTTTAACTTAATGAGGATAGTGAATCCAGTGTACATTGCCATAAGGGACAAGCTGAAAAGTTAGAATGGTGTAATCTCTATAGGTATCTGTCATTTCATTTTACACTCTATGGATGATGGATGCTTGCAGAAGAGTGAATTTCCCTTAAAGTTTCAAACTGAATGAGGAAGTGTTCTGCCTCCACCCTGTCCCTCTTGTACCCAGCATGCTTTCTAAGGATTAAAGAACTGTTACTTGTCACCTTCATCTGCCAAATCAAGAAGGAAGTACATGCACTGTTTCATTTGATCATTAAAAGATTTGAATCTTAGTCTTCTTTCGAAGACTCCGTGTGGTTAAAAAGGATGAATCTTTTACAGATGGAGTAAGCAAAAGCAAAAATATATTACTTTGTATTCAAACTTATTGCTATGTTTTAGAAATATCCTATTATTTTTTTTTCTGATGATGAAACTGTCTTACATCTGTTTCCTCATTGAATGAGTATCAAATAGACTATTATTTACTGATTATAGTATATTACAGTATATAATTAGATGGTATTATTTACTATATACATTTTATTTTTATTAAATATAATGCATTTTAAATAATTCTATCTAGGAGTCTATCAGGAACTTAAATTTCTTGGATTTAAGAGCTAAGCAGCCAGAAAAAGAGGTGCTCAGTACGTCCACAGTGATTCTTCAAAAAATTATTATAACATTATTTGTACTTGGTCATGATTGGAGCACCTTCACTAAGTGCTGTAAAATTTAAAACTGACTGGTAAGACTAAATCAGGTTTAGAGGAGAGGAGAAAACCACTGGCTTCATATTATCAGTGAAAAACTAACTCAGAGTAAATTGCTAGCAAAAATAAGTGAACAAGTGAATGTGATAACAAATCCAGGCACTGAATCCTGCTCTGCTGCGTCTTTTTACTCAGTCTGCAGAATCAGCACTCAAGCAGCCTTCTCTCTTTTTCTACAGAACAATACAATGAAAAAATTGAAAGGATTCAGAAATGAGTGATCTCTGATCTAATAATCCCAATATGTTTTTCTGCCCTATTTGTTCCAAAGCTTTGCCTTTTTAGCTTACTCAGTGAAAAGCAGGTTAGTTATATTTTAAAATTATTTCCACAAGAAGAGATATTTTGATTTTTGACTGGGGATATCAAGATAAAGTGCCTATGTTGGTTATAAATTGATACTAATTATGTAAAAGGTAAATAAAAAATACATTTTTTTTCTTGGGAAATCAAGTATTCTTTATGTCTTAATCTATTTGTTTGTTTATTTATTTATTTATTTATTTTTAAAAGAAATGCCAACCACAGCTTAAATTGCTAGCTATAGGTGTGCCAAATTAGTGGATACATATCCAGGGATTGCTATCCAGGAATCAGAGAAAATGATCGTAATGGTCCAGTGTCACCTTATATGCTATGAATTTACAATTGTTAAGAGAAAAACTTTAATGTTAGAAATCAGGGAAAAATCCTACCTACTGAAGTCTAATAAGAGGTTTACCATTGATTTTTGTATATATACTTATATTTGGAGCTGTAAAATGCTAAGAACGCAATTCACTTTATAATAGAAGCACTTTTGTGAAGGTACCATCTTGAAATTTTTAAGTACATTGTGAGGAATCTTCATACAAATAGGAAAAATGTAAGAAATATATGAGAAAATAAATGATGAATTATTTTAGTTGAATCACTGTGTGACTACCTGTCACTATGTGACCAGCCACCCCAAATTCTTGATAGATTTGCTCACAAGATCTCATCCTACATCTGAAGTAATTAAGCTATATGGTGGCTTTGCTGAAGGATATCCATGTTGTGGAGATGAAATCAGAAAACCTGCATATGGATGCATATGTTTATGTAGTATCTGACAAAGTTCACATGCAAAATATATATCTATGAGATTACATATGATAAAATATCTGTACAACATGTACCTCTGTTGATGTCTGGATTTAAAAAAAATAAAAATAATAATAATAAAAAAAAAAATGTTACCATGCTGTATTAAGGTAATACACAAATGCTAGCAGTATATAAACAACTTTGTTGTTGAATTTTAATATTTAAATTGAGATCTATACATACTAAGAGCCAAGGAAAGCTGTGATACAAGCTTATACACAGCTTTTTCTTCCACCTGATGTTCTCTAAATAGGGACTTACAATAAGAGTTTTTTAACATAAAGAAAAACAAGATATACTGCTTCTTTGGGCATTTGGGTAGAATCAGGTAAATGTTAGATGAGAAATAAGTTAATGGACTTAAGTTTATAGCTGTGTGTATAACTGTCAAATCTCTGTGTAAATTACCTTTCTCTTCTGCTGGCTGGAATGCAAAAATCCAATAAACTGTTAATAAAAATGGAAAGGTCATATGTAAAAACCACAGATCTTGAAAATGAACCAGAAAAATATGATACTTTGCACACAAATATCATTTTATATTTTGCTTCATGGTCTCTGAAATGGGATGAGTCTTACGAGACATATTTTTATCGAAGTATAGTGAGAAAAAAACATTCTATTCAAAAGAGATTTGCGTTAAATCTGAAAACAAGTGTCTGATCACTAATTGGCTGTTTGTTTCTCTAGCTCAGAAAGAATTTGTTTACCTTATCAAGAATACTCAAAATGAAGACCGATTTAGTTATTTTAATCATTCACAAGAGCATTTGCAGCAGAATATACATTTTATCTTTTCGGTCCAACAAAGTACATGCTTATTTATGTATTTTTATTTACATTGAAATATATTGTTAGCCTACTTTCTAAAAGAAAAGATGAAAGTTTTTTCAAGATGTGTGATTTTGTGCCCTGAACATTGGAATTTATACAAGAGTCAGCTTCAAAGAAGTTGTGATTGCTTGTATTTTGTTCCTGAAAGCGGTAACACATTTTTAACTTTAAAAAAAAAAAAGAGAGAGAGATTCTCTAGATACCCGAATAAAGAAATAAATGAGAAAATAAATGATGTATTATTTTAGTTGAATCACTGTGTGACTACACCAGCCACCCCAAATTCTTGGCAGATTTGTTCATAAGATTACAAGATGCATTTATTTAATTTAAGTAGAATATATGTATTGTCATCTAAGAGTGGTTGTTGAACGAGCACCACTGACTGGAGTTTTCCTTCTTTCTCACTTTCTTTCTTCTATTAAGGATATGATATAAATGCTTTTATAATACTGCTTGCCCATTTCAGAAATTACTATTTTTCTTTTTCTCTATTAAGCAGTACTACGAAGGGATATCAGACTCAGTATTTATAACTTGAAGAGATTTTTGTTAGGAAGGCAATTTTCTCTTAAAATGGGCTTCATGAACTGGGTTAGTATAGAAATGACTTATAAGATGGGTGCTTTGTAATCATTAATAAAAAGCCAAACTACTCCTCTTCAAAGCAACATTTTTATATCAAAGGTGCTCTAAAATTAGAGTGATAGCCCACTTATTTTTCTAAACAGAAAGATAAATGATGGCTTTAATCAACAGTAAGCAAATAAAATAAATCAGGAAGTACATAGGATATGTAACCATAGGGTTACGTAGTCTAAACAACACCTTGGTATTTTGTTTTTAAAGAAATTTTTATTACATATTTTAATGAAGTTTATTTTATTTTTATTTAATTTTATTTATCATTGAATTGAGTGGTAGAAAGCAAAGTTCACTTGAGTCATTGGAATACCTAGGGTATTCTATTTAAAAAACAAGAAATTAAAAAGAAATCTTACTGCTACTTTCAAGTGAAGTTTTGCTTTTTTCTCAAATGCTGTAACTTCTGATTTAACAAAAATTTATATCAAGAAAGAGATGTGCAGCCAAAACTAAAAGACTAGGTCATACTTTCACACTGTGTGTTTTGTTTGGGAAGTATACTGGAAAATCCCCATATACCTATGAATGGAAAAGGGAGTAGAAGACAATACATCTTCACTATCTACTTCTATTCATTCTTTTATAAGTTGAAATGTTCGCCTATTATTAAAAGCTTCTGGATGAAAATGGTCCCTGAATTTTGTGAGACTGGACATACCTCTAACTTACAGACCTTAATTTATGTATGCCTTATGCTTTTAGTTTTACCAGCAATGCAAATTTACACTAATTATATACAAAGCTAGATAAAACTGCTGATAAAACTTAGCAGGCTGTCAGAAAGCTGGTGCATCCACACAGGACTGTTCAGTATTGTGCAGAAAAGCAAGGTAGGATTCTTCTTGGAGTGTTTTAATAGGATGATGCAGTTTTTCTCTGTCTGCTGCAGTAATAGAGTTCTTGACCCATCCTATGGAAGTGTTGTTATTCCTTCAGTATTTGTCTTAGAAAAGCCTGATGAGGTTGAGTCCATGTGAAGAACTGTGGGAGACCTAGAAATCATAAAAAGGGTAATTGAAAAGAACTGAAGTGCCAAAGATGGTCTTGTTCTTTGTATAAGGGTAATAAATTAATTCATCGGTTATGTAGAGACAAATAATTAGTATTATAAAACAATTCTGTCCCTTTAGCATATTACATAGTGGTGTCTTTACAGACTGATAACAAACAAAATTTTTTTTAGCAGTCTTGCTGAATTATTTTGTTTATGTTTAAATACAGATTTGCAAATTTGGATGTGTAAAAATCACTAGAAGGCAGTCTAAGATAATCAACATTCATTTGTGAATATATTGGAGCTGCATTTTCAGCAATAAAAATGCCTTACAAAAACAATAAAATACTTGAAAAATCTGGTACTTCTATGCAGCTGGAGGAGCCTATATTTTATTTTGTAAGGTAGATCTGTATACTGGAAAACCTGAATAGAATAAAATTAGCATAAATTCAGATTTTCTTGGAAAAAAAAAAAAAAAAGTACATCTAGTTCTGGATAAAGAGTTTTAAGGGTATGCATTATACACTGTCATAGGGATTTGTAGGCTTACTGAGTAATGTGTGACTCTGTCACTAGCTGCATAATTAAAAAAAAGTTATTCCATCTCCTTTCTGCCGAATGCTTTTGAGAGTCTTGAGCTCAATGACTTTTACAAACACTGGAAATGAATTGATCAAATAATCTTCAGAACCACTTTGCTGTCATTTTTTCATTCGCTATGCAATTCTTTTCTCTGTGTGCTAAATCATGTGGAAGGGAGAGAGGCACATGCTATAATCTCAGTAACAATAATTGGATTAAACACCTCTTTTTTTTAGTAACTCTCAGCATTTTAAAAATGTCATGCTTTGAAGAACCATGCGAGTATTAAGTGTAGACTTGCGTTTTCAATTTCCATTTCTGTGCTGCACATTTTCAAGTACTGTACAGAAAAAGTATTTACAAAACATCTAGGCAGCTCATGGTGCATAATTAATAGCTGCATGGACACTGGTGAACAATATACTTGGAATACTTAGTCTGGAAGTAATTGTGCTATATGCAAATATTTCCTAGAGTCAGATGATCCAGTCTTTTATTTATTTGTTTATTTTAAGGTTTAGATGGTATTATCAGTAACATGCAGAGAAATAAGGTTTATATTTTTCTGCTGTAAGCTAGGCTTACTGTTTAGGCTACTGTTTGGTACCAACAGTACCAAAGCTCACTGCAGTGGAGACCCTACTCTCTTTACCTGGTAATGGACAAAAGAAATGCCTTTGTTGCGTATGCTATAAATTTTTATTCACCTCTCTGTGCTATGTCAAATCCTGGTTATTACAGTTTGATCAGTGTTCTGAAATTCAGAAAAAATAGATTCTGACAAAAATAAGGTAAGGAAAAGATACCTTATAATTTATGAGAATTATTTTAATAGTGACAGTATCTCATGGCTCTTGTTTTATTTATTTTTATATAAATACAATGTATAAATTAAATCTAAAGTTTTCTACATCTAACATAATGCTTAACTGTAACCACTTTCATTTCTTTTGTTACTTCTACTATTTTCCATTTTTGTAACTCACTCTCTATGCAGGCAGGTGAAAGAGCTCTGAAAAGGAAAAAAGGGAGGATCTCGACAATCAAGCTTTTGTTTTGTTTTTGGTCTTTTTTTCCTCATAAGAGCTCTCATGAGTTAGTTTTAAATAACATTAAAACCACTAACTCCATAATTTGGTAGTAATTTGAAAGACAGTTGGTGGACGCTGAACAAATTTAAAGATCTGCATATTCCTAAATCAGAATTTTTGTGTCCCATTCTATCCATAAACTAAAGCTTAAAAAAGTAGCCAATGCCTATTTAAACTGCACATGCTTTAAGCCATTCTCCTTTGAAAATAATAATATTAATATTAAAAAAAAAAAAAAGCCTAAGAAGAAAAATCAGTAGGCCAGATAGATAAAACAAAACGGAAATATTTTTATATGCCTTTGTACTTATTTTCTTGAATTAACAGTGTCCTGGAGTGACAGGAGGATCCCAACAGCTAACTGTATTGGAAGCTGAAGTGAGTCTAACTGGGAATGAGTGGCAAAAGCATCCCATTGTGACTGGCCCAGAGGCTCCATGCATCCTTGGCATAGACTACCTCAAGAGAGGGTACTTCAAGGATCCAAAAGGGTAAGGGTGTGCTTTTGGCATAGCTGCCTTAGAGACAGAGGGCACTAAACAGCTGTCCACCTTGCCTGGTCTCTCAAAAGAGCCTTCTGTTCTGGGGTTGCTGAGGGTCGAAGAACAGCAAGTGCTAATCGCTACCACAACTGTGCACCGGCGACAATATCGCACCAGTCGAGACTCCCTGATTCCCATCCATAAGTTAATTCATCAACTGGAGAGCCAAGGAGTGATCAGCAAGACTCATTCACCTTTCAATAGTCCCATATGGCCAGTGCGAAAGTCTAATGGTGAGTGGAGACTAACAGTGGACTATCGTGGCCTGAATGAAGTGACATCACCACTGAGCGCTGCAGTGCCGGACATGGTAGATCTCCAGTATGAACTGGAATCAAAGGCAGCCAAGTGGTATGCCACAACTGATATCGCTAATGCATTTTTCTCCATCCCTCTTGCAGCAGAGTACAGGCCACAGTTTGCTTTCCCTTGGAGGGGTGTCCAATACACTTGGAATCGGCTGCCCCAGGGGTGGAAACACAGCCCTACCATTTGCCATGGACTGATCCAGTCTGCGCTGGAGCAGGGGGAAGCTCCTGAACACCTGCAGTACATCGATGACATCATTGTGTGGGGTGATACAGCAGAGGAAGTTTTTGAGAAAGGCAAGAAAATAGTCCAAATCCTTCTGAAGGCCGGTTTTCCATAAAAAAAAAATAAAGTTAAAGGACTTGCATGAGAAATCCAGTTTTTAGGAATAAAATGGCAAGATGGACGTTGTCAAATCCCAATGGATGTGATCAACAAAATAACAGCTATGTCTCCACCAACTCGCAAAAAAGAAACACAAACTTTCCTAGGTGTCGTGGGATTTTGGAGAATGCACATTCCAAATTACAGTCTGATTGTAAACCCGCTCTACCAAGTAACCCATAAGAAGAACGATTTTGAATGGGGCCCTGAGCAACGACAAGCCTTTGAACAAATTAAGCAGGAAATAGTTCATGCAGTAGCCCTTAGGCCAGTCCGAACAGGACCAGATGTAATGAATGTGCTCTACACCACAGCTGGGGAGAATGGCCCCACCTGGAGCCTCTGGCAGACGGAACCTGGGGAAACTCGAAGTCGACCCCTAGGGTTTTGGAGTCGGGGATACAGAGGATCTGAGGCCCGCTACATTCCAACCAAAAAGGAAATATTAGCAGCATATGAAGGAGTTCGATCTGCTTCAGAAGTGGTCAGTACTGAAGCGCAGCTCCTCCTGGCACCCCGACTGCCAGTACTGGGCTGGATGTTCAAAGGAAGGGTCCGCTCTACACATCATGCAACTGATGCTACATGGAGCAAGTGGGTTGCACTGATTACTCAGCGGGCTCGAATAGGAAACCCCAGTCGCCCAGGAATCTTGGAAGTTATTATGGACTGGCCAGAAGGCAAATACTTTGGGACATCACCAGAGGAGGAAGTGGTCTGTGCTGAAGAAGCCCCACTGTACAACAAGCTACCAGAAGATGAGAAGAGATATGCTTTGTTCACTGATGGGTCCTGTTGTATTGTGGGAAGGCATCGGAGATGGAAGGCTGCTGTATGGAGTCCTACACAACGAGTTGCAGAAGCTACCGAGGGAGAAGGTGAATCAAGTCAGTTTGCAGAAGTGAAAGACATCCAACTGGCTTTAGATATTGCTGAATGAGAAAAATGGCCAGTTCTCTATCTCTATACTGATTCATGGATGGTAGCAAATGCCCTGTGGGGGTGGTTACAACAATGGAAGCAGAACAACTGGCAGCACAGAGGCAAACCCATCTGGGCTGCGGCGTTGTGGCAAGATATTGCTGCCCAGGTAGAGAACCTAGTTGTAAAGGTACGCCATGTAGATGCTCATGTGCCCAAGAGTCGGGCTACTGAAGAACATCAAAACAACCAGCAGGTGGATTAGGCTGCTAAGATCGAAGTGGCTCAGGTGGACCTGGACTGGCAACATAAGGGTGAATTATTTATAACTCGATGGGCCCATAACACCTCAGGCCATCAAGATAGAGATGCAACATACAAATGGGCTCGTGATTGAGGGGTGGACCTGACCATGGACCCTATAGCACAGGTTATTCATGATTGTGAAACGTGCTGCAATCAAGCAAGCCAAACAATCAAAGCCTCTTTGGTATAGAGGACGATGGCTGAAATATAAATATGGAGAGGCCTGGCAGATTGATTATATCACACTCCCTCAAACGCCCACTGGCAAGCGCCACGTACTTACAATGGTGGAAGCAACCACCGGATGGCTGGAAACATATCCTGTGCCCCATGCCACCGCCCGGAACACTATCCTGGGCCTTGAAAAACAAGTCCTATGGCAACATGGCACTCCAGAAAGAATTGAGTCAGACAATGGGACTCATTTCCGAAACAACCTTATAGACACTTGGGCCAAAGAACATGGTATTGAGTGGGTGTATCACATTCCCTATCATGCACCAGCCTCCGGGAAAGTTGAGCGATATAATGGACTGTTAAAAACTACACTGAAAACAATGGGTGCTGGGACATTCAAAAATTGGGATACACATTTGGCAAAGGCCACCTGGTTAGTCAATACTAGGGAATCTGCTAACCAAGCTGGACCTGCCCAATCAAACCTGTTACATACTGTAGAAGGGGATAAAGTTCCTGTAGTGCATATAAGAAACATGCTGGGAAAGTCAGTCTGGGCTACTCCTGCCTCAGGAAAAGGCAAACCCATTAGCGGGATTGCTTTTGCTCAGGGACCTGGATGCACTTGGTGGGTAATGCAAAAGAATGGCGAGGTCCGATGTGTACCTCAAGGGGATTTAATACTGGGTGAGAATAGCCCATGAGCTGAATTGTATTATATTAATTATTGTATAATACTGTATGTCATCACTACCATGATTGCTATATACTATAGATGAAAATTAGAATGTATTGAAAAGAGTGTAACCTCAGCATGACGTAAATGGTATGGAATAAGGGGTGGATATATGTCCTCGTTTCAGTTAGGACAGGGTTAATTTTTAGCTGGTAGAGTGCTGTGTTTTGGATTAGGATGAGAAGAGTGCTGATAACATGCTGATGTTTTAATTGTTGCAGAGCAGTGCTTATACCAAGCCAAGGACTTTTCAGCTCCTCGCTCTGTCCTGCCAGCGGGCAGGCTGGGGGTGCAGCAAGAGCTGGGAGGGGACAGACCCAGGACAGCTGACCCAAACTGGCCAAAGGAGTATTCCATACCATCTGACGTCATGCTAAACAATATATAGGAGTGGCTAGCTGGGATGGGGTGGCCGGCTGCTTGGGGATAGACTGGTCAGCGGGTGGTGAGCAACTGCATTGTGCATCACTTGTTTAATACACACTATTATTATTATTATTATTATTATTGTTTTCTATCTTAATAAACTGTCTTTATCTCAACTCTCACTTCACTTTTCCATTTCTCTCCCCCATCCCAGAGAGGGAGGGGGGAGGGTGAGCGAACGGCTATGTGCTGTTTAGCTGCCGGCCAGGTTAAACCACAACAAACAGCTACTTAATGGTCATGTCAAGATTAATCTGGCACTTCTATTCTAATTATTTTTATTGAAAAATGGTGTGTTTAATTAGTCAAACCAATATCTGGTGTGTCAAAAGTCAGAACTGGTGTCTTAGTGGAAAAGCAATGCTTCCTCTGGGGATTGGTGGACAGCCTTGCTGTAGAGATGGAATACAAAATATGCTCAAAACAAACGACCAAACCAAACCGAACCAAACTGAACCGAACCAACCAAGAAACCAAAAGAAAACAAAACACCACAAAACAACAGCAACAAAAAAGGGAAAGACTGTTATCATGATAGAATAATGTGGACAAATTTCAGTTGAGACATACTGTTTTCATTTGGTGTGGACATTAGTTCCAGATTCACGGGGGCTATAACGATTTTTTTTTTTTTTTCTTTAATCTGGTATCTCTAAGGTGTAATCCTCTTGCTCCAGCAAAGCCATTCATCTCACCAGTACAATACTTGTAGGATTGAGCTTCATTCTAGTTTTTTTAAACTTCTGCACAAATTGTGTGTATCCCACATACCTCACTGACTCCCCTTGCCTCCCCTTATCTGAGGTCATAAAAACTAGTAAAGCAGCAGCACAATACTACATTACCACTTGATGGAATACTACTAAATAAGCTTCAGCTTATTTACAGTGTACATAGAATACCACTGTTGTGTTTTTCGCCCTATTTTTCTTATTCTCTTTAATATATTCCCTTAAAAGCATGCTTACGTAAAGTAATAACTATGATTTGAGGCCTCAGTATAGTCTAAAACCTTTATGATTCACAATAGCTTTTCTTCTGGCAAGCTTTCATAAAAGTTTAGTGCAGCACTTGTGCTCGACAACAAATCTGCACATAATACAAGGAAATTTCACTCTTTGCCCCTGGCAAACGTGTTCTTATGTTGCTCAGAGATGCTTGTGGTGACAGTGACCACTGTGTGGCAGGTGTACCATGATGTTTGGTAATAAAATCCCTGTGGGAAGCTGCATATTCTCTTAATGTCAATTCCTTCCTGCCAGCTTCATGTTTTGAATGATAAATGTTTCAATTAAAGCTATTGAGATGCGCACTAAGTAACTTGCCTGATTCCTGTTAACCCTACATATGTCTGTGACATTATGGAATAAATCTGACTGTTAGTAAGAATACATTTTTTCAAAACTGACATTATTCCTAGCTTCCAAGCCAGAAAGGGAAAGAAACTGAAGAGAATTCTTAAAAGAAAGCTTCAATTTCCAAAGATGCCTCAAGTACTGGCCAAAAGTAGTAAGACAGTGAAAATTCCAAATGTCATTTTCTCTAATTATTCTCTTAAATTATTTGCTTAATGTTGGTTTGACCAAAAAGAGAGAGCTTAGTTTCCCATCTAATTGAGGATTGAAAGAGTGTTCAATGGCTGTTTTAATATCATGATTGGGTTTAAGGAAATCTCATTTTGCCTATGGCTCTCTTTCCTAGTTTGGAATTATTATTCAGTTAACATATAACACTGGAAACTGCCTGTTAGTGACTGGTAAATATGGTAACATGGTAAAAGTGATATTAAGGCCATGGTTTTATTTGATGGAAAAAATTGGGACATTTAGCAGATAACCTAAAACTACATTAGCTCTACTCACTGCAGTTTATTTGCAGGGCTTGTCATCCATGGATCATTTGACTTAAAGCTCTCATTTTTATGCTATAGTTTTTATGTCAATCACAGATTTGATTGAAATAATTTCAGCAAAAGTTTAAGACAAGAACATTCAAAGATTGTTGGGTTTATAGGAAAAAATTAGAAAGCAGACAATCTCCTCTTCCTCCCCCCCATCATCCTGAGGAGCAATAAGGCAAATGTAAGGAGAGAAAATGAACATGACTGATTCCATTCTTGGCTAAGTGATCAAGTACTGAGTGTATCTAACTCTGAAGGCTTTTGACGCATCTCTGGTGAGACGCGGGGGAGGAACATATTTTTCATTTACAGCACTGATGTGTGCTTCACCTCATTTTTGGAATACCAGCTTCAAAACTGTCATCTTGCGGCTTTTGTGAATGCAATCTTCATAGGAGATGTTAGCTCATATTTCAATATCTTATGTTGTCAAAGCTCATATCGTTGTGAAGAAGATCACATTAGAGTTTTAATACTTGTTTTTATTAGTTTAACAAAATACAAGAAAACCTCATGATTCCAAACAATTCTACTGATAGAGTCAGATTAGAAGTAAGGAATCAAAGACTTCAGGCAACCACAACTTCGGTCAGAAAAAAGATAAAAACTTCCACAATGATTATATGACTCCCATGCCAATTAACCCAGAATACCATTAGTATTTATGTATTTCACAGACCCATCTTCTATTACCTTTTCTTTTAGCAAACTGGGAAGTTACCCCTAAAAATCTAGAAGGGAAAAATGGAAGTCTGGCATCAAATCATTTTTACTTACGTTAAGTGTCTGTCTGGTGCATGTACCACAAACAGAAGATAATTAGTTCAGCAATAAATTGATTTGACAATATATTCTAGTCTTATGAAGTTTTATTATTGTATAGCATAATTAATCTACAGTGTTCTACCATTAGGAGAACATATATGTTAATGTCCTCATTCATCAATTTATATGTCATATCTGGAAAAATTCTGATGAAAGAGGAATAAACTAGGGTAAAATTTAAGCATAATTTTACATTAGTTCATTCTTTTGGTGATAAACTGTATTACAGTCAATACAGTTGATATAATGAAGGAAGGGATGCCATCCAAAGGGATCTGGACAAGCTTGAGAAGTGGGCCCATGTGAACCTAATGAGGTTCAACAAATCCAAGTGCAAGGTGCTGCACCTGGGTCAAGGCAATCCCAGACATGAGTACAGAGAGGGAGCCCCACCTGGAGTGCTGCATTTAGGTCTGGGGTCCCCAGCACAAGAAGGATGAAGACCTGTTACAGCATGTCCAGAGGAGGGCTACAAAGATGCACAGAGGGCTGGAGCACCTCTGCTATGAAGAAAGACTGAGAAAGATGGGGATGTTCAGCCTGAAGAAGAAAAGGCTCCTGGGAGACCTCATTTCAGCTTTTCAGTACTTAAAGGGGGCTTATAAAAAAGATGCAGAGCAACTTTTTGCTCAGGCAGACAGTGACAGGACAAGGGGGAATGATTTTAAACTGAAAAAAGGATAGATTTAGATGAGATATTCAGAAGAAATCCCTCACTCAGAGGGTGGTGAAGCACTGGAACCATTTACCAAGAGAATTTGTGAATGCCCCGTCCCGGGAATGCCAAAGCCAGTCTGGATGGGGCTTTGAGCAACCTGGTCTAGTGGGAGGTGTCCCTGCCCATGGCATGGATGTTGGAACTAGGTGATTTTAGGGTCCCCTCCAACTCAAGCTGTTCTATGATTCTTTGATAGCTGTAGATACAAAATTAAACTGTAATTATAACTCACTTTATTATCACTTCCTTGAGTGCATTTTCCTATTTCTTATACAGCATGTTATGTTGGCACCCAAGTGAGGTATTGTTCTTAGGAGTCTTTCTCATGATACAGAAGGTGAAAGGTATTTATTAAAGAAAGCAATAAATCTTTACTTAATAACTTGCAATTCTGGCCCTGACTTTTTGTGGTACAGAGGTCACCTTCTTCATTGACTTTGATTGTATTTGATTCAGCTGGAAATCAAAACCACAAGAAGATATGAAATAGCAACGTAAAAATGCTAAGAAGTAACAGAAGTAAACGGGATTGTCTTTGCTTTCTTTATTTCCAAAAAGAATTGGAACAATAACCTCATCTCAGATAAAATGACTGCTATTCAGTTTACACTTGTAATTCAAGTATGAAGGTAAGCACAAGAAATATTACCAGAATCGAAACATTACATTCCACTTCCTTTTTTTTTTTTTTTTTTTTTTTTTTTTTTTTTTTTTTTTTTTTTTCATGTCACTCATATTTAAAACACTTCAATTTATCATATATGGAATACAGACAGCACTTACCTATTTGCTGTGAGGTCTGTCAGGAGACAGTAATTCTTGTGGCATTTTCTGATCTCTTTCCTTGGAAGGTACAGTATAAGAGAGGCAGTGGCCTGTATTGCTTCTTCTGTTCATAATGAAAATCCAAATTTAAAAGGTGTTGTCAGGCAAGTCTAAGTGTGAATGTGTCATGATTTATTCTGTTTGTGATAGATATGTTTATATTAATTTATAAGTATGTATGTTTTGTTTGTTTGTTTTGGTGTGTGTTTTTTTTTTTGTTGTTGTTGTTTGGTTGGTTTCCCAGAGAAGATTAAAAAGCAACTATGTAGAAATTTATTTTTCCAGGGAGGCAGGTCTGTAGGTGGAGACATTAGACCATATTTCAATTATAAGCATTTACACTTAAGATACTGCTTTTATTTTATGATCATAACTAGAGGAGTCAACTTTAGGAAGAGACATGACAATGGTAAGAGGAGCAAGAAACACAGACTGTTAAAAAACGAATTGCTTGTTACCATGATACTAGAGGTTTTATGGTTACAATCCATACACAGTGTGCAAGCTCATCTTGTCCTTATTGCAGATTCGCAGACACTATATAGTATGTTGGTGGACAGCAGTATCCTACAACACATTTTTCTGCAGCTATTAGCATAGGCAATGTGTAAAAGAAATTGTTGCAGATTTTGTTTGAAAAGATCTAGAGCCTTAAGGAGGTGAAATATCCTTAGAAATTGTATGTTTTAAAATCATACCTGACCTGGATTTTTGAATTTTTCAATTGTCTTCGGCTAAGTTACTCATAAAGTCAGGTTCTTCAAAGAGCTTTCAAAATAGCATAGTTGTTTTACATATTAGTCCACTAGTGTAAGTTTTGTCCTGCATAAATAAAATATTCTTCAAATAAATTTTAATCACATTTTTTAAAAAATAGGAGAGAGGTATTAAGCTGTTAAGAAGAATAACATTAGGTTTTTTATTTTGTAAAGATATGGTTTATCTTTCAACTACAGATGTGTCCATATATCCATGAGACATCATAAAATAGGAATAGCTGTATTGTATTGAAGAACTAACAAATACAATATTTTATCTACCAAACAGTGGCCATAAATCATTTTAGAAAGAATAATGTAGTAACAACAAACTCATACAATGATACTTCCCTAAACATCCAGGTCTCTGAGTTTTAGAATTTCCTCCTGCCAAAAAACAATACAAACTATTTGTTACAGCAGAGCAGTTCACAAATGAATGAAAATTTACTCTAAATTTTACCCCTAGATTTTTATGTTATGTTAATGACTGAAGAACATAATAAGCACTCCCAGTATCACAGAACTACCTGAAATATGGAAAATATTATGAAAATACAAACTCAATTTTGATTAGGTTTCCTTGGGTAGAACTCCTGTGGTCACAAAATATAGACCACATAGCATTAGTTCTGATCTTAACAGTCCATTTAAAAACAAAATTAAATTTTCATTTTTCCTGTTTTCTTTTTGACTGGTTTGTAGAATGCATATATACATATAATTAATATACTTCTCTTGCTTTATATTCTGTGGAAAAGAACATAATAGTGAAATATTTAAACTTCACTGATTCCACAAAGGAATCAGGAGCTACAATCCTAATTTTATACATGGTATTCTACTAAAAAACACATCTTAAGCAACAAGCAAAACCAAATAATATGTAAAACCTAACACCCATACTGTCCTCCAACAGCAAAAGTATACCTTCACCTTATCAGGGGATAAAGAGATTCAGCATAACCTATCACAGGGGAATGTAAAACTTTTGAAAGAGTAGTTGAAGTAAGAGCTTTGCATGTGTGAATTGAATGCAAACAAATACCAACTGGGAAGAAAAAAAAAAAAAAAAAAAAAAAAAAAATCTTGTAAGTATACTAAAATGAGTAAGTTATGAAAAAAAAAAAAATGTATCTTGTACAAAATTAATGTTTATTGCAACCACATGGAAAAAAGCAAAGATGCAAGAGATGCTATTTAATTAGGCAGCAGCTTCCTTAAGGTAATTCTTTTGGGAACTCCTTGCAATAATTTACTATTTAGTACAGTTCATGATTCCTTTCTTAATAATTCCTACTTGATGGAAGGCTCTATGCCTCTTAATGGAGAATACTCAGCTTTTATGTGGGATACTGTTTATTTTAATTTTTATTTTTTTTAATTTATTTATTTTTTCCTGAAGGTTCTTTTTGTTTATTTGTTTGTTTCTCTGTATTAGACAATAAGGGATTACAGATTCAGTCCCAAGTTGATTTTGAGGGTGCTTCATTTTAAGTCAGGTTTTCACTCCAGTGAAAACAGAGTACTAGATGACTACATGCCCCGTGGAATAACAACCCTTAATAGACAGCTTAACTGGTGGAGAATCCAAAATTCATATCCTTATTATTTCTGAGAAAGCTAATAGCTACTTATTTAACATTGAATTTAAACATGTTATTAATCCAATTTAATCAGAAATTAATCAGATCTAGACCTCATCTGATTAATCAAAATTAAAATTTTCATTTTTAAAAGAATCCTTGTGGTTCATAATTGATATATTTCCTGGACATATGTTGACTGATTAACATAACATAACATACACAGGTTTTTGTAATGGGCTTACATGGCAAGGTTTTGGTAGCGGGGGCTGCAGGGGTGGCCTCTGTGAGAAGGGCCCAGCAGCTGCCCCATGTTAGATACGAGCCAGTTCCTGCTGGCTCTAGAGGGACCCACCGCTGCCCAGAGCTGAGACAATGTTGTTTGCACCTCTGTGAGAGCAGATTTAAGAAAGGGGAAAAAAATATGCACAAGAGAAACTGGGGCAGCGAAGAGTGAGAAACAGCCCTGCAGACACCAAGGTCAGTGCAGAAGGGGGGCAGGAGGTGCTCCAGGCACGGAGCTGAAGTTCCCCTGTGGCCTGTGGAGAAGCCCCCAGTGGAGCAGGTGAATGTGGCCTGGAGGAGGCTGTGGCCCATGGAGAGCCCCCGCAGGAGCAGGCCCTTGGCCAGAGCTTCAGCCAATGGAGAGGAGCCCACGCAGGGACAGGGGTCTGGGGGGAGCTGCTGCCTGTGGAGGACCCACAGTGGCCATTTTCATAGTCTATTTGTATATTCTGTGTGCTTATGTGGCTGAATGTGGGACATGCTGTATGTTATGCAGGATATTGTTCATATGGCCAAGCATATAGACCAAGAAAGTATCAGCAGAGTCTAGGATTTCCAGTTAGGTCTGCAGATACCTCAGATGCAACAGTACTGAAAGCTGCAGCTGGTAAATTTCATGAATCTTGCTCTTCATTTTATTCTTAGCTTTTTTCCAGAGCACAAAGGACTGACTCTGTAGGAATCTCCAGTGTTCTTCCAGGGGGCCCAGGAGTTGAACTCGATCTTTGTGGATTCCTTTCAACTCAGATATTCTATGATTCTATGTTGGAGCAGTTTGCTCCTGATGGATGGACTCCGTGGTACAGACCCATATTGGAGCAGTTCCTGAACAGCTGCTGCCTGTGGGAAGCCCACACATCAGTGGGCTTCCCACAGGATCAGTTTGGGAAGGACAGAATCCCATGGGAGGGACCCCAGCTATGGAATGGACTCCACGCTGGGGCAAGGGCAGAGTGACTGAATGAGTGGCGGCGACAAAACATTACAGACTAACTACAACCCCTATTCCCCATTCCCCTGCACCACTTGGGGGGAGGACATAGAAGAGGGTGGACGAGGGGAATGTGTTTTTAGTTTGCTTTTAGTTTCTCAGTGCTCTAGTCTGTCAGTTACAGGCAATAACTTATATTAATGTCCCCACACTGAGACTCTTTTGCCCATGTTGAGTAATTGTTGAGTGATCTCCCTGTCCTTATCTCAGCCCTTGAGCCTTTTCCATCACATTTTCTCACCCTTTCCCTTTGAGGAGGGGGAGTGCAAGAGTGGATGTGGTGGAGCTCAGCTGCCCACCTGGGTAAAACCAGCTTTCCACTTCCTAGTCAGTATTATCTATCAAATAATTCAGGAAAAGTTTACAGCCAATGTGCAAGTTATCTCTTAATTGGCTTTAAAATTCTTTTTATAAGATGCTTGAAAGATCAAATTCTAAAACATCCCAAACTGTCCCTAGCTTCCAAATTTGGTTGCTTCCAACTACCAAACAATTTCAAAATGCATTTATGCAACATTTGTCCAATGATGTTCTAAGCAGAACCAGAAATAAATATTTACCCTCACTTCCTATTTCTTTTCCTCTGTATCTTAACGATCTGCTGGTGTGCAGAAATGCTGTAACATCTGAGGTGCAGTAGCAGTCTAAGGGGAATTGACTTCCTACCTGAAGGCCAATTATTTAATTGTTGTATGTGGATCAAATGAAAAAGGAACCCAGAAGCTTTCATTTCTACATTGAACAGATTTTGTGCAATTCTAGGACAGGGAAACAGCTGCAGCTTTCATTAAAGGGAAAAATGTACATTTTAATCAATTCAGTACTCAAAATACCACTTCATTTCTTTGTGATACCTTTCGGATGTACTAGAAAAAGACTTTTTTGGGGATGAGAAGAAATTTAGAATTAGACTATCAACCCACCGGAGTTCATTGAAATTCTGTCTAATGAACAGAGTTCTCTTAAGTCCTGGTGAGCTAACACTGAGTAGATCAAAGCCTAGAAAAATTCTTCAGAAGGTAGAATTTATTAAAAACAAACAAAATCCCTGAATGAATGTATAGCTTCTGAAATGTTCTGGTTTGACAGCCCTAGAGAACAGAGTCATATCTATTCATCCAAATAAAAGGTATAGTGGAAGTAACAGCATACTAGCTGTCCTCTATTTCTACTGTAATGTGAGAGAAAGGATGGATGAGTGCCTCAGAAGAACCAGAAAGAAAATATGTCTAAAGTTGGAAAATGTAAGTGGATCTGTTGGGGTGAATGTATATTTCTTATAATATAGAAAACACATGCACAGCAAGCTCTGAGAGAAATAAAAAAAAAGGGGGGGGGGGCCCCCCCGCAGGCAAAAAGAGCCTGACATTTCTGACATTGAATTCAGTTTACTAGGGAGTTGAATTCAGTCGTCTAATTTTATTCAGGTAATTCTAATAAGAGTACAGAGGCCAGGTTTAGACACTGTGCTTCTGGCTTAAATAGTACATGTGGCTGTCATCCCAACTCTTAGTCCAAATGAAGTGGAAGAAAATGGCAAACTTGAATTCATGATCTAGCAAGTGCTTCTGGATTTCTCTGTATCTGCTAGTTTGCTTATGCTAGCAGCTGAGTAGTTTTCATTGGAGGAGTAAGGTAGATCACTCAATTTCAAATTCCTCAGAATATTATACAGGCTGTATAAATGTAAGCTGAAGGGAACAGATGAGAAAAAAACTTTGTCATGTAGAAAATGTATTTGTTTTAATTGACAAAACTCACCAAAGAATGGCTAGCAACACTTTGTCTTCTAATAACAGCATCTGCTTTTATTTCTATAAATTTATCTATTTCTATTCTTCTTTCTATTATCAGTGCATTTATGATAGTGCTCTTTATAGGATGAGAGCTTTCAAATAACAAGAGCAGCTACATTTCTAGCAGATTCAAAAGCTAAAGTGTTCTTTATAGTAAAATGATTAAGAGAACTAAAGAAAGAAATTGGTTAGCTTTGCTCTCTATAGGCAGCATGGCACACAAAAATAAATAAATAAAAATACGTGGATATAGTGAAAGTGCTAGTAAGGCATATGGTAATGTCTGAAGCGAAGTATGCTAATGTTATCTGTTTCTAAATGCAATCTAAGCAAAGAACTAGAAGAAAAAAAACATTGGAACATACCGTATCAGTACCTTCAATGATTTTCACCTTATGCTTTACAAGTAATTTATTTCTCTTCCTTTCCTTCGTAGTGTTGTATAATCAAAGTGGTATAGCCTAATCTTATGGCAGGCTAGAAAACCTTTAACAGCAAGTCTCTTGTGTTATGGTTCTCTTTGACCACAGAAACAGATGTATAAAAATGACTACATTATGGTAATGGACGGAAGTAATACAGCCTGCTGCAATACTAAGGGAACTGTTGTAGATTGCATTTTACTATCCTTTTGTAACTGCTGTATTTAATTACTTGGATGACATTCCTCCTGCAGTGAGAAGGAGATTTTATACCATATCAGTGAAGTTACACGAGAGAAACATTTGGCCCAGGACTAGAGAACACTTCCCTAACTACTTAGACATGGGCATTTCAAAAGAGGGAAAATTGAAGTCATTATTTAACAACAGACTTCCCCTTATCATAGGGCAGGAAGTTATTAATTAATTGAGTTAATAGTATGGAAGCTGTAATCACCTACTGTTTTCATATCTTACCGAGAAGCGTCAAAAGATGCAGTGCTAGAATTATTCTAAACCCATTTCCTTCCAGTTCTCTTTATCATACACAGGGTTAGCAGTTGCCAAAAACTGATGTTAGCTGGTATTGTATTGGCCCAAAAGAGCAATCATCATTTTAGCTAATAAGGTTATAATGACTCTTCCTGCCATTACAGTTCATAGTTGGCAGAAGACCTATAGCAGGTGGATTGAGACTTCTTTCAACAAGCTATCATCAGTGTAGTCATGTTGTGTCAATAAGAAAACTGCTGTCACATATTCCCTACTTCACAGATTTTCTTCACTTGGATGCCTTGCATCTAAGTTAGGTATTTTTGCAGTTGACATTTGTTTAAGCAATTTGGAGTTGTCCTGGGAATATAACCCAACTCTCAGAATTACAGTACTGATGGGGGAGATACGGAAAAGTCTTCCATAAATCTTTATATAAAAAGATTGAAAAAAAATAAAAACTTAAAAAAAAACCTTACTTTAAAAGGTAGGGTAGGTCAAAACAGAGATGGTGGTCAAGCAATATTGCTGTTATTGGCAGATTTCCACTGTCTCAATTTCAATTTAGCTTTTTCAGTTTATGCCTGATGAGGGTTTGGACCAGTATCTCTGATAAGAAAACTCTTTGCAGTATGCACTGAAACCTTTCAGCAAGTGCCTCGTTTAATTTTAGTTCAAAGTAGAACTGATATGGCTGGCATGTAGGTTGTAATATCAAATTCAAGTCAACAGATCATGTCTGATATTACTGATATTTATTCAAAAGCCTTGAAACACCAATATTTTTTTCTTTACTGAACGCCTGCTGTTCTTTAAAGTCCACAGGGACTTTAAACATCCAAAGAGTGTTGTTTTTTTTTTTTTTTTTTTTTTTTATTTATATATATATATATAACATATTTCACACATTTTCTGCTAGCTCTTTGTTCAGATGTTGAAGCGCCAAACACAAGATTGTTGTCATTTTGACAACCACATTACGTTCTCAGATACACATGAATTCCTGCTGCAGAGTTGAACAGGGAAGTGGTTATTCTGTGACAACAGTACTGATAAGAGGAGGTGAACAACGTGTCTTTATGTCTGTATTTGCTTGTGTGCCATATATGCCACTGATTTCCGGTAGGTTACAAAAGGATCACGTTAGGCTGCCCCTACAACTTATTTTATCTTCTTTTATATTTTCCCCATTGATTGTTCTACAGAATTTCTGCAAATAGAAGGATCAGGAATAGGCCTCCATTAACTACAATCAGGGCTTATAAACCTTAAAAATTTTATTTATTTATTTATTTGTTTGTTTAGTCGTACCCTTTCTATTAATCTTTTCTATCTCTAGGACTCACTATACAGTTAACAAAGTTTTGTCAAAGCTCCTCTCCTACCTGCTGAATAGGTCTTACATTACTTAGGAAACAAATATTAAAAATTTGTTCCAGTCTGATTCCATTCGTCATGTCCATTTGGCTGGGGCAGAGTTAATTTTCTTCATAGAAGGTCACACAATGCTGTGTTTTGGATTTTTGACAAAAATAGTGGTGATAACACACTGATGTTTTTACAGTGCTCACACAGAGACAAGGACTTTTCAGCTTCTGGTGCTGCCCTACCAGCAAGGAGGTTGGGGGTGCACCAGGAGCTGGGAGGGGACACAGCGAGGACAGCCAGCCCACACTAAATCATTCTCAGCAATAGCAGCTGGAGAAGAGGAGGAGGAAGGGGAGGACGTTTGGAATGGTGGTGTTTGTCTTCCCAAGAAACTCTTACATGTGATGAGCCCTGTTTTGCTGGGAATGGCTGAGTGAGTGAACCATTTAAAAGAAAATAAAATTAAAGAGGTTCTAACAAGCTGTTTCACACACAAAATAAAAATGTTTAATTTTGAAACATTAATTGAAATAATGCATATGACCAGTTTGCGAAAATATTCATGTTACTCTCTGCTATTTATGTTCTTCTGAGAAATTTTTTGAATATTCCCCCTCATATTCCAAGATACTATTGTTGATAGTAAAGCAAAGTTTATGATCAAAATAATATTCTTCTGTATCCTTATTCTGTTTTTACCAAATAAGTTTTATTATTACTGTTAAAGTGATATTGATAATGACAGGCATCAAAACTGAGAATGAAAATATTATTATAATTGGAAGGAGTGGCAGGAGAAAATAGGTCTTACACCCCAAATCCCAAATCAAAATAGCAAATATTTTGCTTTTTTTCCTCCACCTATATAAATATCTTTTGTTATTTTACTATGAGCTTTATTATTATGAAGAGGAATGAGGAGTTATCTTTCTATATTTAAAACATTGTGTCCTTTCATAAGGAAATAATGAAACAGTTGAACAAAGAAATATAAGATAATTAAGTAACCTTAAACTCAATATAATTAACTGCCTCTTTGGAAAATGGCATTGGGCCATTTACTTTGGAACAGTTATAGAGCCACCAAGGTGAAAAGCTCATCTTTCACTCCTAAGGTTATATTTTCACTTCAGTGTTACCCCATTGAGCATCTGGATAAAGGTGAAGCTTGAGGAGGTGACAAGGAAGGTGACTCTTACTGCAGAAATTGATGGTAGAGTTCTCCTTAGTCAGATTAATGGCTTGAATCACCGACTCAGAGTTGTCCTCTGTATCCAGAAATGCCAGTAGTTTCCAATGTCCTTTTATCAACATCCTTTGCTGCACAATTAAGTATTCTAAGATAACTCAAACTTTTGATTTTAAACACACAATACAGGAAAAATCAACCAAACCATCTGTAACTTAAGTAAAATACATTTTAAAATAGATTTTGCATTATAATTGCTTATTATTTCTAATTGCTCTAAAATGCATGCTAGTAAAAATTGTGATATGTTGATAACGTTGTCAAATATATTTTAAAATATTTTGTCACAAAATTCAGAGATACAACAATATAATATTATTCAGTGACAACAAAAAAGGCAGTAAATTATAATGCCATAACATAAGATTTCTTCGTAGCCTAACTATAAATAGTAGAAATTGGCTATTGTACTTGCTACCAAATATTTTCCCAAAGCTTTTACAGAATAAAAAAGTGAAAAGTCAAAGAACAAGATGTTCAGTGACAAAGTTGTAAAATGAGAGTTTAAAAGTACAGCAGTACATACTAAATGGGCTGATGCTTGAAAATATTAATGCATAAATATCACGTCTTATTAAAAACTATAATAGCTCCTTATGATGTGAGAGAATTTGTATCATGATGGTTGTTCTTCATGGAAAATAAACATACAAATTTAGGTTTCAGAAGCAGTAACTATATAGTCAGAGCCAATCCTTCAGTGTACATATTCAGAGTACTACTGTAAGTAGCGTAGAGTTATGTTAACTCGTTCTCATCATTAATTCTCAAGTTTAACACAAAAGTGAATCATTTAGTTCCTGTGTTACTCGTGTAAGAAAAGAGACTTACTGCAAAGACATTATCACTTTATTTCAAGGTGAAGGGCTGCATTCTTAAAATGGATTAAATCTGGAAGAGGAGCGAGAAATGAAAGCAAACAATGTGATCAAATGAAGAGTAGACCTCAAAAAGATTTGATGTATATCCCCTGGTGGAATCAACAGCCTTAATACATGATACAGGAGACAGTCAGGACTTTAACAATGGAATTCACAATAAACAATTCCGTCATTAATGTAAGCTGCCTAAATAGTAAGCAGAAATAATGGGGAAGAGCAACATGGTTATGCCCACATGGAAGAGTCTCTATCTTTTCGTCTCTCCTGAAGTATTTAATTTGCTGTACAACGTTTGTATTTATGGAATCATAAAATCACTGAATGGTTGAAGTTTTAAAGGACCTCTGGATGTCATCTTCATAGACTGGTTTGGATCAGTAAGGATGTTAAGGATCATCAAGTTCCAACACCCCTGCCATGAGCAGGGACACCTTCCAGTAGACCAGGTTGCTCAAAGTCCTGTCTAGTCTAGCCTTGAACACTTTCAGTGTCTCTAGGCCACCTGTTCCCATGCTTCACCACAGTCAGAGTAAAGAATTTATTCCAAATCCTCTAATCTAAATCTACCCTTTTAAATTTTAAAACAGTATTCCTTGTCACATCAGTACACTCCTTGAAAAAGAGTCCCTCCCCAGCTTTTCTGTAGTCCCCCCTTAGGTACTGGAGCCTTCTCTTCTCCAGGCTAAACAAACGCAGTTCCCTCAGCCTGTCTTCATAGGACAGGTGCTCCAACCATTTGATCATCTTTGTGGCCCTCCTCTGTACTCTCTCTTATAGGCTCATGTCTTTCTTATGTAGGGTATCCTAAAGCTCAACGCAGTACGACATATGGGGAGAATCACATCCTATGATTTGCTGGTCACACTTCATGCAGTTCAGGATGTGGTTGACTTTCTGGGCTGCAAATGCACATTGCCAGCTCATTTTGAGTCCCCTGTTTAAGCAAGACCCCCAAGCAGGATGGTTGCCCAGGACCATGTCCAGATGACTTTTGAATAACTACAAGGAGGGAGACTTCACAATGTCCCTGGGGAGCCTATGTCAGTGCTCAGTCACCCACGCAGTAATGTTTCCTCCTTTGTTTCAATTTGTGCCCATTGCCTCATCCTCTCCTTTTCTTCTTTAAGGAGCCTGTCTCTATCTTCTGTGCACCTTCCCTTCAAGTATTTATGTACATTGACAAGATCCCAGGCTGAACAGTCCCAGCTCTCTCAGCTTTTCCTGATAGGAAAAATGTTCCAGGCTCTTCACCATCTTTGTGGCCCTTCATTGGACTCTCTTCGGTATGTCCATACCTCTCTTGTACTGGAGAGCCCAGAACTGGACCCAGCATTCCAGATGTATCTTACCGATTCTGAGTAGAGGGTAAGGATCACTTCTTTTGAGCTGCTGGCAGTGCTTTTCCTAATGGAGCCTGGGATACCATTACCATTCATTGTCACAAGGGCGCATTGCTGACTCATGTTCTGTGTGGTTTCCATTTGGACCTACAAGGCCTTTTCTGCAAAGCTGCTTTCCAGCTTTGGTCCCTGCCAAACCTTTAGTGCAAGAAAAATTTCATCTGTAACAAATAATCTTTAACTTCTCTTCCAGAGTTCTTTGCTCCCTAGACAGAATCAGTAGAATTAATTCTGTAGAGATTGAGGAGGTATGTAAATATTCTTCACCATGGGCTTCCATTAAACTTAGGATAACAAAAGAAATATTTCATGTGCTGTTAATTGGTGTCTGTGTTACAAGTGAGAGAACTGAGGAAAAGCATCATGAATGCTTCAAATCCCACTCTCCAACATCCTAAAATACAAAGAGCTGAAATTAAGGATGGCTTTTGTAACTGTCAGTGAGTATAGATGAAAAAGTGACTTTTTTATCTTAGTAAGAAGTCAGAAAATGGCATGTTCTATAAAGACAGCTATTACTCTGAAGTCAGTTTGTGGAAGACGGGAATAATTCATAAATGTATACAAGATGAGAAATCAAATGAAAATATTTAAGTTGATAAACTATGCCCCAAAGTATATTTTTTGGCAGATCTGAGTTATGGTGACAATGGCTGACAGGAATAAGAATTACTGAATAAATAAATCAGCTTCTATGTCTGTCAGTCTGAGATCTAATGATACATATACATACATATGTATATATATATATATATATATATAATTTTGTTTCACAGCACAAAGTGTCTTGAATGACCAAAATGATCTGAGGCAATCTTACAGACCTATTTAGGAAATAGTTTGCAAACTGGAATGAAGTCTATGTTAAACAAACTTGAAAGGCTCTGGAAGTTTGATTTAGGCAAGCATACAAAGTGTGAATATTCATTTGAACTTATTTAACTTGTACCTTGTTTTTGTTCTGGATCTAAATGACTCTTTCAAAGCTGTATTGGATGTATGGTTGTAACAAATGAGAAAATATTAACAGCTTTTCAAGTGTTCTAGTTTGAGCTGGCAAGGAATAGTTTTCTTTTGCCAGTAACATTTGCAAGATTTTGATGTTTTTCTTCTCTACTTGTAAAATACAGATATTTTGTCATGAAAAAGAATTAAAAAATGAAGGCAAATGAAGAGGGAGACAGGGAGTACACCATAAAGTATTGAAAGGGTGACAGGTTGATTACCCAGAGTGTGGGCTCAAAGTCCCTGTGTTACTTATTATATACTAGGAAAATTGCTAATTGACTGTGTAGTGAAAAACGCTTTTTATTCCTTAAAACTATTTTTGAACAGAAATACATGGAAAAAATACTGGAAAAATTTCAAAAGGAGTTCTTGCAGGTATTCACTGATAGGAACATGTTCTATAGATTCAAACAAAACCCGTGTAAAGAATTAACTGGCAGATAAGACTAACGTGGGCAGTAGGCTATTTATGTTACCTTGAACATCAGTTGTGAGGAAGGGCTTAGAAAATATTTTAAGAGATCAAGTGAGGAATACTTTGAAGGACTCAGCTTGATTAGGAACAGAAAAAAGAGTTTTTTGGAAAGAAAGAAAAAAAAAAAAAAAAAAAAAAAAAAAAAGAAAGAATTGAGCCTGTATAGTTAGACATCTTTTGGAAATATTTTCTTTGCAGGCATGGAAGGTTTATAGAAATAAATTCCTGAAGCAATATGTTAATTCCTTGGGCTAAAGGATAATTATTTAAATGACCATCTTACAGCAAACTATAACTACAAGAATACTTATGTCAGGATGGAATTGTTTCTTTTCAAAAAAGAGGAAATGAAAGAACAATTACAGAATATGCAAAATGGTAATGGCATTCACCATTAGGTAGGAAATTCACGTTCATGTTTCTCTTAAATTATGAACAGCAGAGATTTAAAACTGCCTAAGTTTTGTCTCGAACGAGAGCTGTGACTATAGGGCTATTGCCTATCCTAACTTCTGTTTACTTCTAACACTACATAGTTTACAAATGCTACTATATGTTTTCATAAGGTTTCATAGTTTACAAATGCTACTATATGTTTTCACAAGGAAATGGTTGGCGACCTGGTACAGCATTTGGATGTACGCAAGTCGATGGGGCCAGATGGGATCCACCCGAGGGTACTGAGAGAACTGGCGGAAGAGCTGGCCAAGCCGCTTTCCATCATTTATCGGCAGTCCTGGCTATCGGGGGAGGTCCCACTTGACTGGCGGATAGCAAATGTGACACCCATCTACAAGAAGGGCCGGAGGGTAGACCGAGGGAACTATAGGCCTGTTAGTTTGACATCAGTGACAAGGAAGCTCATGGAGCAGATTATCTTCGTCCATAATCATGTGGCAGTTGCAGGGCAAGCGGGCAATCAGGCCTAGTCAGCATGGGTTTATGAAGGGCAGGTCCTGCTTGACGAACCTGATCTCCTTCTATGACAAGGTGACACCCTTAGTGGATGAGGGAAAGGCTGTGGACGTGGTCTACCTTGACTTCCGTAAGGCATTTGACACGGTTCCCCACAGCATTCTCCTCAGGAAACTGGCTGCTCAGGGCTTGGACTGGCGCACGCTTCGTTGGGTTAAGAGCTGGCTGGATGGCCAGACCCAGAGAGTTGTGGCAAATGGAGTCAAATCCAGTTGGAGGCCGGTCACTAGTGGAGTCCCCCAGGGCTCGGTACTGGGGCCAGTCCTCTTTAAAATCTTCATCGATGATCTGGATGAGGGGATCGAGTGCACCCTCAGGAATTTTGCAGATGACACCAAGTTAGGTGTGTGTGTCGACCTGCTCGAGGGTAGAAAAGCTCTGCAAGATGATCTGGATAGCCTGGACCAATGGGCTGAGGCCAACGGTATGAAGTTCAACAAGGCCAAGTGCCGGTTTCTGCACCTGGAGCACAACAACCCCAAGCAGAGCTACAGGCTGGGAGATGTGTGGCTAGAAAGCTGCCTGTCAGAGAAAGACCTGGGAGTATTGGTTGACAGTCGGCTGACTATGAGCCAGCAGTGTGCTCAGGCAGCCAAGAAGGCCAACAGCATCCTGGCTTGCATAAGAAACAGTGTGGCCAGCAGGTCCAGGGAAGCGATTGTCCCCCTGTACTAGGCTCTGGTGAGGCCGCACCTCGAGTACTGTGTTCAGTTTTGGGCCCCTCACTACCAGAAGGACATGGAGGTGCTTGAGCGAGTCCAGAGAAGGGCTACGAAGGTGGTGAGGGGTCTGGAGAACAAGTCTTATGAGGAGCGGCTGAGGGAGCTGGGATTATTTAGCCTGGAGAAGAGGACGCTCAGGGATGACCTTATTGCACTCTACAGGTACCTTAAAGGCGGCTATAGCGAGGTGGCGGTTGGTCTGTTCTCCCACGTGCCTGGTGACAGGATGAGGGAAATGGGCTTAAGTTGCGCCAGGGGAGGTTTAGGTTGGATATTAGGAAAACCGTCTTTACTGAAAGGGTTGTTAGTCACTGGAATAGGCTGCCCACGGAAATGGTTGAGTCCCCATCCCTGGAGGTCTTTAAAAGACATTTAGATGTAGAGCTTAGGGATATGGTTTAGTGGAGGACTTGTTAGTGTTAGTGTTAGGTCAGAGGTTGGACTCGGTGGTCTTGTAGGTCTCTTCCAACCTAGACTATTCTGTGATTCTGTGATTTTGTGATTCAGTGATAAATTACATTCTTTTCATTAATTTATAAAATGTTTGATTTTCAAAAATTTGGCTTTTTTAATAAAACACATTTTTTTCCTTGCCAGTCCTAAGCATGCTGACATTGTAACATTACAGTAATTGTTTATGAAAAAAGGCCTCCAGGAAGGGCAACTGTTTTCATATTTAATATGTTATTAACAACATTTGGAGTGTATCCTAAAATAACAATACACTTTTCAAATATGCGGCTAGGATTCAAATTTAGAGATTGCAGGTTTCGGTTATATACTGTCTTCAGACTGTCAGGGTTAGCTTTTTGTTTGCCACATCATTTGCAGAATTCATACATGCAAGCTTACTACAAATCAGAATGGAATGGTAACCAAGGGAAAAAGCAGAACACTTGTGAGTTTTGGATAAAGGCATAGTTTTCTAGTAAGTAGATTCTATCTTTTATATTTGATCAAAATTATTATTATTACTGGGATAGTAAGAGGTTATTCCATTTGAATATTCTTTCTCTAAACAAAGAATTAGGCTAGAAAGCCAATCTTTGTATTTTTTTTTTTTTATTTTTTTTTTTTCTCTGAACCATTAACTAATTATTGTTAATATGAGTAAAATACATTTTCCTGTGATTTTCTTTCAAGTTTCTTTCAGGCAAGAAATCAAGAAGCAAAGTTGTCTAATAAAAAAAAAAAAAGGATAGCTAAGTTTCACTGCTGTGTTACTGGTAACAGAAACATTTGCATCTGCAAACCTACTGAATATCGTATAAAAGAAAGTACTGATAGCTATGCAAAAACTTTCAAACAGTGTAGAGATGGACCTTGAAATTCAGTTACAGTGAATTTTGCTTGTTTTTCCTTTGTAATTCTATATTTTTGACTCTTGAGAGTCAACAGCAAGGTTATTCAAGACACCAGTAGATTTTCATTTATTTAAAATGTCATACAATATTGAGAATGAGCCTGAGAAATGGACAACAGCTGTTGGCAAGGCAATGTGTATGGTAGTGTTATAGAGTATTTCATTCTAAAATCATTAAAAGAGGTAACTCAGAGCAAGCATGATGGGAGTAGCCAGAGAAGAGAGTGTAACGATAAGCTATGAGAAATGAATCATTCATGATAAATCGGTTCCCTAATGGAAACTGTAGGATCTAAAGGTGTTTCAGTGTGTTGGCTTTTGTGTTTTAATTTAGTAACATAAATAATTTGTAGGACTGATATTTAAGAAAAAAAAAATTATTACAGTTTCCAATTATTTTCCATAAGCTACCGTGAAAGAAGGTGGCATATGAATAAATACTAACTCAAATGTTTCGCTGTCAGTGCCTAAATGATATTCACGATGCCAGGATTTTTGTAAATATCAGAGTTTTATCTTGTAGAGTAGTAACCAAAAGCGCCTTTTAAACCTCCCTTATGAAATCATTTCTGTTTGGAAATTCCAAATGTGAATCAGGAAAAATGATCTTCCAAAAATATTATCATAATTAACTTTAAGTTTTAGTTTGAACATCATATAATAAGTATGAATGCAATAAGTATATTCAGTGAATATGGTTGCAAAATATTCTTATTTTTCCTATTAGGTAAAAATTGCTATGTTAAGCAATATCCTTATGACACTATAAGACCATTTTTTTTTAATCTTAGGTAAAAACAAATATGTCAATTCTAAATGGCGAAGATAAGAAATTTCCAAGATTATGTGACTAGTTTGCAGTCGTTCCCTATTTCTTTGTCTTATAAAACAGACTTTAAATTCTTGTTCTTTTTCTTTTAATCTTCAGGCTACTCTAATAATTTATCACACACAAAAAATATTAAAAATTTACAATGTTATACAGATATTGAAATAGGGAGAACTAACTATATTGTGAGGAACGAGTGTTTTTAAAAGCTAAAAATATTCTAATGATTAGATCATGTAATTTCCCTGGCATTATTTAGCTTTCATTTTATTAAAACTGATAGACATTGTGGAACTGTGTGTAAAGGCCGAATACATTTATTTATGTTTCTAGTTTCCTATCAGTTTTGTTATTTAAACAGCTAGTTGATGTTTTGTTCTCTCTAAATAAATAACTTACTTGTCATCAAGTTCAACATCTGCTTCTCCCTTTCTTAACATTCTGCACAGAATTAAAATACTGGTGAAGGAAACCCATTTTTGGTAATGGTCTTCAGATCAAGCCACACCTTCCTTTGCGTTAGTCCTGAATCTGAAAACACTTCGGCCAGGATACAGCAGTCTTTCACTGAGATCTCTTCAGAATTTTGCAAAATGCTACAAATTATTAATCACTGACCAAAGTCTTATGCCAAAGCTTGAGCTAGAACACCTGGAGGTATTCAAGTTGCAGTGTCTTCTTGGGTGGCCCAGTAATAAAGTCAAAGATCCATCTTCCATACTCATTTTTCTTCCCATATGGATATTTCTGTCAGAGAGAGGGAGAAGCAAATGCTCTATTTGGTTGTCTGGGCCAAACTCACTGCACTTTCAGTTACTGCCAGATAGTCACTTCTGTCCTTACAATGCTGGAGCCACCAGAATGTTCCTTCTTCCCAGTACTCCACTGAGGTCCTGGAGCAATCTCTCCTTTTACAATTATTATCATAGGCTGTCTGCAGATGGGCAGGTTACACTCGAGTGATACTTTTAAGCTATTCATTGAAGCTAAGGTTTATGGGTGAAATTCTTGTGCTATTCCATTATGCTTACGTTGGATAAGAGAAACACACAGGTGTGAAAACTCTAAAATGCTTATTTATCTACTTCACTGAATATTTTCCTTTTACAGGAGCTGTTGATGACTGATGCAGGCAGGTACTAGGTATGTGTTAGGAACAGAAAGATAATATCAGGACTGCTGCTGGGGATAAGGAGGCCTTCTAAAACTGGAATCTTTGTACAAAAGTGCTGTTGACTTTCCAAACATTCCAACTCTCCACCAAAACAGACAGTCTATTAAATTAGATTAGGCTCCCCTATCCATAACTTTTCATCTTCAGAAAGCTTCTGAAATAATTGAAAGACAGTGATGGAAGGATTCTGTTCTGTATCTCTCAGTGATATGTCACAAAATCTCACTCTTTAGTATTTTACTTTTTCAAAAAGTGAAGGCAGAGGTTTTATGACAATTGTGCATCCTTCACACACGTTCCTTTCCACTAATTTTATTCTTGAAAGTTTTTTATTACATCTTATGAAAGTGACATGTTAACTCCTCTTGCCCCAAATTCACACTTGTTGGCATGAATCCTTTTATTCCTAAACACCACAACCTGCACATTTTTTTGTAACTGAGAAGTTCAGTACACTGATAATGGGATTCTGCCAGTGGAAAGGCTGGGCACTCCCCTGGGGGACTTGAAAGTTGTGCTCTGTTAGATCCTGATGATGAATCATTACTAAGCTGGGAAAAAAAATGGTAGTCACTCAATTAAATTTTCACACACATGCTTTTAATTTGATAAACTACTGTTTAAGGACATATAAAATGTATGTTCATAGTTTTGGAAGAAAATGAAAGCTACTCTTTCAGAAAATAGTTCTACAACTAATATGACATCAATCATTTTTCTCCAGTTTTCTAGATTTACAGGTGCTATACTTAAATGAAAATTAAATTACCGACAGTGAAAAGGATATGTTTACTTGTCTTTAGAGTGTTGTTTACTGTAATCTCTGTATAGCAAAGGAAATGCTCAGGGAAAAACAGACACTACATTTCCATTTTTGATCAAATGTGTAGTTGATATTTAGAAGTGCGTAGGCACTCTTCACATTTAATAAAAGATTTATTGGATAATTTTAATGACAAATACAGCTCTGCATGATCTGCCATTCTCCAGGCAGATCATTCAGTCCAGTCAGCAATGCTCTATATTTCTGCACATCATCTAGACAGAATTGCAGTCAATCTTCTATCTGCTTTTGGAAACGTCCAAAATGTTTCTGATTTTATTTTGAAATACATCTTACTGGGAGGGGAGGTAGCACACCTTAAAATAGCAAGGGATGATCAAAACATGATTGTTATCATTCTGACTCTGTAACTCTTTCCTGCAGCGTACACCTGGTCACATATGTTTGCTTAGTATTTTTTCAGAGCATCCCCACAGCAAACCATGAGGAAAGTTGGTGTGCGTATGCGTGACAGGACAATCCTGATGTTTTAGCAAACTCTGAAGGACACTGGCACCAACACTCTATTGTCAAAGAGCTGTTCAGAAGCAGCTCTTGCATTGCTTTCCATATTGATTTGGCTTATATTTCATTTTGCATCATAGCTACATATTCATTGTTGTGAAGTATACTTTTGAACAAAATTTGTTGAAATATCCTTGTTTATTTAAATTGTGCTTTGTAAAGTAATGCTAAAATTACATATGAGTTGTGTTTTGGAATATGCTTTCAAAAATACAGAAACAGTTTTAATATCTTTTGGTCCTGTTTACATAGATGTATATTCCTTAAATTGTTTATAACAGAACTAGGAATAAATCTGAAGTATTTTTTCTTTTGTTGAGTGAGTTTCAACAGCTGAATGCAGTATGTGATGTGATCTACTGTGTATTACAGCAAAGGTAGGAGTTCCATGCAGAGAAAGAGGAGAGACTTGGAGAAAACCCATACAATAAATTTTCTGACAAAATGGAATTGTTAGTTGTCAGAATGAATCTTTGCAATGTGATCATCCTTGCAATATGAACATATGTTATGGATCATTGCTACTACTAACAACAGAAAGAATCTAAAGTTTTAAGAGCTCTTTTTCTCTGAATTACAGGCATCTGAAGTCAAAACCTAGAGACACCAAGTTTCATTCAAGCTTTAATTCAACCTGAATTCAGTTTGTTCAAAATTAAGATCAGATTCTGTCTACAGGCCTTTCAAGTTGTGCAGTGTAACACTGAAGAGCCATCAAAAAGATGGAAGGATGTCATTGCTTTGAAACAAAGGTTCTTCTGTCCTTAAACTGTGAACTGTTGGTTTTACTCCTGAGTAACATAGCTAGGTTTCTTTATACCCTTTGTTACAGATAGTAATACTTACTTTTCTGACCTATGGATAGTAGAAGAAAGGAAAAGGAAGAAAGAAAGGAAAAAGGAAAGAGAAAAGGAAAGGGAAAGGAAAAGGGAAAAGGAAAGAAAAGCAGTGATTAACTTGGAAATTTCAGTCTTACAATTGCAGTCCTAGAGAACAGCATCAATTCTTGGCTTATCACCTTACATTGGGTAGGAATGAAAATTAGGGAAAAAAAAACAAGTTGGGAAACTATGGGAAAAAAAAAAAAAAAAAAAAAAAGCTATAGGAAATGTGAAGGTAGCATGGAAAGTAGTAGTTTATTAGTTTCTCTTTTCATTCCTGACTGCAGATATTTAGCATTCTGCCCATACTTTCAGTCTTTTATCCTGCCTACCTCCTGTTTCTTGTTTTCCTGGTGTTCAGCCGTACTTTGGCTGCACTGATAAGAGTCAGCTGGCTCGAAGACTCATTTGCATCTTTCTCTAGCTCTGCATTAACTCAATGTGGTAGGCAATAGCAATGGAAGTTGGAAATGTATGTATGGAAAACTCTGGATAAGTTAAGATCCTGGAGAAAAGGCAAAGAAGGAGAGAGCAAATAGTAATTAGGTGGAAACCAAAGGCAGAGGGTGCTAAAGAGAACGGTGCTTCTGAAAATCTGAGGGGTACAAAGACTCTTCTTCATGACTGCAGAGGAGGAGAATTACTCTGCAAAGGTCTTCCAAGGACTGGGAGATGAGATATCGTGAAGGAAAGAGTATTTATTTGGAAAGTATTCATAGGTGGCGTTTTCGTATATTTGGTATCTTCCTTAATTAGTATTCATGAAAGCAATGATAAGTTGATGCTCTCATTTTTCAGCTTATATTTGTATTTAACATATAAACAGCAAATCCACTAAACATATGCATACTGAGGGAGGAAAAGGAATATCTTAATAAGTCTAGCAATTTTCAGTATTTTTTAAACTGCAGTCTAGTGTATTTGTCCTTTTAATTTTTATTATTATTATTATTATTATTTAATTTTTATATACATATATGTCCATACTAATGCTTTTTCTATCTTATGGATTTATAGCTTGTACCTTACAGTATACTTTAGAGAAATGATTTCAGGGATGTTATTTCAACTCCAAAATGCGTAGAATCTACTAAACAGCATCAATTCCAGAAGCAAATATTTAAATACTTAATAAAATACAGGCATATTTTTCATTTTTTTAAAATGTCTTTTTCCTTTCATTGGAAAACTTGACTATCAAATGCCTGGATTGGAATATTTTTCTCTGAATATTCATTATGAATTCACTTAGCAAGCTATTGTGTGTGTTAGAAATATTTCTGATTCCCAAATGATTGGCAGTGTCCTCTAGTTTTGGCTACTGATGCTTGTTTTAAGAATAAGAGGGCAGGAAAGTATTTAAGCAGATACTGAAATTAATCCCTTTGGTGTGATTAAGAATAAACCTTATACTTAGCATGTTAAAATAGTGTAAGAACATAACAATTGCTCTTCCGGATCAGATCAATGGTCCATCATGTTCAGTGACTGTGATAGATAATGTTTAGGGAAGGCACACAAATCTGGCCAATATCTGATACTCGTTTTCCTCATACTTCTCCACTGTCATAGGATTAATAAATCTAACTGTTCACCTCAGCATCTCATTTGTAAGCCTATCATTTATGAATTTGTCTAATCCCTTTTTGAGGCTGCTCATACCATCTACTGCCACAATCTCCTGTAGAAATACAGTCTAAAAAATTTCTGGCCACTGTGTGAAAAAGTATATTCTTTTATCTGTTTAAAATTGATCTCCTTCTTGTCTCAGTTTGGTGTTTCTATGTTTTAGGGTTAGGGAATTAGGTGAACAAGTCTTGTGTTCAACTCACCCACTTCATTAGTAAATTTGAAAGCATGTTCTTGTATCATTTTCCTCCTGTGAGAAATGAACAATACCCTTTTTTATTTTTAAAATTTCTCCATTTAAGGAGGTGTGATGCCCTTCATCATGTTAGTTGCCCTTTGTGCTTATTCTATCTCCGGGATAGCCTTTGTGAGAATCAGGGAGCACTTTTACATGTACAACTACAAAAAAAAAAAAGAAGGACAAATCTTTCCAAAGAAATATTTCCAAACTAATGTTTCTACCTCTCTGAGGAGGAAAAAACAAAACAAAACAAAACAAAGAAGACAAACAAACAAACAAATGATATTTAATAATCATTGTACTTAAAGCTCAAATTTGACAGCACTGAATGAGATTTGAGGAAGAGAAAATAATAGAACAGGAATCAAGTTCTTAATTTACCATTAAACCATAGAAGTGTGATTATGTAGTTATTAAAATTGCACATAAGAATTCTTTTTCCTGGGTAGGCAAGATATGATTACTTGGACAAGAAGTAAAGACACAGACTTTGTGGTTGATCTTAATACTTCTTCATTCTACTGTGATAACTGGCAGTTATTTTGCCACAGAAAATTCCGCGATCAGAAACTATCGAACAGTGACATAAAGAGTGGCTTGCACTCCACTGCAGAGTAATAGTTCAGAAAGAGTGTAAATTGCCAGGATATCAAGAAAGATTTTTAGAGCTAAGAAAGACCATTCTCCTCAGAGACAGAGGCCAGTGATTCTGAGGCTCCAATATCTCTAAATGATAAAAGTCAGAAATGGCTTATACACTGCTCAAAGTGGTGTTTGCCATTATGGCACCATCATAAGAAAGTCTGACATTCTAGCCCTCCACCCACCCCACCCCTCAAAGGAAAGAGTCTGATATTTTAAAATGAAAATCTGGCAGTTAATTTCTGGCATGAGTAAGATATGGCCTGTTCACATAACTGCATGTGATTTTATTTATGCAGTCAGTGTGAGACAAGACAAATTATTTCACTCATAATTGTGCCTTAATTATGTACAAACAAAACAAAACAAAACAAAACACCGCTACCACCAATAAAACAAAACAAAACAAACCTTTGACTTTCCCTAGAAGGGAAAGAAAGAAGAAGGAAGAAAAAAAAGGGAGTTTGGGTATTTCAGAAGGCCTTTCTTCTTCTTCTTCTTCTTCTTCTTTTTTTTTTTTTTTTTTCCTTGCAAGACTAACATTTTAAAATACTTTGAAAAGTATAGTATAATAACATACAGATTTTTTTTTTTTTTTTTTTTTTAGTTTTTTTTTTTTTTCCTTAAAAGAGGTTGTAATGGCCTTCTCAGTTTGGCAGATGCATCCTGTATGCAACATCTTCTCCAGACTTCATTATTTGCCAGGAAATCTTCATGAATCAACAGCTATTTCCTAGTGACTGAAATTTTCAGCAAGACTTGATAGTGACTCTCTTGTGATATATTGATATGAAATGTGTTCCTTGCAACATACCTTTGGCCTTTATGCTAAGAATGCTGAGTCTGTTGCAGGGTGATGAATATATTTGATTTTGTTATTTGTCAGGTAGCATTTTTACAAAACTGCCCAGCTTTCTGAATGCATTTTAGCTATTTCAACTCTGAGACAGTCTGAGACAGAGTATGGATCTTTTGTTTTAGGAAGCCTCTTGTGTTTCATCAGGTTTTCCTGTCTTCTATGTATACTTCATAAGCTTCTTGACATATATATATGTCTATTTTGTAACAGAAGCTTGACTGTTTGCCATCCTCATTGATATTAGTTGTATAGGTTATGTTTTTATCCTATACTGAAGAAAAGTTGACATAGGAGCCTTTCTTACTATTTTTTGCCTCCTTAGATCTTACGATCTGCTGAAGAGTCAATTCTGACTTAGGAGGCTAATAGACAAGGTGTGAATTGCTGGTCCACCTCACAAGAGGCTAAGGTAAACCATTTTCAAGGCTATGCAGATATTTGTGATTTGCAGTTCCAGTCTTAAAAGTGCTCGGTTAGTTTTATGTCCTTGGTAGAAAAGATATCAACTTCCAAAGTGAAGTGAAGTAGACAGGAGAAATAAAGAACTGCTCCTGAGATATTATATCCTTCATGTAAAGATGTTCAAAAGAATTTTTAAAAAGTATTTTTTTTCATGATAATTTGTAATACATTAAAAATGGGTGCACTGGAGATGGAGTGCATCTGTTTGTTAACAGCCAGTGAGTACTTGGTACAAAGTATCTCTGGATTTAAATACTCTTAAAGACAGACAAGGCCCATGCTCATATTTCTCACATACTGACAACATGATGGCACAGTTCCTATTACTGTAATTTATTACAGATCTGTAGAAATATTGTATCTTTGCAGCAGAGATAAGGTCTCAATGTCTCTGTGTTCCTGCTCTATTTTTTTTCATTATCCTTTAAATATATATTTTTCACAATTTTAAATTCTGCTTGGTGACCTGTAACCTCATCTCTTTTCAAGGGCACTTCAATTTAAGAGCAGCAGTAACAGCAACAGGAATAGCAGAAGTAGCAGCAGCAGGGATTCTGCCTGTATAGCTATGAGAAGTATTTCAGTAATGAAAGGGATAATTGTGGCTCCCTGCCTCTGCTGTAATTGAAAATCTAGTATAGTGCCTTTTCCATTTAACTTTATTGCTTGAGTTCAGATCATTGTAGAGGAGGGAAAGCAACACTAGAATAATGTCTCTAATGTTGCTTTCCTGTCCATTCACCAGTTTGAAACCCAACATTAAAGTTAAAGGGAAGAGCAATTAGATATATTCAATTATTGCAGAGGAAAAGAACTAAAATTATAAATTTCAGTAATGTAAAAGTATTGCTTGCCATGCTTCCCAAATATTTACCTACTAGTTCTGGCTACCAGATTATCACCAATGAGATGGAAAACAAGTAAAATTAATATGATAGTCCAGGTAATTTATGCTGAATTACAATGCAAAACTTTTTCATTATTATAATTGCAATAGCATGAAACAAAATGGCTAAAGCTGTTTCATCAACTGACAGATCAAAACCTTAAATCTGCAAAGTGCTAAATATTTTCACTTCCTCTGGTATTAATTGTTAATGAGGGTATATAGTACATTGTGCAGTACTCTTCCTTAGTAAAAACTAGTCTTAGACAACATGTTTTTCAAATGTTCTTTCTGGTAACCTGATACAGTTATCAAGTCTACAGTTTCTCCAACAGTTTATACATCAATAGAAGCACAATAGGTTTAATAATTCTATATGCATTGAAATACATGTTCATTATTTACAATCACTTGTATCACTGTGGAAAAAAAAAAAAAAAAAAAAAAAAAAGAACAATTCTGAGAATAGCTACTAATTCTGCATTTCAACAATGTATTTACTCTCTTCTCAGACACCATTATACCACAACACTCAGTATTCCACTCACCAAAGTGGCCTCAATTGACTTCTGTTTTCAAAGTAAAACTAGTATGGATATTCTGTACTGATGAGCCCATAAATTTCAATTTTGTCCTTATTTATTGTATATGCCCAGTACTTATTTTGGTATATTTTAGGTAAAATTAATGGACCTACTAAGGTTCTTACCTTTTTGAAAATTAGATGAAAATTTGACTTTGTGTTTAATGCATTGGAATGGAGAGAGAGACTTGATATTTTGCAGCAGCAAGGAAGGAATCTCCATGAAATAAAAAGGAGTAGTCCATCACTCATCGTCTTCTGCCTTAATGAAAAATGACAAAGCCCTCTCTCTCTCTCTATATATATATATATTTATTATTATTAGCTACTTGCTAAGGGAAACAAAATTTTTAATAGGTGGATATCTCTAGTATGTGTAAAAAGATGGTGGCTTTAGGCTGGACTTTCCATTCTATATCAGTTTAATGTTTTTTGAAGTATCCATACATGTCTAATTCATATTCTGTGAAGAGTCAGTCATCCTGTGCTAGTGTTAAGAAGTGTCAAGGAAATACACATATGAAGACAAAATTGCCGAACAAATTAAGCTATCAGTGTCATGTATGATGGAGACGTCTATGACTCAGCTAAAATAGTGAGAATTTCATTTTTACTTAGTCATTAGCTAGAGGTGTAGATTTATTTCAGGCGTAAACGGAACAGGGAAATGGGCAATATTAACAAACAATTATATGAGAAACTGACCAAACTGATCTGCGTTATATGAGTGTTTCGACAAAGCATTTACTTGTACGGATTCTTCAAGAGACCTCTAAGATATATCCTTTTCACATTCTATATGCTGAAGTTATGTTAATCTCTTGATTGGTTTTCAGATTTAAAAAATCAAAACAATGATTGGACTATACATTTAAGTGAAGTGACAAAAATAAGGCAAAAAATGAGAAAAGGTAAATGAGATATTTAAAAATAAATGGTTTTAAAAAAAAATACCAAAAAGGAAATGTCCTTCCAGATATAGCTGCTGAACAGATGAAAAGCTAATGAGGTTAACAGAACTACAAAGAAATAAAGTAGTACTATAGCAAAAGTTATATGCTCTTACTTCTTTTAAACTTACAATAGAAAAAAAGCACATATTTTCTTTCTGGGTTCTTGATACAATACTGATACCTATTTCAAAGGCACTTGTATTTACTAGACTTCTAAAGACAACATTAAAAAAATTATCCACTTTATTCCAAAATTTATAATTAAATAACTAGTTCTAAAGTTCTAAATATTTCAGGAATTATCAACTGATTGAAATTACTTGATAAATTAAATATTAACTCACCATGACACATTACCAGCTTTTCAGTAACCCCGTGAATTTGAATGGTGATGCTTAGCATTTTAGTTGTCTGTTACTTAACCTGTAGCAAAATGTTTCATATTCTTACAAGTCACTTTGCTTCCATTCACAGCTTTCTACAAATGGTTCCAGTTAAATAACCTGGTTCTACTTAGATTATACTCTGATGTGGATCAGTTGCTGAAAGCATTCACGGGTCACTACTTAACATCAAAGGCAGTGGCACGGAGCAATGACTTTGTAACATTAGTCAGCAGAGCACACAGTTTCAAATTATTGAACAAATATGCATAGCTGACCCCTAGTCAAGACTTTTTCCTAATGGTGGTAAAGAGTCTGTGATGGTGAAAGAAATATTCTCATACTTGCATTTTACATATATATAATTGTCTCTGTTAATATAAGGATGATAGGAAAGTGACATCAAAATCCTATTTATTTCTGTACTACAGAACCAGTGCTCTGTTGCCACAGATGATAAAAATGGGATGAGACTTTTGACATACCATATAATTTCTAACCTAAACATCCTAGAAGCCTAGATTATTGAATTTTACAAGCAGTTTTACTACTGAAAGATCTTACGGTAAGTAACTCTTTTACTTTCTTTCTGTGCTGGCCGGAGAAAAAAAATCAATTACCATCAGAAGGCACCATCCTGACAGGTAGAGGCAAAATCTGAAGTTCACTAGCTTTATTTGTTGATTTAGCTCCAGCACAATAAATACAAATGAGAAAGATTTCTGTTTCTGCACACTTTATTTTGTTCAAGTAACATCTAGAGACTCTAAGTGGTTTGTCCAGTTGTATGACTAACTGGAATCTATAAAATTAAAACAGAGAGGTTTTACATTAAGCTGTGTGTAACGTAGACGAGTGAGCACTTTTCCCCCCAACAAGAAAATCAGAAACTTTTTTCCACCATCATAATTGTCATAGCTATTTTTAACTACAAAGAATTAATGTTCTAATTTCTTGACAATACTCCGTTAAAGTTGTATATAAAAAAAAGTGTGAAGAAATTATATGCAATGCAGGCTGAAATTTGAACAAAACATGCTAATTATCAGTAAAGAATATGTTGAGAGAATGAAGAACTATATCATTTACACCTCATAAAAATGCATTTCATGGATGTGGATCAATGAAGGGGAACAGTTTTGTAGGCCAAACTGGAGAGACTGGAAATGAGTTTGAGATTATAATTCTGTGCACATTCTGCATACGGGATCAAGGCAGGATTGGATTCATCCACACACTATTCTTATTCCAAGATCTGAGCTAAATCACTATTTTAAATTATTTTCATGTATCACTTTAACTTCTGGACATGCAGTTTCAGGCTTGGTGGGAGTAGCACAGTTAAAATGCACATAATAGTAGGTTTACATCCCTTTTTTTCCTGTAAAATATGGAGGTCAAAAATGTTGTTGTTTATGCTGAATGGGTGCTTACAAAGTTGTGCTTTTCCTAATGGAACAGCTTTTAGAGCTGAGATTATTTCAGCTTCCTGGCATTCTGAGATGCATCAGTACATGTCATATTCTTCACAGCAGGGTATTTTGATTGTGTACTATAAAGTGTTCTGCAAATACATAGGTATAAAAAATTGTATTTTCTTATGTGTAAGGAATCAGAAATTTAATTAAAGAATATTGTTACTATAAAACACAACAATATCGTAGCTGGGGGAAAATAATAATAATAATAATAAAATCTGAGAATTTCGACTTTGCAAATGATTTTATTAATTCAAAATAAAATCATTCTTATAAATTCTTATAAATAAAAGCTAGTATTGCTTGGTCAGGCAACTCATATATGCTGTATATCATGAATCAAATTAAAATTTTATTTTCACAGGCCTACAATGGCAGGGGATTTTTCTTCTCTTGGTGAAGGTCAACATATCCCTAAAGGTGAACATTAGGGATACTTAACCTTTCAGTTCATAAGGATTATATCTTCAGCTATGTGAGGTGATGCAGCATATGCATCTACGGTTCAGTGTTTGACAGTAAGTAATAGTAGTCCCAGGGGAGGGTAATTCTGCTAGGTATTCTCTGAGGTGATTAATTGTTACTCCTTATTTCAGTAAGTGACTAATTTACATTGTCAGAGATTTACTGCATGCTGTTTGGCATGTGACAAAGTGATTCCAAACTGTACTCTCTGAGTTACTTCAACTGTGGCAAGGCTGGAGTAATTACAGTGTTGTGTTAGTGGAATTTCAAAGGAAGCTGTAAAGATAAACCCAGAGAAGTGCAGAGGGATCTTTTTTCTGCTGTGTATACGATGCCGCTGCCATGCTGAGGAGTGTAACTGTAAAGCAATTGATAGATTGAATATAAAGCTTTAACTTCTTTTTTTTTTTTTTCTTTTTTGATATTCAATGTTTACTTTGGAACATAGAATTTTACATATCTTTTCAACTTATGTTAAAGCACAGGCTATCACAAAGCTGTTATAACTTAGACAATTTCTGGTAAAAATTGGAAGGTAAATCTAGGACCAACAGTTGCTACTCACAGCTTTTGAAGCTGAGATTGGAACAGAATATTAGTGTAAGATATGAGAGAGATATTTCCTATTCCCAGCCATATGTTCAGCTTTTTCCATTATGCTAATAAACAAATACTGAAAAAGCTTCTACACACTAAATACTAACCCTCAGCTTTTGTGTTTAATTACATTAGTAAAGTCTTTCACCCAATACACAGTAGCTCAGACTGATCATATACCTAATTTTGTGTTGTACAACCCTGGCTTGTTCTTTTAATCGGTACTTGAGGAATATACATAGTATGACATTTCCTTGTTAGTACATTCAACTCTTTTTTTTTTTTTTTTTTTTTTTTTCTGTAACCATAGAGGGCAGAATTTCTTGTGTAAAGGATGGATTGCAGAAAAAAATGTGTATATGAGAATGAACGTCATCTAAACATTTTATTCATACTTTCAGTTACAAGAAACATCACTATGAAGAAAACAAAACAGAAATTTAAACATTGATCTAAATACTGTAAGATTTGGCATAGAATCAGCAGACCAAGAAACTCAGTATTTTTCTTTGGAAATTTCTTTTGGAAATTTGGTGTGTTGCTAAATCTTGTAAGACAAGTAAGAAACAGGTGCATTCAAAAAGTGAGAGAACAAAGTTTTGACCAGTAGAAGTTTCTATATGAGATTTTTCCTCGAAGTTAAATTCTACAATTAAAAACCTATGAATATTGTGCATAACCATCTACAAATGGTTATATTCGATACCTCTACTCAGAAGTAAAATAGGTAATGCTCAGAAAACCAAGTCTGAAACTAGTCCTAAGCTATGGTACTGAAGCAATGTCCCTGACAATGAACTTCCAGTTTTAAAGCCTCAATAATCTTTACTGAATTTTGTAATAAATCAACCAACTTTGTATAGGGATCAGATGAAGAATTTGCATACTGGTAAAAGGTTGAGCAAATCTCTATGTTGGTTAGTATTTTTAATTTACATCTTTAATGACTTGTAGCATCACCAGAACTGCTGGTTTGATTTTCCAGTATTTGACTACATAGAACTTCAGTTTACTTTTGATCTACTTGCAGTCATCTCATTTATGAAGAAAATATTGAAGCATATGTCTTTAGAACTCAGAAATAATATAGATTTCCTGGTTATCCCAAACAAATTTACACACAGATAGGACATTTCTATGGTCCAATCTCATGCAAGAATTAGGTTATCTCTAATCAGAACATTAGAATTTAGTTCATAAATTTGTAAGCTTTGGCAAGATTTCATGATGACATACTAAAATTCTAGGCTGGTCAGATAATGTTAACCTTTGCAACCAGAAAGTGCTGAAAATACTTTGGAACATATATTATATATTAATTTTTATAACTCAAACACTGATTTACAATTCACCATTAATAATGATTATGTACAAAAGAGATGCTTTTGTTTACTTTCACTGTAGGAATGTAAGTAGAATCTTTGAATGCAGGGCTGGTGCTTTCCAATGAAAATCCTGGTAAAGATGAATGCAAAAACTTAATGGGAAAATGTCTTTTAACATCACTATAGATCAGAGAGAATAATGTGTTTATGGTAATGTGACTGTTAGCAGATGTAGAGCTTTGATGAGGAATACAAGCAAACGAGAACAACAAACTGGTGTGAAGAACAAAAGGTGCTGTCTTAAATTATTGATTCAGCTTTACCAGGACATTTTTAGTTCCTTAGTTTGAACTCAGAACTTTTATTCCCTGCAGATTAATTTTTCATTTTCTGATCTTCCTTTATGTTCTTTATGGTCCTTTCATAGAATCATAGAATCATGGAATCATAGAATCATAGAATGGCTCAGGTTGGAAGGGAACTTAAAGATCGTCTTTGGTTGTTATTTTTTTATTTTTAAGTAGTGGTGTTAGACAGAAATGACAACATGAAAAACTACAGGAAAGCTAGTAGAAAAGTAAAAGAGAATACTGAAAGATCTTGTGAAAATGTATGGCAGTGAGCAAGTGCTGATAAATTAGTGTCTGTATGATTTCCAGCACCCTCACAATCTTCAGAGCTGTGTAAAGGGAACAACATCTTGTTGACATTCAGTTATTAAAGTGACTATAACCCAGACTATAACCCACCAAAGCTGTGAAGCTATGACAAGAACAGATGTCCTACAATATACCTAGTCTACCTGTAGTAGACATAGGGGAATGTCAGTGTGAGCAGAAACAACATTTTAGACCCAGTGTGAGACAAGAAATGTCATATCTTCAAAAAAGGTTGTGAATTTTTTTTTTCAGAGGATTGGCTTTGATGTCCTGTGAGGTAGTTTTCTGTCCTGTTTCAAATGTTGTTATATACAACAATATATTACAATAGCTGTAGCTACAGTGTATGTCTGACTCAGGACCCGGTGGAGGAATTTCAGCTGCTATTATATTAATATACAGCATGTTAGCTGACCTAATGCCATTCTTGAAAAACTCACCTCTAACATGAATCCTCAAAAAGAAGCTGCATAAATAAAATATGGACCTCTTGGTTTTGGTGACATAGTGACAAACATAAAAATTAAAGCTCTGACATTTAGTCTGTTCATATGTATTCACTATTGAAGAAGGTATCAAAAATAGAAATAGAAAATTTTACCTTTAGTACAGATTAAATCTTTAATAATAGACTTCATATTTGGTGTGTACTGGGGAACTTTTATCACAGAACCTCAAAATATTTTGCAAATTTAATTTTATTTCATAGCATCCCCTTGAGAGTGGTCACAGCTTCTAAGAAAGTAAATATTATAAAGATAAAAACTAACATAGCATTTAAGAGGTATATGTGGTTGTCATGGTTCTGAATTATTTATAGAATTTTTCTAACAAATTGTTATTACCTTTTAGACTTTTAATATTAATACTCTATGTGAATAATTAGAGGAAAAAATGTACCTAGGGAAAATAATAATAAAAGCTTTCACAAGTCTTTCACTGAGATTTCTTTTTTTTTTTTTTTTTTTTTCCTAAAATTTTTTAAAAATTTGTATATCTTTTTTTCATTTTTTTTTTTTTTTTTTTTTTTCCTCCAGGTTTATATAAAATCATAACAAGTAGACTTAGAAATTTTATGAATCGAGCTTGTTGATTATTAGTACAGAACAACCTTTCCTGGCTTTGGTTACATACATATATATATATATATGTATTCTGATTTTTATGAGAATCTTGGAATCATTTAAGTTCAAGCATCTTTTCTACTGTTTGGTTAGTAAGATTATTTTTCTGTTTGTTATAATGAATAATGTCATTTTTGCAGTTGTTTTAGTTCAGAGATGGATGATTGTACATTATTTCACATTTCCTAGTATTTTCTCCTTGGTATTCAAACTGTCAGTATGGAACAGTATAATTTTGTGAGACTTACTTGCTATTTACATTATCACTGAGCTATAGTGGCTTCATTATGCACCTTGGTGTCTTAATTTGTAAGCAATTTAATGCCAAGCTAACCCTTTCATTTATCACTAAACTATCTAGATTTCACTGTGAAGGCTGAAATACTTTCTTTATTAGGAAGACACTTTAATCTACAGTCACTAGAGAAACTGGTGCAGTCTGTGGACTGACTCACTCACCTCCCTATATGGGAGGAATTATTCTCCAGAGTAGTCTATTTTATTATCTACAAAGGGATCTAGACAAATAAAATATACCAGGCCATGGCTTTTCTTTTTCTTGAATATATTTCAAGATGATCTTAGATGCCTTCCTATTTAAATCAGCTTATGGATAATTTTTTTTTTTTTTTTTTTTTCTGTGAGACACTGGATAATCATCAGGAAAAAACAGCCAGCGAAACAAATTAGAGGAAGCTTTTGTTCTGTTTATCTGGTGTCACTCTGCTGCATAGTCAAAGTTAGACAAACACTAAAATACTATTAAGAGACTAAGAACTGATTTTGATGTGACTGTGACAAAACTTGAAAATGGGTAAAAAAATAACGTAAATTGAAGCATGTACTCTTCATTACCTGTGAGATATGTGCATGTTGCAGCATAAAACAGAATGTCAACACTGTATCAGCTGTTCCTTGTGTGAAAAGAATACAACAGAATTTTATGCATATTTCCTGTTGTTTGACACATTTCTTTCTCTTGGTACTATTTGTACAATATTAGAACTGGTGGCTGTGATTGCTATTTTGTTGCCTTCTGGGAGAGGCTTGGTGTTTTGACCTTAGAACACATTGAAATTACAAAATTTTACCTTCAGCATCCTCTGAGGACTCAAACATTGCAGCACCATGAAATGAAGCTGCCAGGCATTGAGATTTATTAAGCCTGTTGTAATGTACAGAGTGGGTAAGATAATATTTTAGAGTGTTGTGTTTATAAAATTGATCTCATTGTCCATGTTATTAAAACCAAGACGTTAACTAAAAAGAACAATAATTCCTTATTTATTTGATCTGGTATGTCTTCAATCAGAAGATCTAGCTATTCTGAGTAGGTTATACTTTCTAGAATATAATTTTTTTTTCCCTGGTAATAAGAGCATACAACACTCTGAAAGAGAAAACTAGATGAATAACTTCCTCTGGCAGAGGCCTTTCAGTAGCTCACACTGAGAGAAAGAGAGAAAGACCTTGTGGCATATGGTGGTGGCAGCTGATGAAGTAGAGGTGGGAGTGATTCTTCAGGATATCCCTGCTGGCTTCCACACTCTCGATACAAGTGTCGCTTCTGCTTGGGAAACCCTAGCTGGTCTGAGGTCTAGTGCAAGTGCTTCAGAAAAATAGGTCCTTAACAGATTAAGACTTGGAGGTAAAGCACAGATCCTACCCGTCGCATATCCTTGCAGATACTTATCTTCATATAAAAAACAACAACAACAACAACAAAAACAACAACAACAACAACAAAAAAAAAAAACAAGTATACAGCTGCTCTAAAAAAGTACTTCTTATAAGAAATATTCCGCTAAAGTTGGCATGAGTTTCTTCTCCTGGATGTAAGATTCCCATCAATGTAGACTGCATAGTAAAAATTCCTGTTAATACAGGAATTATAAATGTAAAATGTTACAGCATATCAATACTAACTCTGGTTAATAATTGTATTCTTATTTTTTTTGTTTGTTTGTTTTGCTTAGCAATGGCACTTACCCATTATTACAAGTGCATATGTATACACATAATAAAACTCTAACAACATATGACATGCTTAAGAATCAACTACTAAAGGTAACTAAAGATAGGAAAAATGTGGCCACCAGATTACATTGTTGGCAGCTGTACTTGTTGATTTTTATTTTGTTTTATTTTATTTTACACATAGTGAAATCTGAAATTCCAACTGCTTCTAAAACAGGGGAAAGACACACAAAGAGAAGGAGCAGCAGAAGACATTTCTGCACACAGTAACAAGGTTTGCAAAAGCAGTACTGGCAGAAATGGGCTCACTAAAAGAATTTGAAACTGGAGACAGCAGGGGGCTTACCAGGATGGTTTTAAGAGGCTGATCCATGCTAGGGGAAGCAGGAAATAGGAGACTGATGGCAATTTGAATAGAGGAAAAGATTTTAGATTCCTTTAGAAAAGGATGAGGGACAAATTAAATGGATTTTTAGAGGACACAGTCTTCTGTACCATATGGTCCAATGCAGCAAAAGTGTGATTGCCTGCTGAGTTTGGGCATGCAACTGGAAACATTAAATAGTATTTGTGTTTGAGCGCTGATAGGCATCAGCACAAGTTTCAGTCAGTAAGCCTCACATTTCGCTAGGCCAGTCCCATGCCAATCCCAGTAAGGGATTTTAAAGCTGCCTGCGGCGTTTTCAAATCAATCCATCAGTCTGTAGGTAGCAATGTAAAGAATGCACAGCAAGCACAATGCCTCTTCCAACCACTGACAACTATGCTAGTGCATTCTAAGCAAGCCACAAGCAAATCAAAAGTCTTGTGAGAAATGAATTACAATAAATGAGTCTCTCTTCCCAAGAGATTGAATCGTGCTTACAAGTATCGTGAAAAAACAGTGTTGTTTGGGCAAGGGATAATACAATATAAAATTAAAAATAGTCTTGCATACAGATCTCCCTAACTTATTATAGCATTTGTCTTTCAGTATTTTTCTTTTTAATGTTTTAAAGCTAAGGGAAGAAGTGTAACAGGAAGCTAACAAGACTATTCTCTTCACTTTTTTTTTTTTTTTTTTTTTTTTTTTTTTTTTTTTTAACTGTGCAGAGAGAAAACCCAGCATATCAGGACAAGCTTAAATTAATCCTACTGGATATGACCCATCATTGAAATCTATCCTGTCTGTGCAAAACAATGAATTATAGTGCAGGTGAACAGGTAACTGTTTGCAATAGGGTTTATCATAATGTTATCTGGAAGAATATAAGACAGACATTAGAGCCAGATTTAGTAACAGTATTAAAGCAACCAGCTGTAATCTGTAATGCTGCTTTCCTATTAAGAAATCTGTTTCAGTGAATCCTAAAAGGGGCTTTATTTCCTGAAAGGTGATATTCAATTGAGAGTGCAAACCTACAGGTATTGAAGTAAAGACAAGACTTTTTGCTCAAAGGTTTCTCTGTGGCATCGTAGTGGCAGAAAATATCTAAACTGCTCTGCATACCTGCATTTCTCAGCAGAACTGTTGTTGATGAGATTTTCTAAATCATATCCTACTACCTATTTTTCCACCATTAGCTTGTAATGCTACTGAAACTACAGAGCTCTTAATTGGCAGAAATCAAGCCACAGAAAAATAATACTTTTGCTTTATATACTGCATTAGATTGTTTGCTGACATGAGTGTTAATGTCTACGCAAATAATCCAGGCAGACTACAGGTAAGAAGAAACATTTAGATGTAAGTAGGATAGTGTCAATTAGTCTCTTTGGTTTGACACTCCCTGAAAATATCATTTGAAGAAACATCAGAAAATAACAGAAAATCTATTATCTTAAAGGAAGGAGTGCTGGTTCTAAATTCCACCTTATATCTGACATATAAGAGGTACGTATATGACCTACAAGAGGTCAAGAGAAGAATTTAGACTCCAGTAAATAGAAAAAAAGCATGCTTGTTTTATTCTCCCTTTGGCATATGTATATCACCATTATTTCTGGTTTTCTTTACTGATCTTTCCATTTAGCTTTTGGATCTGCATAACTGTTCGGTAGCCAGTAAGTATGCGTATGTGATTAACACACCATTAGTGCACATTATTGACTTTGGTTACTACATCCTTCTAGCTTCTGCTGCATATATTTTTCTCTCCCCACTCCTTTCCAGCTGTGCTGGCAGCCAAGAGAGCCTGCCATGTCCTGGGGTGCATCAGGCATGGCACTGCCAGTCGGCTGAGGGAAGGCATTGACCCAACCTGCTCTGCTGCTGCCTCACCTCGAGCACTGTGTGCAGTGCTGGGTGCCATGATATAAGAATAATATATTAGAGAGTGTCCAAAGGAGGCCTACAAAGAAGGTAAAGGGTCTGGAGGGGAAGATGTATGAGGAGCAGCTGTGATCCCTTAATTTGTCCAGCCCAGTGCAGAGCAGGCTGAGGGGAGGCCTCATGGCAGCCTGCAGCTCCTTTGCGAGGGAAGCAGAGGGGCAGGCGCTGAGCTCTGCTCTCTGGGGACAGCGACAGGACCTGAAGGAACGGCATGGAGCTGGGACAGAGGAGGGTCAGGCTGGGTGTTAGGGAAAGGTTCTGCACCCAGAGGGTGGTTGAGCACTAGGACAGGCTCCCCCGGGGCAGTGTTCACAGCACTGAGCCTGTTGGAGCTCAAGTAGCATTTAGACAGCATTCTCAGATGTTGGGTTTGGTTCTTGGAGTGGGACTTGTGGGTCCCTTCCAACTCAGGATATTCTGTGATTCTGTGATACGTAAATCAGTCCTTAGGCTGTTTGGATACCTGCATGCAGGCAAGTCTGCCTTTAACTGAAGTCTTACTTGCTTAAAAGCTTACAATGATGTTTAAGATTAGATTCCTTTTCAGGTTACATATTTCTCACTGTCCCTGAAGTTCTTGGTAAACTTCATTTTGTTATATTGTTCTTATCTGTAAGATAAATCTTTTCGACATTTTTTTTTCCTCCTTAGATTTGACATTGTTTTCTTTTTAGTTTACCACAGCTTGTTTAGCTTCATTTTCATGTTGATTTTGGCCACTGAGACTTTTACCAGTGCAAAGTACAAGTATTTCACAAACATTTACCCTTAGGAATCATATTTTGTTTGGTCATAAGTCCAGTAAATAGTTTTACATAAGTTCCCATGTGAATACTGAAAGAAATCTACCATAAATCAAAAGTAATAATGAACAAGGACTTCCAGAGAAAGGAGACTATACATTTCTCCCATATTTCACAAGTTGTGATATATTTTCACCACGTCCAGTTCCATTATTACCCTCTATTTCTAAAGCAATTTGCATCTTATGCTGTTACATGAGCATAGGTATTATGATAGCTCAGCATGTAGTTTTTATACCAGAGTAGAAAATGAAAGGTAAAAATTAAAAGGAAGTTACAGAAGTAAAGACGTGATATTGAAATCTAAAGCTTTTGTGATATTTAATTATTTCAGCAATATTTTTTTGTAAGTCATTGTTCTAAAAACTACATAATTTTGAAGAACATAGCATTTAGTTCCATAAAATCTCAGGAAAATATATATATATATACATATTTACTTAGTTACTGCCAATGTCCCCTTGGAATTCTGTAATAGTTCAGTAAAACTGACAGCTGTACTTAGTACTTTACAATGGTTAATTATAATCGTATTTTTCTACTGGTACATTTTATTTTTGCTCTTTTATTAGGATAAGCAACTTTTTAATAACAACTATTTGCAATAAATTAACCAAAAGTGTTTTTTTTTATTTATTTTTTTATTATTTTTTAATTTTCTGTTTACTACAAGTTTCTGCTTACCTAGAATTAAAATTATGAAGATTACATAAAAGTAATTTTCACACCAATATGTAATACTTACACATTTTTTTTTTTTAATTTGTGTAAAATCTACTTAGGTCATGGGTTATCAGTCCAGGGAAAAAAAGAGGAAAAAAGTGTTGAGGAGAATAAAAGTATATTGGGAAAAGAATAGTTGGGAAAAACTGTTTCTAAGAGAATATTAAACTCAAAGGATTTAGACTATGGCAGGAATTAAAGTCTCTTTCTCCATCTCTGAGGTGGAAAAATTGAACCCAAACTGAAAAACTGGATAATGATGGCCAAGTAATAAACTCTAAACAAATCAGAGAAAGTGAGATCTTACAAGAGTAAAATCAGTCTTCTCAGAATGTTGGTACAGTTTTTTGTGTATGGAGTTCTGTTAAAAAAAAAAAAAAAAAAAAAAAAAAAAAAAAGACCCAAAACTTAAATGTTCTAAAAGTTTGGAGTATTTAACATGTGATTGAAGATTACATGACCATTTTTGTGTCATACACAGATAACACCAAAACCTTGCTAGTAAAATCAGCTGTTCAATGCAGAAAAATCTCCTGTAGCTATTTTCAAGGTTGCCTGGCCAACACCCATTATTGCCTGCTATTGCATGCTATGACTTGGGAGACCTGACAAAGAACTTGGTTTCCATAAACAAGTCAGGGAAAAGCATCACTTTGTGGATGTTCAATTTTTTACTTCTCTGTGACTTCAACAGTTCCAATGTCTTGGGCATCTTTGGCCTGGGTAGCAAAAAGAATTATTCTCAAAAGCCCTGCCCTCAAATACACAGACATTTCAATTTTTTAAAAGTCATTATTGTTCAAGTGTTGTGTGCTTAGTGTAAGAATGGACCCATGCATTTCTATAGATAGCCAAGTACACAAATGTGTTCCATCAGAAAGAATGGTTCTTGGTCTATTTCTGACTCCATTAATTCATTCATTTGCAAAAGCTGAATAGTACAGCATTGGAATTCAAAATAACAGTGATCACAAGCAAGCTATATTGCATCAGAGTTTAAGAACACATAGTGCAAAAAATATGGTATAACGTACTTAGCACTGACTGATATATTATTCTTTTGCTTTTCAAAGCACTTTACAAGCATTAACTAATTAATATGTATAACTCATCATTAGACGGCATTTCAAGGACTCAGTATTCTGTAATGGCTGTTACTAAGAAGTCCCTTTGAGAGGCACTCCAAAAGGTTAATGTTTAGTGTGGAGAGATCATTAGCCCAGCCTTTCCAAACCAGTTGCTCTTGTACGTTTTTAAGATAGCCCACACATTAATCAGTCTGTGTGGACTTAGCCTTTGAAGCATCGGTTTTTACATACTTTTTCCTTTTATTTTCTAGAGAAAGTTGCACTTTATATAACATTTCTTATTATCTCCTAGAGATTTATTTGCATTCTACATTGTGCCAAAAGCCTGTACGAAGTCAAGCTTGGCAAACAGCAGAAACATAGGGGTGCTGCACAGCACCCTGTGATTCTTTTGAGAATTATCCAGTGTGAATATGAAATGAGAAAATATTCAATTGCAGTGGTGTTGCTTACTGACAGCTTTTTGAAATTCTTTTTAGAAACTTGCTTCCTTCAATTGGTTTTAAAATAGCAACTTCCATGACTGTAGTTTTCCAAATTTGGGAAAGATTGAGTCTCAGCCCTTTAGCAGGTTGCAATAAGAATTTTTATTTGATTGAAGAAGTCCTTAACATCTTTACATATAATACTTAGGAAAAACAAGCAACCAAACAAAAACACCACCTCTTTTCTTGGTTATCTAGTAATTTGGTTAATTTAGCTCATTTGCCCTTTAACAAGTCGCGCAGCAATTATGTGCTAAAGCTGACAGCTGGGACATGACAGCATCTTGTTTATCAATCTTTTATGGGTATTTGATTAGATTTATGAGAGAGGATGGCATATTTTCCAGCAAGGTTTATATTAAAGCTTTTTGTCACATACAAAAAGAAAGAAAAAAAAAAAAAAAAAAAAAAAAGAATAAAATGAAAAAAGTGTAAATATCTACAGTTCTTTTTTTTTTCATTGAACAACAACAAACAAAGAGATCCCTAGATTTACGTCTAATTCATTTTTATTAGTAATGCCGGAGGACAATAAATTTCCAGTGCAACATCTGGTTGGAGAGGTTGGATCTGTACATCCATCCTCTCAGTCTGAGCCAGTCTTTTCCAATTTTCTCCTTCCATTGCCTGAGTTTTCCTGCCTGAGTTGGTTTCTCCAGAACTGAACCAAAGTAAGAAGAGCAGTTCAGGCAGTTGTAGAGGAGGGCAAGAAGACCTAACTTTGTAATCCCATGTTATGTTCAACTGTATTAAAAAAGGGCTGGCAGACATGTCCTTTGAGGAGATTGTGAGGACACATCATTCATGACCATGCCTTACTGTTACCATCTTTTATTCTTAGGATGCTGTCTCCACCTTGCTACATATAAATAGTTTCAGACTGTACTGCTTATAAGATTTCAATCTGTCATTCTCAGATGAATCTGTAAATTAGAGAGTGAAGTGTGTTTATAATATATTCATATCAGAAAAAAAGTGAAATTTTGTAGAAGTTTATACTTATTTTCTTTAGGAAATAAATTCCACTGAGTTCTTTAATAAAGTTCCTTTGAAGTTGTTAT
>CM021768.1:75220416-75301755 GCA_011076525.1 Nettapus auritus
GCCTCAATCCTGTAGTGTTGCATGGGGTTGTTGTGGCCAAAGTGCAGCTTTCTGCTTGATAGTCCATGACATTGAATAATTATTAGATTATTTAATCAATAAAATCCATCATTTGGTCAGAAATGAAAAAAAAAAAAAAAAAAAAAAAAAAAAAAAAAAAAAGTCCTATTCGTTAATTCATGTTATTTATTGTTATAACTTTGGTCACAAGTTTCCAATTAGTTATTAATATTTGTCACAAGTATTAAAATAAGATTTGCACTTTAACTCAGCATTGATTAACCAAACCATCCTTTTAAAGTGCTACGAGAAGTATAAAACGTAGCTGTCTTTTGCTTTCAGCTATGTTTAATTTATGCTCATTACAGTTTCCAAGGATACATTTTTTGGTGCATATGCAAATGTTATGATCATCTGTTATTTAACAAATTGAAATAAATCTTTTGACAGCGAAAGATTCAAATGAAACAAATAGGAATCATGCCGAAATAATGTAATTTTTTTTTTAAAGAGAGGAAAATTTTTCTATATTCCTGTTAATTTGTAGTGAATAAAAATAAAAACAAACACTGCTGCAGTGCTCAGGGGTAACTAAAACTGCAATTAAGACATACCAAATCACCCCAAAATACAAAAAATAAAATAAAAATCGCATGCAAAGGCAAATATTCATGTTTCCTTTACATAAGATTTACTAAAAAGACTTTGGGACACATAGTCATCAGCATAAATTACTATGCCTCTATATAAATTACTATAAACCTCTATGTCTCTTAGATGCCAAACAGATTGATAATCATTCTAGTATACACTACAGATGTAGTTTCAGTTAGAAGAAAGAGAAACATGATGCTATCAAATATAACATATTTCTGTACAGATAGTGGATGGTACATCCATAATTTTCTACATTCACAAGGGTCTCATAATATATTGTAAAGTGAGATATTAGTATTGCAAACATATCCCAAAATAGTTTTGTTTAGTAAATATTAGATAGGGAAGATAGGTCTAAAGTTTCACATTGATTTTTTCTTTTTATTTTTTCTTTTACCATAACATGGTCTCTAACTGGCATTCATGAAAATTATGTCTTCTTGACTGTGAGTTAATGACATAAAACCTGCAACTAGGTATTAGGCAGAAGATGTTCTAGGATACAAACTGTTTAAATAAATTATGAGTCCTGCCATTTAATTCTATTACTCCTTTATAATGCATTAAACCCAAACTACTTAATCTTCTACATGATTATCTTCTTACCTTGTTTGAAGAGATGGGAAACATGATCTGGTCTGGTCCATCTGTAAGAGAGCTTGCTTCAGCTCATTGTAATATTTTGTACTATGAATTCTGCCTATTTTCTCACTGTTACAATAGAATTCCATCCACTCAGAAGAGAGTTATTTTTCAGTCTGGATTGTCCTTAGGTTTTTTTCAGCTATTGGAAATTAAATACATTAGGAGGAAGCTTATTTTATTCCTGTAACTGCTGCTACTTTGGTTAATCTGTAAAAACATATAATGCCATCACCAGAAGTTAGTATTTTTTATATGCTGGAGACATATAATATATGCTTTTATAATATACTTTCTTGAGAGATCATACTTCATTCATTAGGTAGCAACAGTAACAAGAGATAAAGTGAACTTTATAATCTATTAGGAATATAATTTTCATAAGATAAAAAGTTTTTAAATGGTTCTTTTCACTGTTTAGAGAAGGAGAGATGGTGCATTATGTTTGACATTCTGTTCATGAAACAAATATGCTCAAAAGTTTCCAGAGAAAAGCTTAACCTATATCAAAGTGATTAAAAGAAATCATGAAAAAAAAAAAAAAAAAAAAAAAAAAAAAAAAAAAAAAAAAGAAAAAAAATAAATAAAAGACTATGCAATGTGCATTTAAGCTAATCTTTTTGAAAAAAAAAAAAATGTTTTATGATTAGCTAATTCTGCTTTTGGGTGGTGGTTGGTAACTTAGCTGTTGTGTTATGTCTGATTACTTTTGAATGCTCATTCAGATATTTTAAATTAAATTAAAAGAACACAGATGGCTCTAAAATAACTTATTACATTTGGACACAAGCTGGTATTCATCTGACAAAGTTCAATTATTTAAAAAGGAAATCTATTACAAAGATAAAAATGGGAAAAAATAATCCAACTTTATATATACCAGAAAATGAGATCTTTTAAGAATTATTTTTTGAAGAAAGCTAAAGAATTACCAGTCTCAAAGTACCATATGCAAAGTAAGATTAAACTGAAATAATGCTTCTATAAGTATGTTAGAATTATAGTGATTTAAGATCACAGAAACTTAATATACTTTTTTTTCAATTAATGTATATACTGCAGATACATAACTGAATATTGAAAAAAAAAATCCAAACTCTGTTTTTTACTTTGGATTAGCAAAATAACAAGTTTAGAATACTGTGAAAAGCATAGTTAAACAACTGTAGTTATATTTGTTCTGTGAATGCTATTGCCAAGAAATTGCTAGAGTATCCGAACTGACAGTATCTAAAAGTATCTAAAAGTATGAAATTAAACATTATATTTTTAAAAGGTTGTGTATTTGAGTACTTTAAAAATATAAATATTCCTCTAGAATTAAGTAGAGGGCAACTCATGATGTAGTACATGCACATTCATATGTCTTTGAATATGAAGATGCCTTTACTTTTGGACCCAGTGAACAATATAATAAAATATCTACATAACCAAGAGCCATAAAACCCTAGCTGCTGTCTTCTGACACTATGGGGAGAGGATCTGAGGAAAGTTCATAGGCTGGAAATGGTGGTGTGGCAAAGGGCTGAGCTGTTTGGGTTTCCCATAGTAACTCAGTAGTGGTGGTCTCAGCAGTTCTTGGTGGTTTTCTTCCTCCCATATCTGGATATTCACAATTCCAGTATAATATTGTCATAATTCTCTTGACTATTGCATTAAATTACCCTACCGTAAGGTTAGCATTTGAACTGGATCTTACACATCTTTTCAGATGTGTTGGCAATTCCTTCTGATGATTGATGGGGAAATTTGAAGACTTTCAGGACAAATATCAGAAAGTATTTATAGACATTTTAGACAGAGATCTGTCCAGAAGTTTAAAAACTGAATGTATGACTTTTACTTCCTATTAATGCCCTTTTTTTTTTTTTTTTTTCCACCTTTGTTCTCTTCAAGGCAGGGTCCTAATAAACTCCTCTGTCTTTCCCTTTACTAGGCCATTCTACTGTAGTCATGATCGACTGTAGAATCAAACTCTCAAAGTCTTTAAAAATACTGCTTCCATACTCTGTAATTTGGAGTTCATTTTATATCTTGGAGGTTTTCTTAAACATAGACAAAAAAAAAACATATTTCATCCTCCCTGATCCTTAAATACTTTGTCTGAAAGTCCAGTGTTTTACTTTGAGTTTTACAGAAGAAAACTTTGGCACATATAATACAATATAGTGACTTAATCGTGTGTTCTGCTTAGTTGGATTGCTTACTTTATCTGATTTTAGGGAAGAAGCTTTAGATTGTAGTGTTTAAAGTAAACTTTAACTACTAAAGGATGCTTTTTCATCTATTATTACAAAAACAAAAAGAAACCAACCAACCAAACAAACAAACAAAAACCTAATTGGCATAGAGCTGATAGTACTTTAAGACAAATTTTCAGATAGTAAAGTCATTCCATTTACTTTGAGGACCTGACTCAGTATTTAAAATAAAAAGATACAAAAAAGCCAACCAACCAGAAAAATAAAATAAATAATAATAATAATAATAATAATAATTTTTTTATATTACTTACTTGGTGCAAAATGGAGATTGTACTTTTAACTTACATTATCCATGTTTCAAGACATTTTTTTTTTCAAATGTATATTTGAAAAAACCTATGGAAGGTTACCGCATATTTTGTGTTATAAAATTGATTAAATTAGTTAAAGAATTTTCTAAGACATATATTCTAAAAACTGTGTACTGTTAATACAGTAAGAAGACTTTCAAGGGCATAATGGTGTGTTGCGCAGATACAAAATCCCAGTCTTTTCTTTTTTAAAAAAGTAGTGTTTTTTGTCTCCAGACTGAATACTTAAAATATAAAATAAAGCTGCTTAGACTCAAAAGACATTTTGAGTACACTAGACTGATGAATTAATGTTTTAAATTAATCTGTGGTGATGTCTCATGTGAAAGATCCTAACTTTATCTGGCAGTTTTCAATGAATACAGTAATTTGCTTTTATTTGTAAAGACCCTCTTCTATTAGCAAGAAGAGGACTGCAAGAGATGTGTTTATTATAAGATAATAATATTCTTGAGGGAAAAGAGACACTTAAAGTACCTGTTTCTTGAAATGCTTCAGGAGTCTCATTGATCTATAATCAACAAGGTTTGGATAAAATAAATGTGAAAGTAATAAAACACCCACAGGGAGGAACTGTCTGGGAACATTATAAATTACATGCTTCTGGGGACATTTGCTACAGATGATATCTTCAGCATTTCTGAATTCAATGTCTACCAGAATTTTTCATATCTGCTGAGAACTTAGTGTCCAAAATGTCTAACTCAAAAGCACTGTTATCAAAGAAGAAATTGAAAATTTTTGTACAATTGCAAAATATGTACGACATTCTGACTACCTCTGAATACAAAGAGAAAGCTGAAGTCTTTTTAAAGTTTGCAAAATGATCATGCCTGCATCAGCGACATCTAAATGAAGACTATTTATGAGTAAGGATACCAGCATGCAACATTGATACTTTTGGTGAGAGTTGGAGTATAACATGTCTCATAGAGCTCTCATACTTGTGTGTTTTTGTTTTGTTTTGTTTTTATCCTTGACTGAAATGCAACTGAAAAATCAGAATATTATTTTATGCGATGCCATTATGCAAATTGTAACACTCAGATTCTAATTTGAATAAAAACACATATATTATTTCCTCAAAGCCTGTACTGAAAAACAGGAGTAAAGGGAGAAGATCTCTAGTAGGTCATTTAACAGGTTATTTAACTAATCTGATGCCATAAGTAGTGATTTGAAATATTTGCTAGAGTACATGCTTTTTAAACTTCTGAATTCCTTGGTGCCAGATACTTTCATTCAGATATCTAAATTTTTCATGAGCCTCCCTCCCTTCCTCCTTTTCCTTAGTGTACTTGGAAAGTGTAATACTAGTTTGGGGGAACATTTTCAGAGTTCTGACATCTGCTTTGTAGAAGGTGAGCACTGAAATATACTCAAAAGATTGTTAATACAATTAGATAGGCAGCTGCATAGCAAGTAAAAAGTAGGAAGCTGACTGCAAGTGATGCTCTCTAAAGCAAATTTTTCAGGTACTGGAATTTGCATAAAAAAATCCCTACAACATATAAAATCAAATTCATAAATATTCAAGAACACCCTTGGAAATGTCATTCTCTTTCAGTCCCATGATATTCTCTTAATGGTGCAAATACAATTTAATTTTGATAAGCGCAGGCCATTAAAAATGTCTTTTTGCAGGAAACTTGCAATAAGAAACTGGAGATTTTGCAAAACATGACACATTAATCCCCTTTTACACTCCAAATTAGTTTAGCTGGTTTTTGTTTGTTTTTCTGTTATTTGTTTTTATCCCTCCTGATTCTGTGTACAGTTTATATTAGCATAAAATATGCCTTGAATGTCATATATACCCCAAAATCTCTACCCCAAAATAATTTATCACTATTTTGAAAAACACTTGGCATATACAAGAGCTGTAGTTCAAGTAAATGTCAGTGCCTCATCCTTTACCTGAAATTTTCAAGTTATCAGACATTGTAAAGGTGTCTAACAAAAAAGGTTGTAGTATATATGTATATATACTGTTTCTGCTATAAAGAAAGATTTGTCACTTCTCAGTGATGCTGAAGAAAATGTAAATAACTCATGTTTAATAGGAGTAATAACCAGATGCACCATTACAGGCCAGAGGAAATTTGGGTGGAAAGCAGCTTTTCAGGGAAGCTCCTGGGGACCCTGATAGACAATAAGCTGAACGTGAGCTAGCAGTGAGCCCAAGTGGCAAGGAAGGCCAATGGTGTCTGGGCTGTGTTAGGCAGAGCATTGCCAGTAGCACTGGAGTGACACACCTGCAGTGCTGTGTACAAGCAGGGGCTCCCCAAGACAAGAGAGACATGGACAAACTGGAGTGAGTTCAGTGAAAGTTCCAAAAGCTGATGAAAGGGTTGGAGTGTTTGTCATGCAGAGACATGGACATCTTGAGCTGTTTAGCCTGGTGAAGAGATGGCTTGGGATGTGTGATCTTAACATAAGTATATTATGAGAGGGAGTAAAGAACACAAAGCCAGACTTAGTGGTACCCAGTGCCAGGACAAGGAGCAGCGAGCACAAACTGAAACACAGGAGGTTCCATCTGAACATCAAGAAACTTTTTCACTGTGCAGGTGATGGAGCACTGGCACAAGTTGCCCAGAAAAGTTTTAACATTTCTCTCCCTGGATATCTTCAGAAGCTACCTGGATGTGGTCCTGGGCAATATGCTCTGGACTGATCAGGAGGATTTGACCAGATGACCTGCAGAAGGTCCTTCTAACCTCTTCATTCTGTGATTCTGTGAAAGGTATTTCCAGAAGTGGCTTAGAACCAGATCAAATCAATCTCACTTTTCAACAGTGTTTGTGGATTGGCATTTCAAGTTTATAGTTATTGCTGTTTATGCGTGTTTATGCGTGTAAGACATACTTATGGTTTTCTCTAATTGGCCAGATACAAATGGGGAAAAACAGCTTAGAAGAAGAAAACTTACAATGAATCTGTATATAAAACACCACACATCACTTCTGTATATATATATATATATCACCCCCTCATATAAACAGAGTTTAGTCAGAACAATTTTGATTGCAGCAGTGCTGCTTTTTGTAACTTAACTTAATACAAACAGTTGGCTCCAAATGACATTCTTTAAAGGGTGGGGCCTTGATATTAAAGGCAGCATCAAAGAGTAACAAGTGAAGTAGTGCTGCTGACAGGGATTGCCCCTGGAAGTAGTCTTTTTTTTTTTTTCATTTCCAGTAGTTTGGATATTTTTTGTCAGTTGCTGGCAAAGATCTGTGTCAGAAAGAACACTGTGAGAGAAAGCGTAGTACTCTGACAAAATTAGAGATGGATAAATGCCAACATATGTCTGCTTTTTGAGGACTGAGGGAACTACTGTGCTGGCACAAAACAATATAGCTTCACACTAAAAACATTTACAGAGAAAAGGGAAAAAGCCAAGATAACAAAAATATTATAAAGGCAGTTTGCCAGTGACTTTAATATGATTTAATTTGCTAATTGAGGAAAATGCTGGTGCAATTTACCCAGCTTGCACATCTTAACAATCCTGTAGAAAAGGGAACATCTATTTGAACCATATTTGAACTGACAGTACTATGTACTTGAACCTAAATTCTGATTTCTAATTTTTATGTAATTTTATGTAAGCAAAGTTTAGGCATTTAGTGCTAAACATTCAGGATGTGTTATTTATTTAACTATGCATTTGACAACATTTTGTAAGAGGTTGTTTCCTCTCTTCTTGGCTTCCAAGATGTTGGTTGAGATCCAGGCATTTTGAAATCAGTCAAGAAAGGATGTATTTCCAAATTCAGCAAAGAAAAACTCATCCTGCATTCACACATATTGATGACCATTAGTTACAGAGCAAATCTGCAGGAAGAAAAAAAAAAAAGGGCATAGGGGTTCTGGTGGAGAACAAGATGAACATGAGACAACCATGCACCATTACGGTGATGAAAGCTCACCAGTTTTTGGACTGTAATGGTAAGAATGCAGGCAACTGGTTAAGGAAAGACTTTTTCTCCTCTATTCAACACCTGTGAAATTGCATCTGGAATACCATGCTCAGTTTTGGGTCCTTCTATTATGAAAGCTAAAGTAACACACTGGAACAAGCTGAGGAGAGGGTTACTAAGACAGTGAGGGGCGTGGATCAATGTACAAGAGGCTGAGGGAGCTAAGATTTTTGTTTAGACAACAGGACTAAAGAAAGAGTCGCCTAACTGCAGTCTTCCGCTCTAAAGAAAGGACATGAAAAGGACTGTTTCCAGAAGCACACAACAAAAGACAATGGTCATGATTTGCAGAAAAGAAAATACGAAATAGAGATAAGGAAAAGAAATCTTTATCTTGAAAATGACTAAGCTCTGAAAACAAGTATCCTAAAGAGACTGTGGGATGTTCATCACCTGTGATACCCAAAACTTGACTATAAAAAACCTGCAACCTCAGCAACCTGCTAGTTTGAGGGTTAGAATTGGTCTGAGCAGGAAATTGAATTAGAAGACTTCTAGCATGCATTTTTTAATGAATGTATAGAATTTTTTCTAACTAGTTTCACAATACCTTCCTAATATAGATGGTTATTGCCCTGCGCTTTTCTTTTAGTATTATTATTATTTTTTAATTTTATTATTTTTTTTAATTTAAATTATTTTTTTTTTATTCCCTCTTTCTTTTGATGATATTGGCCCTTTTAACACTGTGTTCTGTAACTTTGTCTACTCTTTCAAATACTGTTTTTCTTTACTGAATACATTCAGAACTTTTGAATCAAATAATTACTCCTTCAGATCAACCCAAAGGTCAAAGTCGGACTAAAATAGATCAAGTTGCCCGGGGCTATGTCCAGTCTTGTCTTCAATACCTGCAAGGACAGGACTCAAAAATGTCTCTGGGCAGCTTCGTCAAGTGTTTGGCTATCAACATGAAACGAAACAAAACAAAACAACATCAACCATACCCCTCCCCCCCCCCCCGATACCCCAGCATCTAAAATGTAATTAGTATTTGGCATGTTACAGATTATGTGATTAGGTCCCTTTCCTGTCATCCTGTCACTGTACACTTCTGGGGAGAGGTTGGCTCCATCTTCTCTGCATCTTGTGGGAGGATGGCTGTAGGCAGCAATAAGGTCTCCTCTTAGCCTTCACTCCTTCTTCACTCCTTGTGGCTGAACAAACTGAATTCCCCAGCTTCTCACACACCCTGTGCTTCAGTCTTGGTGGACTCTCCTGAACTCACTCCAGCAGATAAATATCTTTCTTGCACTGGGGAGTCCAAAATTGTATGTAGTACTCAATATACGGTGTCACAAGTGCCAAATGGAAAGAAGAATCATTGTCCCTGCTGGGGACACTCATTCTAACACAGCCCAGGATGCAGTTGGTTGCCTTTGCTGCAAGGGCACACTGCTGATTCATATTCAACTTGTCCTTCAGCAGGATACTCAGGTGCTACTTTGCAGAGCTGCTTCCCACACAGACAAGCCTGTATTTAGCTCCTTGGCTAGCATCAGTTCCAGCTGAGCATTTGCTTTCCTCACTCCATTCCTGTACGAGTGGGCAATATCTTTGCATTCCTCCCATGTCCCTGTTTCCATCATCTGTGTACATCCTTTTTGTGTCTGAGTTCAGTCAGGAGCTCCATGTTCACCTGTTTTTGCCTTCTGTTCTTGCTTGGCATTATGTACATTGATATGTACCATTCCTGTTCTCTGGGAAGCTTTACTTGAAGGAAAATAAATGGACTAGGCCCAGATGATAAAACAATTGCTTTCTTATCTTGCATAGTAATTATCCACATTTTCTAAAATTTATTAAGGATTTTTAATAAATATTCAACCCATTTAAATCTTTAATTTCATTATGTTATTTATTAATTGATTTAATTTGTCTTAGATACTTTGGAATCTTCTGCTAAGTACTTTTAAATACATATACATTAATATATTTATAAGTCTTATCCATTAAATCTTAGTAAAGCAGAAGGCACAATTGCCTCTAAAATCATAAACAGATAGAAAATAATTCATGGGAACACCCCATAAGTTTATCTAGCTCAGCTTCTCCTAAACATAGAAACTGAAACTGGTAGTTTTATTGTCACAAATCCATGGAGCCAGATAGGATACACCCCAGGGTGCTGAGGAAGTTGGTGTATGTGATTGCTGGGCCGCTTTCGATGATCATCACCTATCAGTGGTCCTCCAGAGAGGTCACAGATGACTCAAGACTTGCTAATCATAGACCATGTGACTAAGTGCACAGTCCAATCACTTCTTAAATTCAGACAGGTTTGGTGCAGTGACTACTTCACTGAGGAGCCTGTTCCAGTGTGTGTGACCATGTGACACCCATCTATAAGAAGGATAGCAAGGAGGACCAGGGGAACTACAGGCCTGTCATCCTGACCTCGGTGCCAGGAAAGGTGATGGAACGGGTCATCTTTAATGCAATCACGCAGCATATGTGGGACAACCAGGGAATCAGGCCAGTCAGCATGGGTTCATGAAAGGCAAGTCTTGCCTGATCAACCTCATCTCTTTCTTTGACCTGGTGACCCACATGGTGGAGGAGGGAAAGCCTGTTGATATAGTCTACCTAGACTTGAGCAAGGCCTTTGACATGTTTTCCCATAGTATTCTCCTGGAGAATCTGGCATCCCAGGGCTTGGACAGGTGCACTTTTTACTGTGTTAAAAACTGACTGGATGTCCAGGTTCAGGGAGTGGTGGTGAACAGAGTGAAATACAGCTGGCGACCAGTCACTAGTGGTGTTCCCCAGGGGTCAGTGTTGGGGCCCATCCCATTCAATATCTTGATAAGGGAATTGAGTGCACCCTCAGTAAGTTTGCAGACATCACCGAGATGGGGGGAAGTGCCAATCTCCCCAAAGGGTAGAAAGGCTCTGCAGAGGGACCTGGACAGGTTGGATGAATGGGCGGAGGCCAATGAGATGAGGTTCAACATGGCTAAGTGCCAGGTCCTGCACTTTGGCCACAACAACCCCATGCAACACTACAGGATTGAGGCAGAGTGGCTCGAAAGCTGTACAGAGGGAAAAGATCTGGGGGTGCTGACTGATGCTCACCTGAACATGAGCTGGCAGTGTGACCATGTGGCCAAGAAAGCTGACAGCATCCTGGCTTGTATCAGGAATAGTGTAGCCAGCAGGTCCTGGGAGGTGATTGTCCCCATGTACTTTGCTCTGGTGAGGCCACACCTTGAGTATTATGTTCAGCTTTGGGCCCCTCAGTACCAGAAGGTCATCGAGGCCCTGGAATGTATCCAGATACGAGCCATGAAGCTGGTGAAGGGCCTGGAACACAAGTCCTACCAGGAGTGGCTGAGGGCACTGGGGTTGTTTAGTCTGGAGAAGAGGAGGCTCACGGGAGACCTTATTGCTCTCTACAACTACCTGAAAGGAAGGTGTGGGGAGCTGGGGGTCAGCCTCTTCTTGCATATAGCTAGTGACAGGAATAAAAGGAATGGCCTCAAGTTGTGCCAAGGGAGATTTAGGTTATAAATTAGGAGACGCTTCTTCTCAGAAAGAGTAGTCAGGCATTGGAACAGCTTGCCCAGGGAAGTGGTGTCACCATCCCTGGGGCTGCCTAAGGAAAAGTTGGATGTGGTGCTTAGGGACATGGTTTAGTGGGTGACATTGATAGCAGGGTGATGACTGGACCAGATGATCTTGGAGGTCTTTTCCAACCTTAATGGTTCAATGATTGTTTGATTTCATGGTAGATATTTGCCTTAACATATTCCAGTCTGTTAAAGCATATTCCAGTGCTTACCCTGCCTTACAGGTCATTTATATTTTCTTGTTTAAATTTTAGTTTGTTGTTGTTGTTCTATTTCCAATAGATATGGAGACCTATTCTTTTGTGACAACCTTCAGCATATATGATTTTTTTTTTTTTTTATTATTATATTCAAGGTGATCAAGGAAAGGTTCACCTGGCTCTTAGGGACATGGTTTAGTGGGTGACATTGGGTGATGGTTGGACCAAACCTGAAGGTCTTTTCCAGCCTCAATAATTCTAATATATGAATATTTCCAGCGTGTAATGTTGGTCTTGACAGAACTGAAACTGAGTTAGCTCCTAAGCAGGGACTCTCCAAACCACAAATTTGGGAAAAGTGGATGTTTATCACAAAGCCACAGCACAAAGATACAATTCCTGTGCAATGAAGTGTGGTAAAAGGATGGCAAGTTTTGTACTGAGAAAGACTTATTTCAAGGAGGCAAGTGTAGTCAGTAGCCGTGCTTTGCTTTTATTTTAATCTGATTTAATTGTTTTTCAGCAATTAGGCAGTGTTAATCCTTCAGCTGGTTCTTTCTCCCGGGAAAGGGAGAGGGAAAGGGAAAGGGAAATATCCTTGCTCCTCATTTTTTCATAACAACTTCAAAGGAACTTTATTAAAGAACTCAGTGGAATTTATTAAGTAGGATTTTAAAGTACGCAGATAAAAGCAAGATTTCATCTATTACCTAATAAGGAATCATTCTCTTCTTACTGAGGCTAGATTAACAAGTGATTAGTTCATGACAATACCATCAATGCTGAGCGTGTCTCCAGGAAGGCTTTGCAGGCAAGGTAGAGAACTGGTACTGTAGTCAAAGCAGGAAGTGATTTTTCAATCATAATCAGAAAGTTTATTTGGATAAAGGTATATTAGTCATTAAATCCTCATTGTCTCCAGGGAATTTGTCACTGTTTATCAGGCAGAAAAAGAAGGCGGAGCTTGATGTACTGCCTAGTAGTGTATGCCATAGATGCCATAAAAAAGAAAATGGGATCTCATTATTCCAATTAGTGTGCCTTTTCCTCCCCAGATGGAGACATTTTAGAATTGCGTAAAACTTCTTGGAAAGGCTGTATTTGGACTCAAATATTCAGTTTTTCCAGTAAATAAGTTTAGGGAGGAAATGAAGAGCCACTGAAACAATGAAAGTTTCATTTCATAAACTACATTACCATATTAGAGAATCTCTGAAAAACAAACAAACAAAAAACCACCCACCCTCTACCAACTGTGGGAAAGACTTCTACTTCCTAATTAAAGGATGATGATGGTATAGGTGTAAGTAACAAATGGTGATATGTTGATTATTAAAAAAAATATATTAAAAGAAAATTCAGAGCCATTAGAACAGGAAGGTTCTGGAGTGGACTCTTCTAAAATAAGAATAATGAAGAATAAAAAGCCTTGTTACTTCTAATATTGAGAATTTATATTATCAAGGAGAATTAATTCCAATGTAATCTCCACTATTGAGATTATTAAATTTATGAAAATGGGAGATGATGTGGTGTCTCAGTACTGGGTACTATGTTGGGTGATCCACGTAATCACTCTTATTTTGTATGGAGACTGTTCCATGACAGCCTCTCTCACCTTCTCCTCATAGTATCAGGAAAGAAATAACTGTCAGATTTGTGCTCAACATTCTTCCTTCTATATGTATGAAGAGAAATGTAAGGGTGTACTTCCTGCAGATTCCCTTTTTAACACCAACATAGCCACATTTACTGGAACTAAATAGAGTTTAACAGTGTAGATGAGGGCTAATCTCTGAATGGGAACGATTCTGAGCACATTGAACTTACTAGTACAAGCATAGCCAGTATTTCCTAATTTCTCAAATATGTATCTTTAAGGTTAATATCCTCTCTTCTGTTGATATTTATTCATATAGCATGTATGATAGGATTTTGAAAATTATTATAACTATTATTTAGGAGGGAAAATGAGTGTTTGAGCATCTGAGAAAGGAGAAGTAACTTCAGACTGCTTAACTTACTGAGGTGCAAATAGACAGATATCCAGTTAAGCTATGCCTCCATGTTCCATGGATGACACAGTCCAATAGAAGATTGCAGTATTGTGTCATACCAAAGTCCTTTGGACACTAGTATCTCTAGCAGTGACCACGTTTGGTTCTTCTGCTAGAACCTTTTGCTAGATCTTCAGCAAGATCTTTTTATCCTGGACCAGCTGGATTTTGGTTATCCTTCAAGTATGGAAAATATCTCTCATCACATGAAAAGGAAGTATGCTTTAGTACTTTTGACGTGAAGGTGGAATATCTGAGTGGAGGAACTTGTCTTTACCAGGAGGAATAAAAAAAAAAATAAAATATATATGGTTTCAAATAAGTTACAGCTAGTAAGGACTGGTTCTACAGTGCAGATAAACTTTCACACACTGCAGACAATCTTTTAAATGTTATGTTACTGATTTTGAATGAAAGTTTACAAAATCTTACTTCTTGATACATTCATGGAAATTTAACATGGTTTATTCTATAGGCCTGTATATACCTGTAATCATATTATGTAGTGAAAAAGTAGCTGTGACTTTTTAATAGAGTTTCCTTCCTCTTAGTTGCTCTTCAGCAAAGTAGCAAAACTTCAAGGAACCTGCTCCAGTGCTGAATGGATTCTCTTATCATCATTTGTATCCATTGTCCATATTTTTGTGCTTTATTAACTTTACCCAGATTTTACCATGTGAGGCTGGCTGTCTCAGTTTTTAAAAATAGCTTTAGGAATTTTAATCTTCAGTGTCATAATGTGTACACCACAATTCGTATAATTTACACAAATCCACACACAAATTTATGACTCATATATAATTTGTTACTCATGCTATGATATGAAGATATGTGTATATGCTTATTACAGTATTCAGTTATCCATATTATTCATAACGGTATTAAAAATTCATATGCTTTTGGGTGTACCAGGAGCTATCTCATCAAGCTAATAATTAGGCATTAGGGATAAACTCCCGTCTCCATGGTCTGAAGCTCCCATTTCTTATTCAAAATTGTGCCAGAGATGGTTTACATATATCTACTTATTTTGACAGTGAGAGTAGATTGGCTATAACACACATATTAGAGAAGAACATAAAATACAAAGTGTTTCTTCTCTCTCTTACCATATCTTTCAGCAGCTGAAGATTCTGTAAATGGAGACACATGGAGAAAGAGACTAGGAATATATATGCACAAAGTTTGCGGTATCGTATTGATTCCAAAGCACCTGTAGGACTGAGTATAATATATTCAATTCACACTTAATTTTTAGAGTATGTAGTTCTCAAGAAAAATGTAAGTATATGTTATTACTATAATTAGCTGTAATTACGGATTTTTTATTTTTTTATTTATTTTTTAATAGGGAGATAATACCCATATTGTATTTGAAATATAAACCAATGAGTTCAAAGATACAAAAGTCTACTCTGACATGAAAAGAAAAAGAGGCATTAATTTTCTCTTACAATGATGCCTGCAGAAATACAAATAATTAAATAAATATCTAACATGAATACAGTGGTGAGTCAATATGCAAAAGCCATGAGAATGAAAAGCTACTCTTTCATCTGCTAAGTTAATGAACATGGAATTTTTTCTTTATACTTTTATTTGAGATACTTTTGCCTTAACTGGCAAATCTCAATTATGTAATTATTTGATTGTTTATTTGTTTGATTATTCATTTGCTGCACTAGCAGAAGTAGTCATAAAATAGATCCATTACTAAACAAAATCTGTAAGATGTTTTTACCCAGGGCAATGCCTTGTGATTACCTTTAGAACATGACCATATCTGTACTAATACTCTATCCTAATATTAGAAGCAAATATCCGAATATTAGAAGCATAATGCCCAAGAACCACTTTTAGATTTGCCTGGATTTGTCATTTATAAATAATATATATACTCTGTAAGCCTTTTCCTAGCCAATAGCTCTTTTTCGTTGGAGATGCATATCTCTGAAAAACAGAACTTGAACGTATTGAAAATTCACTTTCTCTCTTTTCTAATGCACTCCAGTGAATTAATTTTTTGCCATTCCTACTTAAAGGTCATAACTATTAGATTGACATGAAATCACATGACCTCAGTACTTGCCTAATCTTGCTTTCAAATGAGCTGAGTTTAGTTTGCTTTTATGATTGGCCAGGCTGAAGATCTGTGAATGCCATCTGTAATCAGTATCCGAACATGAGTAATGGCAAAAGAAACAATCACCCTTTTTGTCAGTTGAACTTGGGGAAGGCTCCTGTGCACCTTTCATACTTCAGCTGGGCATCAAAGAGAAGGAAGCATACTATGATATCAAAACATAAAAGAAGGCCCATGGCAATCTCTAGGCTTGAGGATGTACTTAACATTGAACTTCTTGCAGCAAAGAGGGGCCACAAACAGTCAGAATATTGATGTGAGAGAGTGTTATTCAAAATAGAGATATAAAAAGATGAATTGTTAAATTCAAGGACAACTGCAGATGCTTCCTTTATCTGCGTGCTACCCACTAGATTGCACGATCACTCAAAACCAACATATTAATTTTACATTGGCCTATTACATCTAATAAACTCTACCTCTTAGAGAAAGGTGATATAATTTACTTCATTAAATCTGGATTTTATGAATGGATATTTACTAAAATGTGTTGAAGAGACTTTACAGCTTATGTGGGTATTCACTAATCAACATCTAAATTTTGACTTCGAAATGTTTATCCTCAGTAGAAGGGCAATTCTGTCAGAAATGGCAAGATGCCCTATGCTCCAAGAGTTCTTTCTTCTTAAGAGGAAGCATAACCTGCACTTTGGAAGAGCACTCCTGGTAGTCCTGTCAGACAGCCAATTCTTTTTAACTAATTATTCTCTGATTTCCAAGCTTGCTTGCAGTGCCTATGAACTGTATTTTTATTCAGATGTGTGCTGGGACTCAACTTGCTAGTGATTTATTGAGGAGAGACTTTCTGTACCATTCATTCTCCATGAGGATAGCTGGAGAGGAGCCAAACATACGCAGGTGTTAAAGCTATGATAAAACCAGATTAGCACTGGAGACCAAGCATCTTGTCACTCTTCAGTATGGAGTGCATATTGTAAACTCAAAACATACTATTCCACAATTTGGGAAAATCACAAAAGCCTTCTAATCTTCATATTCATAACTTCCTCTAACCTTATGTTGCAATGCATGCTTTAGTGTATCCCAAGGTCCTGGTCAGTGTGCAATGTGGATCTCATCTCACCCAGTCTTTAGTTTATTGTGAATGGAAGCTGTGTTCTTAGGGAAAAGCAAACAGAGCATGTGGGATAAGGAACAATCAAAGACTGCGTTTGGACATGGTGGCATGGAAATGCTGGTGCATCACCTAGTTTTGACAAAGCCACATGTGAACCTTCTTTTACAAAACCTACTATTGTAAAGATTGCCAAAAGATTTCTCATGTGTAGAGCTATCATTTTCTTCTATACCATGCTTTAGGAGCAATCTCTACAGCTGACTGTATACTGTATATATGGGATATTCAAATTTTAGTTTGAGACCCATGCTCAACAAAAACCAAAAAATTGCATAATATTTACAATAATATATGTATACTTTTAAAGGAAGATCAATACAGCCACCAAGAAAAAAAGTTTTCTTCCTATGTAATATTCCCCATTAAAATAACACCACTTCTTTACTAAGAAATTCACTATATTCAGAACCACATAATACTTAGTAGCACACTAACAGTAACTCAGCCTTGTAAAGTAATAATCCAAGTCATTTTACTATTGTTAGGAATAGACAGTGTTTTAAACATTAAGTTGTTATGCACTTCTGACTTCTATTTTGATTCTGGCAAGACTTTACCTGAGATAAATCAAATAAATGGGTGAGCTTTCTTCTTACACTTACATTATAATTACACTAATTTAGTCCATACTGCCTTTCTGTTGCTATTTTGAGCAGCTGAATCCCAAAGTTCAGATTTCTTGAAAGAAAAGTGGAAATAAACTTAAAAATATTGCATTTTGATAAACCTTGTCACTCTGTGTGATATACAATGAAATTTTGAAGCACATTTTGAAATCAATATTTTACACTAATTTTAAGGCACTTGTAGCAAGAAAAGACTGATGTGATTTATGGGTCGAGTACAGATTATTTAGGTCATTTAAGGTCTAGTGATAAACTGTCATAGTTCTTTTCATGGTCTTACTCTTTCTTCCTTCTTAATAACTACAGAGGAAGCTAAATCTTCTGTCTTTATTTCCTCTAGCATGCAGGTAAAAATGAAATATACCCAAACAGTTTTATTTAGTGATGGAAAGTACAAACTTTTCTTTATATGTCATTTTCTTCTCTCACAAAATACATAGATGGCTAGGTCAGACATTTGAGTTAAAGCATTCAGATGCAATACCTAAACCAGAAAATACCCTGGACTCTTGTCTGTTGTCAATGGATGAAAAGTACAAAAATGCACTCTTCAAGATTATTGTTCAGATCTTACGAAGACTGAATCATCCTTGAATCTGTGGAATTTGGAGATGCTGCCCAAAGGTACTGCATCCATGCATTTTTGTGACAGAAATATCCAAAAATTTCATGTAATAGTATTTCATATAATTATAGAATCATAGAATATCCCCAGTTAGAAGAGACCCATAAGGATCATCAAGTCCAACTCCTCGTACCGCACAGGTCTACCCAGAAGTTTACACCATGTGACTAAGTGCACAGTCCAATCTCTTCTTAAATTCAGACAGGCTCGGTGAAGTGACTACTTCACTGGGGAGCCTGTTCCAGCATGCAACCACCCTCTCAGTGAAGAGCCTCCTCCTGATGTCCAGTCTAAACTTCCCCTGCCTCAGCTTCACCCCATTCTCGCGGGTCCTATTGCTGGTGTTTATGGAGAATAAGTCACCTGCTTTTCCACTCCCCCTCGCGAGGAAGTTGTAGACTGAGATGAGGTCCCCCCTCAGCCTCCTCTTCTCCAGGCTGAACAGGCCCAGTGACCTCAGCTGCTCCTTGTATGTCTTCCCCTTCAGGCCCTTCACCATCTTCATCAGCCTCCTCTGGACACTTTCCAACAGTTTAATGTCCTTTTTGTACTGTGGTGCCCAGAACTGCACACAGTACTCAAAGTGAGGCTGCACCAGTGCAAAGTAGAGTGGGACAATCACTTCTCTCGACTGACTATCAATGCCGTGCTTGATGCATCCCAGGGTATGGTTGGCCCTCCTGGCTTCCAGGGCACACTACTGGCTCATATTGAACTTGCTGTCAACCACAACCCCTCTGTCTGCGGGGATGCTCTCCAGCGTCTCGTCGCCTGGTCTGTATGTATAGCCAGGGTTGCCTCGTCCCAGGTGCAGGACACGGCACTTGCTTTTGTTAAATTTCATGTGGTTGGTGATGGCCCAGCTCTCCAACCTGTCCAGATCTCTCTGCAAGGCCTTTCCACCCTCATCTGAGCCACAACTCCTCCAAGTTTTTTCATTTAAAAAATAGTTTGGACAAAATGTTTAATAATATTTTGTGGAGAAAACACACAAAAAACCAAAAGCAAACAAACAAAAAAGGTTTCCTTTGTCTCAGCTTTCTTAGTTTGTGCTGGGATACACAGAATGTCAAATGTATAGGTGAGATACGGTGAATTTTAGAGAGTAGTGGCAGTAATTGGATATGTGACTGGAACAAAGAGAAGAGCAATTGTAAAGAAAAAAAAAAAAAAAAAAGCTATTTTGCTTGTCTCTGAAAATTTTCAAAATTCAGAAATTACTAATAGTAAAAGTTATTCAGTTATTCCGATAAATTCCCTATGGCTTTTGGAGCTCTGAATGTAACACTTTTGGGGATAAAGTACTTCTGTTAGAGTAGTTCCACTGAAGATACTTTTCTTTCTTTCTTAAAAACCTTTCACTTCAAAAGCAAAAAAACTACCTTTCAGCTTTAGCATGTTTTAGCACTGGTAAATACTCTGTCAATCCTTTACTTGCTGAAGTTGAAGTATCTTTGGTGGTCTTACCCTTTTGTGAGTGAGTTAGCTGGCAGTATGTGTGTGGAAGCCCATTGCTGTGCCCTTGCAAGCAAATGAACTGGAATAGCAGAATTGATGTCAAACAAACAAACAAATAAAATGTACTGCATACTAGATTTTCAGCAACAAAGGAAACATAGAATCAGCAAATTCTCAGTGGATAAAGTCTGATACTTCCTCTACTTTGAGAGTTGTACAGCTATATTTTTCACTCCTGTTTCCAAAATTTTCATCTTTCCTAGGCTCCACGGCATTTTAAGTTAAAGTTTCTGAAACTGTAGTCTTAATCTATAGTGTCTTTGCTGAAGGTTCACAGAAATTAATGTAATCTAGGAGGACAGTTCTTCTGACAGTCACAGGATTTTAGTTCACCTGTGAAACATAAGATGGCTCTTTCCCAACTCCTGTGTGTGCATTTACCTTGTGTGGCAGTAAATCAGGCTTCTGTGCAAGCAGGCTTTGTTCCAGTGTTGGTGTAAAGCCATGAAGGAGCATCTGTACTGGAGCTCCAAAGCTTGGAAGTACTCCAGATTTCACCAGCTGAGATATATCCTGTGAGGTGTATGGTTGTACACAGCTGCCCAGCATTTTTTTTTTTTTTTTTCTAGTTGTATGGGGAAGGAAGAAAAAATGCAATAGGAAAGTAGGAATAATGATAAACATATTGTGCAAAAGACAAAAGTATATATCTCAGTAGAGAAATGCAAACATTGAAGTACGTTCCTACAATGATTTCTATTTTATTTTTACTGATTATGCTCTCTTTGCAGCTGTCATAATTTGTCAGTTGCAATGGAAAAAGGAAATGGAATCTATGCAATTGCCAACTGAAAATAAGAAGCAAATACAGCACAAAATGGGACAGTTGGGAAGAAATATTCAAAACTGTTCTGCTTGTTATCGATGAAATTGTGTATTTTAAAATAACTTTGTCATACATATTATTTTTATTGTTTCTAAAACAACATCCCTTATAGTTTCAGTGAAACTGCATCAGTTTAGGTTCAACTATTCTTTTTTTATTCTTGAGGGGTATATATCACAGAATTGTATCACAGAATTGTAAGGGTTGGAAGGGCCCTCAAGAGGTCATAGGGTCCAATCCCCCCTCCAAAGCAGGTTCCCTAGAGCAGGTTGCCCAGGTAGGTGTCCAGACGGATTTTGCATATCTCCAAAGAAGGAGACTCCACAACCTCCCTGTGCAGCCTGTTCCAGTGCTCTGTCACCCTCACCGTGAAGAAGTTATTTTGCACATTGGTGTGGAACTTCCTGTGCTCCATTTTGTGGCCATTGCCCCTTGTCCTGTACTCACAAACCACTGGAGAGAGGTTGGCCATATCCCTCTGTCTCCCACACCTTAGGTATTTATACACATTGATGACATTCCCTCTCAGTCTTCTTTTCTCCAGGCTGAACAGACCTAGGTCTCTCAGCCTTTCCTCATAGTGAAGATACTCCAGGCCCTGTGTCATCTTTGTGGCTCTCTGCTGGACTCTTTCCAGGAGATCCCTGTCTTTTTTGTACCTGAAAGTCTTTGTCACTTTGAAAGCACAAAAATTTAACAAAACTCCTGTGCCGTTGTTTAAGACCCAAGAAAGAAAGCTAGACTTTTCATATTAGGAACGTGGATGAAGTATTTCATATTTCAGTTGGTCACGCACAATGTCAATAAACCTACTGCTTCTGTTTGTAAGTGAAATGGGCAGTGCTTTTAAGGTGTTTAGCTGTACTATAAACTGAAATAATAAACTCAGAAAAAGAAAATAAAAATCATAAACATTAGAAAAATCTAGGAAATGGTTATAGCTAGTTTCAGCTATAAATTTATTGACAGTAAGTGTTGAAAGAGTATATATCATAAATAATATAGGATTTCATGCTTTGCATTGTGTGTGTCTTACTGAGCTTAAATAGAATGTAATAAGGAAACTGCAAAGCTCTCTTCTAAAGTTGTGGGATTAATTTTCCTCACTGATGCCAAGTGAGCTGTTTCCCCCCCCTACAATACTCATATGAACAGCAGGAATGTATTTAATTTCACAAAAGCTATATATAACTGCTAATTATAAATGACAAGAATTGATTAATATATACCTGACCTAACATCAATTCCTTTTACAAGGTTAACTGTCTGTGGTTCAAATTCTAGATTTTGAGAAGTCCTTTAATGTCTTGCATTACTTGTATGTTATGCTGGAACATTTTCTAAAATTTAAATGATAGGGCTTCAAAAACACGTGGAATAGAATGAAATTATTCAGAGACATCATATACCTTCAAGTCTGCAACCTTATCAGTTGTAAAGTCCCAGTTTGTCTGCAGTTTAGAGATAGACCACCAACTAGTGAGACTGACCAGGTTTGTTTCTGGTTATTGTCTCAGCTATATTTGTCTGTTAACTCCATGCATGTTGCGTTCCCCTTCTCCTTATTTTGACGAGGTTCTTGATCAGATAATCTTACAGAAATAAGCATTGCTACATTCTACGTACCCTCATAAATTAGTATGACTGAACAGGTATGTTTCTCCTTATTGCCTCCTTTATCATTCATTGTTCAGGTTTGTGTCTGATTATGTTCTTGCTTATGCCTTCCCTCTTTTCTTATTATCCTCTTGTATTGGGTTTACATGACAAGGGTTTGGTAGCAGAGGGGCTGCAGGAGTGGCCACTGTGAGTAGTGTCCAGAAGTTGTCCAATATTAGATAACAACCTGTTTCAGCCAAAAAACTGCTGTGCAACAGCCGCTGGGAGAGGGAGGAGTGAGAGTTCCCCCCCCCCACCCCGCCTGTGGAGAGGTCCCTAGTGGAGCAGGCCGTCCATCTGCAGCCCACGGGTCCCACGGCAGAGCAGATTTCCACGCTGCAGCCTGTGCAGGAACCCACATTGGAGCAGGTGGATGTAGCCTGGAGGAGGCTGAACCCTATGGAGAGACCCTGCAGAAACAGGTTGGAGCTGCAGGCCATGGAAAGGAGCTCATACAGGAGCAGGTGATCTATTAGGAACTGCTGCCCATGGGAGACCAGTGTTGGAGCAGTTTGCTCCTGATGGATGGACCCTGTGAGATGGACACATATGGGGGCAGTACTGTCTGTGGGAAACCCACGCAGGATCAGCTCAGGAAGGACAGCATCCTGTGGGTGGGACCCAGTGTTGGAGCAGGGGCAGAGAGTGGCTGTGAAGGAGCAGCAGAGGTGAAGCATTAGGCACTGACTGCAACTCCCAGTCCACATTCCCCAGTGCTGCTCAGGCAGAGAAAGTAGAAGAGGGGGGGTGGGGAGATAAGGTGTTTTTAGTTTGCTTTTAGCTTCTCATTGTTCTAGTCTGCTAGTGATAGGCAATAAATTATTTTAATCTCCCTGCGCTGAGTCTATTTTGCCCATGACAGTAATTGGTGAGTGATCTCTCTGTCCTTCATTGAGCCTTTTCAGTGTATTTTGCTCCCCCTTTTCCTTTGAGGAGAGGTAGTGAGAGTGCATTTGTGGTGGAGTTACTCTGCCCAGCAGGATAGAACCACCACACCCCTTAAGCATTAAAATCATCCTTGACCAGCTACAGAGGTGAAGAAGGAAGCAGATGTTCTTAAGATGTTTAGAAAACTGGGTTGTGAAGCTTGGAAAAGTAGACATTTTTTACATGCTTTTTATGTATTCTGTGGGCTTACAAAGTTGAATGTGGGACATCCTGTATGTTATGCAGTATATTGCCTATATGGCCAAGCATATAGACCAAGAATGTATCAGCAGAGAGTCTAGGACTTCCAATTAGGTCTGCAGATACCTCAGATACCTGCAATAGTACTGAAAGTTGCAGCTGGTAAGTTTCATGAAGCTTGCTCTTCATTTTATTTACAGCTTCTTCCAGAGCACAAAAGACTGGCTGTAGTCATCTTCAGTGTTCTTCCTGGGGATTCAGGAGTTGGACTCAATGATCCTTGTGGGTCACTTCCAACTCTGTGATTCTATTACCACTCAGAAGGCGGTGAGACACTGGAACAGGTTGCCCAGAGATATTGTGGATGCCCCATCCCTGGAGGTGTTCAAGACCAGAATGGATGAGGCCCTCAGCAACCTGATCTAGTAGATGACATCCCTGCCCATGGCAGGGCGGTTAGAACTAGGTGATTGCCCTGGTTTCAGGTTAAGGTTCCTTCCAACCCAAGCCGTTCTATGAATCAAGTTTCTGTTTTCTGGAAGTAGTCAACTTTTTGTTGCTGTTGTTGGAGTTTACACCAAGTGAGTGAGAGGGAGGTTGGAGAAGCAGATGCCAACTTGTTACTATGGTAACGGGACAAAATAAAATTAAAGAAGACCTATTCTAGTAAGTAATAACTGCTAATATCTAAGAACAAGTTCTATAACAATCTGCAGCACAACTGAAAATTTATGAATTCACTGTGGTGGTTTTACCGTGCTAGGCAGCTGAACACCACAACCGCTCTCTCACTCCCCCTCCTCATCTGAGGAGGGGAAGAAGTAAAGGAAAGAACAACCCACGGGTTGAGATAAGGATAATTTAATTAAAGGGAAATATATATATATATTAAGGAAATATTATTAATTAACAATTCAACTAAAGGAAAAAAGGGAAAAAGGGAAAGGGGAAAGGGAGGGGGAAAGGGAACAGCAAAATAAAACAAGTAAAGGCTATATGGAAATGCAGAGGAAAGAAATTATTCTCTACTTCCCGCAAATGAGCGATGCCTGACCACATCCTTGAAGCAGGGCCTCCATGCACATAGCCGGTGTTCACGAGGAGGGCAGACGTTTTCACAACGAAAGCCCACCCCTCCCCTCTTCCTCCTTCTTCCACCTTTTATTGCTGAGTGTGACATCATATGGTATGGAATATCTCTTTGGTTAGTTTAGGTCAGCTGCCCTGGTGATGTTTCTTTCTCACTTTTTGCCCACCCCCCAGGAGGGTTAGAGAAAGTCCTGATGTTGTGCCAGCACTTCTCAGCAGCAGACACAACACTGGTGTGATAACGCTGCTGTTCTAGCTACAAGTGCAGAGCGTGGCACTGTATGGGCTGCTGCAGGGAAAGTTAAGATCCCAGACAGACCCAGTACATTCACATAGAAATGTGCTTTTCATTTTCCTCTTGTTGGACTAAAAAATTGCTTTTTCCTCAGCAGAACAGGACACAATTACCTGTGAAAATCACATGGACCTAACTTGAGTTATTTCTTACATTTGAGGAAAGTAAATAATTAGTAAAACCGATGATATAACCAATTCAGGAATCTGGGGATATCTGCTTACAAAATCAATAAAAAATAGGTATATGCCAATAATTTTCTTTTCACATTTTAAAATATTATAGATGAGAAAGTAGGCTTCAGAATGAAGGCATTTCTAAATAAAATATATATTTAAATTGACAGTGTTTTTTTTTTGTTGTTTGTTTGTTTTTGTTTGTTTTTTTTAAACTACCTTGAATTATTTCCACAATACACATTTTTTCACAATCAGCATGATTCTGATCAACATTCTACTTGAAAATCTGTTATTTTTTGTACATAAAGTAGTTCTTTGCAAATACTTGCATTCGTTCTCTTATGGTTTGAGGTATTAAGTATAGGACATATTTAAGTACACTGTAATTATCAATCTACTTCTGAGCATTTCACCCATTCCCTCTTATGTAATGCGTATTCTTTAGTAATACTACTCTTAAAAGCTGCTTTTGGGTGTTATTATTCTTTGTCATGAATTGAAAAAAATATATTCCTTCTCTCCAGATGGGATCATTTAACTATAAACACTATACTTCTGCTCCTTTGAGAAGTCTTTTGTACCTATGAAGAACTTACAAAGACTAATGAGAACATCTAGGTAGCCGTTGAGGCAGATGTTAATTTTTTAATAAAATAATTGGAAATTATAAATTTTGTAGCAGACTACGGAAAGATATTTAAAATGAAGTTTGGTAGTACTGTCAGTTTTGAAGTGTTATGTCATGAATGATCAGACTACAGGTAATTGAAACTCATATTAGTAATAGAAGAAAGGTTCTTTGTGTGTTTTCTTCCTGAGGCATACACAATTTAATTCATATTCAATTAATTTATTGGAAGAAAGTCTTTACTCTGAAGGTGTTGAGGCACTGGAACAGGTTGCCCAGAGAAATTGTGGATGCCCCATCCCTGGAAGCGTTAAAGGTGAGGTTGGATGGGCTTTTGAACAACCTGGTGTAGTGGAAGGTGGCAAGGGGGATGGAATTAGATGGTCTTTAAGGTCCCTTCCAACACAAACTATTTTATGATTCTATGGTTATTTAGTCTGGATTTAAAGCTAAGGGAACTTAAGAGGCTTTTGTAAAAATCTAGTGGATCTGATGTAACATCTCTTCTCAATCTAGGTGATCCTCAAAGAAGTTGGTTGTGCTTTAAGTAAGGGATTTGATTTCAACAGATCTCTAAATGAATAGAGATACAACAGTAATCATGCAATAAAGACATGTATTCACAAGCAGGAACATGTATTTTAGTTCTGCCTATAGTTAAAGTCTTTGGTAAATCAGACAATCTAAACACACATAAAACTTCATATACCATGATGTTTTTTAAACGCATGGTTGGATACTAGAAAAACTTTACTTGAAGTTCCATTTAACTAGTCATATTTGTAATAGTAACAGCTACAATAATGGTAATGTGCAAATTATTGATAATTCTTTAGTGTTGTCTCATGGTAGGATTATTTTTCTGTTTTATGATACTGACCAGTTACTCAAATTGCTTAAAAATGTTATCTGTCATTACTTTTTCAAACAAACCTCTTTGTTTTCATTTGAGATTTTGCCATGGTTTCAGCAGAACATAGGTGGGAATCTTGTTATTTTGTTTGCTCCCCATAAGATTCAATAGAAGATTCCCAGTGATGAGCAGTGAGAAGATCCATCAGGGCATTTTGTTAGCAAATATGTTCTCAGAAGAATTAAAGTATCTTTCCATCTTTGTGGTTTTGAAGGGTAGTTGAAACTGGAAAATACTTTCTCTCATTAGTCAAACAAAAAATAGATCAAATATAAGACTTTCTATCATGAGCTAAACACAGGTGTAACTACCTTGAAATTTAATAAAATCATAGAATCATACAATATCCCGAATTAGAAGGGACCTTAGAAGGAATCATCGAGTCCAACTCCTGACTCCACACAGGTCTACCCAAAAATTCAGACTGAGAGCACAGTCCAAATGCTCCTTAAATTCCAACAGGCTTGGTGCCATGACTACGTCCCTGGGGAGCCTGTTCCAGTGAGTGAATAGACTAGCCTGGAATAATATCCTTGTTGCTTGATTGCAACAAAAGAGCTCGTATTTGGAGGGGAGATATCTAACCCCCAAACATATCAAAGATGCTAAGAATGAATTCCACACAAAAACTAAGAGTGTTACAAACATCACGCTTCCTGAAGTAGGGATTTCTATTCCTCTTGTAGTAGATCAGTCCTTTTCAGTAAATCCAACACTGTTTCTAAAACTTTGTTTAAAGAGGAAACAAAAAACGATGCTACTTTTTTACACAAGTAACGGTCTTAGAAGAATAATAAATTCAGAGAGAAACTGAAACAGAGAAAAAAAAAAAAAGTAGGTCATCAAAAGAAAACATTTTGTGAAACAGCAGGGTCTTTACTGCCACTCGGAAGAGATTCTGTTCTTTCAGGTTAAGTGTTTGGTCCTTGAGAAAAAATTATCTTGACACCTGGTTAGATCATCTGCACTCTTAGTTCTTTTTCCTTTGTCCTTTTACAATTTCTTTTAATGTCGGCTTGTTGAGTATGAAAATATTACTTTAAAAAACAGTAAAAATATAATAGCTCATATATCCATAGTCATATGTAGCCTAGCAACCCAGTAAATGTACTACTGCAGTAAGCTAACAGAGGCCACAAGACTTGTCAGGCTTTTTTAGAGCTTGTCCTGTCCTATCCAGAGGTGTATTTTTCTATTGAATCATAGCATCATAAAAACACAGATCTTGTCCAGCCCCAGAGCTGAATGCAGTACTCCAGGTGGGGTCTTGCAAAAGCAGAGAAGAGAGGGAGCATCATCTCTCTTGACCATTATTCTTTGGATTCAGCCCAGGATATGGTTGGCTTTCTGGGCTGCACATTGCTGGCTCATGTTGAGCTTCTTGTGAAGCAAAAACACCCCCAAATCCTTCTCCTCAGAGCTGCCTATATTTGTGCTTGGGATTGCCTGACCCAGGTGCAGGACCCAGGTGCAGAACAACTTTTCTAAATGCAATTTATCTCAGTGAAGATAAATGAATGTTTTAAGGTTCCTGCCATTTAAACCTAGACCTACACGTCTTAAATCTAAAATCTTAGAAATTAGAGGGTACAGCAGCCTCTAGGCGACTGCAGCTGGGAAAAGTGCTTATACTTTTTGCTGCCCTGTGGTACTGAAGATTGCAAAATCTATACCTCTCCTGTTCTTTAAAACCTGTGTGAACTATGTGGAAAAACATTCGGATAGAGTATGGGCATTTGGAATACTATAGCAGCATATAGAAGACTGAAAAGCTTGTCCATAATGTCTATAGTCACTCCTTCCAAGGAAAGAAGCACAAAGTCTGAGAAATTATGTATCAGCCAAGATTTAGAAAAGTTTTTCAGTTTAACATTTTTTAGCATGTTTATTGGACACATGTCCTCCCCAAATAAAATCATTTCAAAATGTCTCTTCAGTAGTTATATAGCTTATCAGTGATATTCATAAATTGATTATATAGGTATTCCTGATATACTCTGACAATAATTTTTATGAAGTTCAGAAAGCCTGTATCCTTGCCATCGCAGAATATTAATCTGAAACAAACAAACAAGAAAAAACACCATACTGTCTCCCAATAGTTAATCAAGGAATGATATTTAACTCAGTTTCCACTAAAGGCTTATCCACTCCAGCACAACACAGACTTCAAAACAGCAGGTAATTTGTTGAATTACAGTACATGCTGTCTTTCTGTTCTGTGAGAATCCATTAAGATCAATTAGTACTTCTATTTCCATAAAGCCTTTCATAACCATTCTCTGAAAGTACTTTGCAAAAGATTAATACTGCATATTTTCATGTCACTTAAAAATAATTATTTTGTTATTATTACTTACTAAATATTCAGTAACAATCTAAAAAGTTATATTCTGAATCACCCTGGAGGAAATAGCATAGCATATTCATTGAAGATATTTAATACAATAAGTTCACAAAAGCCTGCTGGTCAAATGACTTCTTCACCTTACCAAGGTGGAAGGTGCTGGTGGAAGCATCTGGTTAAAATTCTATCAGCTGTCTGACAGGAGGGTGAGAATGAGTAAAAAAGTTCAATTTTCATATAGTCTGAGTTTTTGTTGTTGTTGTTGTAGTTTCTTATTATTTTTTTTGGGGGGGAGGGAGGGGGAAAGGGCAAGCATCTTTAGGTAATGTTCAAATATATTGTGAGGGCTTCACTCAGTAGTGACATCTGACAAATGCAATGAAAAACCGTGACTTTCTGTATCTTCAGTGACTATAAATATTTGAACTCTTACATTACTTTTTTGTAAATACTCTCTTATTTTCAAAAATAGTTTAGGTCAGACAAAAAGGACTATTGAAAGCAATATTTTGTGTATACAGATTTTTTACATTTCATTCACAATTGATTCAATTATAACTCTCCGACACTGTCAGTAAATTTGTTATATGACAGAATAATATTTTTATTGCAAAACTCAGACAATGAAATCACACTAGATGTATTAGAAAACGGATAGTATATGTAAACAAACATAGGGGAAATAAATATTTTTTTTGTAATACCCTCATAGAATACAGTGGTTTGTGACACATTTTTTAAGTTTATAACTCATTCTGATGAAATCACAAATGTAAACTAAATTAATTAATTCATGTGTATTTTCCATTTAATTCTTGGCAGGCACATGCTCATAAATTATATTTAGAAGGTTGTGTGAAATATTCTATATATATGAAAGAATACTCATATATCTTCTTCCTTCTCATTACTTAAAGTTTCACCATTAAGCTAGACAATCTGTAAGCTCATAAATATGAAGCTTGAATATTCTTTCTTAAAATGGTGGATGCTGACACTTTGCCCTCATATATGATGTGCAGAAATAATTTTTATGGTCTGAAAAGGGCAATATTAAGAAAATTTGTGTATTCCATGCAAATTCATAAGATTTATTTCTGTAAAAAATCCACATATAGGAACCATATGAAATATTTAATTTTACTAAAAGTAGATTGTGCTGAATGCCTTTGTTGTTGTTGTTGTTGTTGTTGTTTGTTTGTTTGTTTTTTAATTTGGCCAAAAATTTTGTAAAGAGAGAACAAAATTTCCATCTTGCGTTTTAATGATCTTGTCTGTCTTCTAAGTTTTTAGAGCTATTAGAGCAACATATTCATATTGGACTAAATTCTTTACTTTCTAAGTATCTATAACTTCTGAAAATAAAACTCACACAGGAGTTTCAAGATGAGTCATCATTTCTCATAATTTTCACTGGGTTTGATAATAGACATCTTTCGGCCTTTCTTCTCAGGTTAATTCTGTATCTTTTCAAGAAGCTGTTTCTGTACCTCAAATTTAAATATATCTGCCACCTGACCTACGCGTCTAAAAATCTACTGCAAGTAAAAGTGCCTTCTGATTCATAATTTAAGGGAGTCTTTTGAGGAAACTATTCCATTTGTCTGTAATTGATCAGTGATAAGGAAGGACAGGTATTTTAGATTGCCTCTGGCAATGAAAAATGACATATAAAGCACTGCAATTTTAGCGAAATACATGTGAAAGGCTAAAATATCATAACCATTTTACCACTTAAATCTTCCTGCAACTTCTGTAAGTACTGTCAAAAAATTGAAGTTTTTTTGTTTGTTTGTTTTTGTTTTGTTTTGTTTAAGGAAAATCAGTCAAAATATAAATGGTGAAAAACAACACAAACCCTACAAAAAAAAATACAAAAAAAAAATACAGTTTATTGAACAACTGTAATGAAAAAATGTTAAAAAATTGCTCCAAAATATACTACTGCCTTGTGATTTGTATAATGAGTCTCTTCTAATAGTGTAATGTATTAAAATTTTGGTTTTCTAGGTATTTACACTGAGTTTTCTGAAGTAAAATTGACAAGAATGGTGGAATATTGGGTATACATTATTTCAAAGACATGTCCACATGAAGTTTCAGTAAGAAGGAACTTATTTTAAACCATGCTTTAGAAGACAGTTCTTGTTTTAATGTAGAGAGAATTATTCCTGTAAATTTCAAAATGAAATTTTGAATTTGAAAATTTGAATTTTTAAGTCTTGCAGATTTAGATCAGTGGGGGGCAGGGTCTAAAATGACAGAAGCAAGATACAGGTAGCTACTTTGAAAAACAAACATAACCTATTTGTGCTGGTTTTGGGGGGTGGAGACGGCAGAGGGATCTGCTTATCTGACCATCTTTCTCAATTGCCTATATATTGGCTATATATTTTTTTTTTCAGTGATTTGTCAAACATCTCAACTCTATATGGTATAGAATCATAGAATGGTTTGGGTTGGAAGGGACCTTAAATGTCATTTAATTTCACCCCCCACCCACCCATGCCATGGGCACAGACACCTTCCACTACACCAGGTTGCTCAAAGCCCCATCCAACCTGGTCTTTAACGCTTTCAGGAACTGAATATCCACAGCTTCTCTGAGCAACCTGTTCCAGTGCCTCACCACCCTCAGAGTAAAGCATTCCTTCTGAATATCTGATTTAAATCTACCTTTTTTTAGTTTAACATGATTACTCCTTGTCCTATCTCTACACTCCATGACCAAGAGTCACACTTCTTGTAAGCCCCCTTTAGGTACTGGAAGGCTACTATAACTTTCCCCTCAGAGTCTTTTCTTCTCCAAGCTGAACAACCCCATCTCCCTCAGCCTCTCTTCATAGGATTGGTGCTCCAGCTCTTTGATAATCTTTGTCGCCCTCCTCTAGACTTTTTCAGCCCCAAAGCTGAATGCAGTACTCCAGGTGGGGTCTCACAAAAGCAGGGAAGAGAAGGAGAATCACCTCCCTTGACCTGCTGGCCATGCTTCTTTGGATGCAGCCCAAGATAAGGGTGGCTTTCTGGGCTGCATATTGCTGGCTAACACTGATTTTCTTGCAAAGCAAATCCTTCTCCTCAGAGCTGCTTTCAATCCATTCTCTACACAACCTATATTTGTGCTTGGGATTGCCTGACCCAGGTGCAGCACCTTGTATCTAACATTTTATTTTCAATTAGTTTAATGAGCTAGCAAATTGTGGTTAAACCCATGATAAAGTGAATGTTTTATGGTCCTATTTTATTGCTTTTCTTAATCTGTTTAAAGTGCTGGTTGGTTGTAACGTGCATTCTGAAAACATGTCAATAAAGTGAAGTATTTTCATCAACTGTATTCACCTCAGCTTGAAAAAGAGTTGTGCTGTTTAAAGAAGTCTGTAGGTGCCTGGTGCCCTAAAGAGCACGGAGTCAACTAACAGCTTTGTCATAACATCCATTTAGACATATGAATGTCAAATCTGTCATTTTAAACTTCTTGATTTATAAATTTATTTCTGTGTATTAGTACTGTTGCTTTTCAGTGGACTTGCTTACTAGGGTTAACTTTGTATGACACATATTATGAATTGAAACCGTGTTTCAACACTCAGTTTTTATTTGAAGTCCAAATAACTTAATAATACTGGAAGGAATAAAATATAGTCATGTTGTAAGTACAAATTATAATCTATTATTCACTGGCCCTTGCAATACCTTGCAAAAACTGGCATCTGCTGAAAGTGTTCAACCTTTCATCTCTTGGTTTTGGTTGCAAGCATTTGCCTTACCTGCTCCAGTTCCACCCAAAGAAAACTGAAATAAGATAAAACTGCTGTCATCAAAATGTGTAGCAGATCTTATAACACAGAGGAGGGAAGATCACAGCATTAAGTGCAGATGGCTTCCAGATTTCAGTCAGTTAGGGCAGTCTATTGAAGCTATATAAGGCAGTCCAAGGGATCGTGAATTTGGTCTTCTACAAGGAATTTCTACATAACTGTAGATTACATCCCTGTTCTTCTGTTCATTCACATTTACTTCTCTGAAATATCTCCCTGTTTTTCCAAAAGAAGAGTGTCTATAGGGAGACAATCCCCCATCAAAAGGAAGCAAGCATTCTATGGGCTGTTTACATACGAAAAGAGAGGAAAAAAAAAAAAAAGTGATATATCTTTAATCATAATACAAATAGCTTTCATATAAATGGTTTATTCAGGTTGTTTCTGTGTCTTTATACATTTGTGGATCTAATATTTTATAAATTAGCTCATTTGTAAAAGCTACAAAAGTACTGGTTTGGCTTACACAACTTCTATTTGAGCACATTTTTTGTTTCTATGCCTGTACTTTGAAATGCTTTGAACATACCAGTTTATGCAATCTAGAAATTAAAATGTCAAAAATCATCATGAAAACATAATCATTTAAATAAGGCAGCTTATTTTTTCAGCTACTTTTAAACTGCTTTCTATTTGTACCACTTCAAATATTAACAGAAATACAACTTTTATATAATAATTTTCAATAAGTCTGTCATTATTTCCTCTCAGAAGATTAAAGAACTCTACAAACTGATCCTATTTTTCTATACATACACATACGAAGCTGCCATAGATAATTTCTAAAAAGAACAGTAACTAAAAAATATGAGAAAGAATTTATAAACTTAGAAGTAAGAATTTGTATTAGATAAAATTATTTTATATCAAAGTTATGCCATTTCTAAATAGTTCTAAAAATGCCGTATTGCAATGTCATCTACTAATCTTATTTAGCAAGGTAAATTACTTAAATTAGAATAATGTATCTTTATTGTAGGAATTGAAATCCCTATTTGCAGAACAATGAAATTTTTGTTTCACATGCTAAAATCTTAAATGCATATTCATAACTGTTTACTTCAGAACACACTGCCAACACACTTATGTTTCTGATGATAAAATTAGAATGTTGTACACAGCATAAATAAAAGTCTAAGAGATATGACTAGAGTATTGAATTTAGCTGATTACTACATTCTAATTTTTTAAGCAGCAGGAAATCTTAAATTTCCAGAAAGTATAAGAATTGTACTTAGATTTAAGGAGAAATGTTCTGTGATGTTCTTCATAAAATGTGTGTGTATTTTTTTTTTTTTTTTCCTAAAGGAAAAGAATTAAAAACATTAAGAGATTTACACATCTCACTAGAAGATAAATCTTATTCTGAAAACTGTTTGCAATAACTAAATCTTACTGTTTCACAAATATTAAAACACGGCCAGGAAAGTTTTAGAATGTTATAGCATAGAACATCTAGCTTCAAGTTTGTCAATAAAGTTGATTGGCCTCTTGGTTAACAATGTTGTTGTTCTTATGTAACCCTTCAGATCTGACTGCATTGCCTTTGTACCTTCTCATCTCTTCATCTTCTTTCAGAGTAGATAAAACATCATAACAACCATCACAGAAGGAAAAACAAAAACAAAACCCCACAGTGTTTATATTCAGACCTCCTAAATTCCAAACCTGAAGGCCTGAAAGTAAATCCTATGCTAATAGTCAACTTGAGCACTAGATTTTTTTTTTTTTTTTTTTTCTTCCATGTAAAGTTAGCATTTATAAGAGGTCAAAATACCAAAAGACAACTATGTTAGCAAGGATCGATTCTTGTTTATAGAGTGTTCAGAATATAGTAAAAGAGATAGAGCTGAAACAGTGCTGAAAATGGTTTTGCATTCACAAAGAACTGAGGGTCTCAGTACAGTTAATAATCCATGTTTTTTTCCAGAGTTGTTCAGGGTCTAGCATTTCTGCTACAAGGACTCACAATAACTCTAGGTGTGTGTCATTATAGTATACTCTCAATTGCTTTTCCAGTGTTCTGGTCACTTAAAAATAACAGATCTTCTGTTGCCATTTCTATTAGTTCACCTGACGACAGTCTTTTACCTTTCCATAAAATGACAGCTTAAGCAGTTGTTTTGGTGAATTGTCTCTAGAAAAAAATAAAATCCCAATAACAATCAACAACCAAAAATAATTCAGCACACAAGGGAATAGACAGCAGAGTCTTGGCAATGTTATTCTTCTATTGTCTGTCCTGCCAAATAAATTCAGGCTTGAGGGGTTTTGGATTTGTATCAAATGTTTAGAAACAATCCTGTCCATTTCCTCACTGCATCTGATTTTCCACGTTACTAAATAGGGCATAAAATCTGAAAATTCCTCTCTCACAGTGAGATTTGTTAGGGCTTGCAAATTAGAAACGATGAGAACATGAATGATTTAGTTGCTTCTGAAGGCAATATTGCCTGAATCAAAAAGAATATTTAAACACACCTAGTAAAAATTAGTTTCATTTTAAAAGGGTTGATGCTAAATAGTCAGTTTGTGGAAGTAGTGTGGAGATATTGCTACTAAAATGAAGAACAGATAATATGTTTTTATGCTTAGAAATATTTTTTTGCTCTTGAACACAGAGACTCATATAAAGGTCATACCCACAAAAGCAGTTACCAAATAGACTTCTTGGGCTACCTCTCACAAATGATATGGTCTTGAAATACGAGTCTACTGCTTTTGTCTATTACTCCCTCAACATTAAAATGCTGTAAAAGAATGTGTAAATTGGGGATAGTACAGAATTTGGCAGCCTTTTGGCTAAACAAGACAATGTGTTTTTACTGACATATTTTCATCAACGTTTTATTTTTTAAGCAAAGTCAAGAGCAACAAACACAGGGCAAGAGGAATTGTATTTATTATTTTTATAGAACTAAATAAGATATTATTTCACAGAATCACAGAATCACAGAATTTTGTGTGTTTTTCAGGTGAGAACAAAATTTAAAGGATCGAAATTATTATTATTATTATTTTTTCTTATTTTCTTCTATAGACCAGATTGTTAGAATGTCATCCACAAGTATGCTTCCATGCATATATATGAAGGTTTTATTAATACAGGTGGAAATGTGGTGCTCCAGCTAATATTCTGGAAACCTGTCCAGATGTAGTATTTGTTGCTGACTTTAGAAAATTACATACAGCATTTAACAACAAGTCAAAGTCATACAATTTCTAGGTCACTAAATTATTCTAAAAGGGTTATGGTGCAAGATATTCAGTATCATGGAGCATGACAACAAAAGAGGAACAGAAGTTTCAGTTGCCAAAAGCAAGTGTAGAAAATGAAATCTTCCCTCATGTGAATAGCAGTATTGTCTGGTAACCTGGCAAACTGTTGTTGAGTCAAATAAAGATTTTCAATTAAAGGAAGGTCTTCAAGCATTAAAATGTATTCCTGTAAAGCAGGATATGAAATATCAAGTGATTATACCAGAGATCAAGATCTTTTACATGCTATGTCACTCAGCCATTAGTGCCAGAGGTGATTATAAACTCCTTGTTAGACAGAAAGATATAAGACTTGCAGAAGGTTTTTGTTGCTGACAGGCAACAAAATATAATTTTTTGAATAATCAAAGATGACTTTTTGTTTTTGGTTTTGTTTTTTATTACTTAAGCTCAACTATTCCTTGTTACATAAATTTGCAGTCCCAAAATTTACAGCAGCTTGGAGGGCAATGGAATACGTAAAACATTGGAGGAATATAAGGTTTAACCACTTCCACAGTTCCATGGCAAAGCTAAAACCTTCTTGTCCTTTTAAAAATCATTGTTATTCTATATTTTCCAACTACACTGAGGAGCTTTAGAAAGGAATCATCACTACAATATCCAGCTTTAGGGGGACCTAAATATTTCTGCTTCTGCTGAAGTGAAGCCTATATGTTCTTGGTGATCTTTATAAAATAACTTTTCAAAGTAAATGAAGAACCTTTTTTTTTTTTTTTTTTTTTTTTTTCTTTTTTTTCTCTCCAGAATAGTTCTCTGGTCAGAATGTTCAGGATTCAATTCCAATAGCTTCTTCATGGTCAATTATAAATATATATAATGAGACTCAAGGCTATCATAATATAGATAATTTAGAAGCTATATAAACAAATCCCTTAAACTTAGTTATTCCTGTTTGTTTTTAAGATCTGAAATTTTTCTTCAGTTTCTTAGTACAAATATCTCCATTCAACAAATGCATTCTTTAAAGAAATAAAACCAATATCTGTTACATTGTAACAGTGCTGTCTCCTAGTTTAGGCAGATTTTTTTCCATGTGATTTTAAGCAATCTAAGAAACCGTAGCATAGATTAGTTCATGTCATTGCTGTTAGCTTTTAATTTAAGATTGCTTATCTTGCCAGCAGTGTAAAAGGCAAATAAATAATGATGAATTGGCTATGATGTCATACAGAACTAATGGCATTTCAGCTGAAATGTTTAATTTAGTACATAAACATAAAGTTTATCTGACACTGTTCTGACCTTCCAATTGCAGGTATAGGTGGACAACTTAAGGAATAGCAATGCACAGTCCAGAAGGATATTTGTATCCTTGACATGTGACAAAACAGCTATAAGTGTAATTCAAATATATGATCAGTTTGACATTGATGCAGATACCTAATTTTGATGGTGAAAGAAGGTGAATGATGTGACATTTTGCTCATTTTCCTCAGCTGTAGCTTGTACAGTTTCTCAAGAGTAAATGACCTTACAGTATTATATAATATAGTCTTGACCCTGACTGTTATGGCAGCTCAAAGTGTAAACATGCAGTCAGCAAAACAGCACTACTGAAAGTTGGATATAATTAACAATGGGACAAAATCAACTGAAAGTTTCAATGGCAGTGCCTGATGGCCTTGACATTGTTCTAAGTCTATATCGTAATAGGTTCAATTAAAACCAGAAATTTTGTCTTTGGGTGGAAGTTTATTAAAAAACACAAAATACCAAACTCATGTATGTTTTCTACCCTGTTACTGTGAATGCAAAAAATTGTCAATAAACACAAAAACTTATATTTATTTTCTTATACGCTAATAAAGCTATCTTGGTGGTGATTCATATTGTCAAATTATGTAAGATCTAGACTATGCTGATTGTGTTCTAATGATCTTCTTCCTCCATCTATGCACTGGGCATACAAGTGTTTATGTGCAAATGCCCATCACATCTCTTAATACATTTTTTTATTTTTTATTTTTTTGAAAACACTCATAGAATTTCCATCTGGGTAATTCACATTTACATACATTTCATAAAAATTACAATTTTTTTTTTTTTTTTTCCAAGTGGCATTATATTGTACCATAGAGCATATAAGGTTTGAGTTTTCATGAATGCCATCTGCTTTCCTCCATATTTCAGTGGATGGTTAGCTACATATCCATAATCTGGATATGGCTTATGCTTACTAATTCCCATTTGTGGTGGGTTTTCCTTGTCTAACAGCCAAACTTCCACGCAGCCTCTTGTTGACTTCTTCGGGAGGCTGGGGGATAGAAACAACAGGAACAAAAAGTTCATGGGTTGTGGTAAAGACTGGAAGATCATTTCCAAATTACCATTGTGGCTAAAACAGACTTGACATGGGGAATATTAATTTATTGGCAATTAAAATAGATATTTAATAACTGAGTCAAGTAGTAGGAAACACAAAGGCAAACACTAAAACAGTGCATTCTTCCCCCCTTTCCAAGATTTACATCAATCTTGACTCCTTACTCCCAGTCCCAAGCAGTGCAGGGTATGGAGGATTGAGAGGGTTTTGGTCAGCATATACCAGTCTCAATTTGCCACCCCTTCTTCCTCACACATTTCCTCTGCTCAGGTGTAGGTTCTCCATACGCCGTAGTTCCTTTGCCAATACCCGTCTGCTCCATTGTGGGGTCCTTCACAGGCTATAGTGTGGATATCTGCTGTGGTGCCAGGCACCTCCCTCGCCTCTCACCTTGGTGTTCCATCTGCTGTTTCTCACTCCTTTCTGCTCCCAAACTCCTCTCTCTATCTGGTGTTTTCTGAACTTTTAAAAACTTGTTTTAATACAGGTTGGTTGATGGCCTTGGTCCTGCAATGACTGTTGAGTAGCCACCCAGAACTGTCTGGAATTTGCTATGTCTGAAATGTGGTAGCCTCTTCTCATTGAGGCCACCCCTGCAGCCCTCTCTGCTGTCCGCACCCTGGCACATATTCTCAATACATTGTTTTGGATTACAAAGTGTACAATTAAATGCTCAGAATGTTTACACTTGTACCCAATGTGTGATTCAATAAGCAATCTCAGATGACAGTTATATTGTTAAGCATTACAGATGATACTGGAAAAAGGTGATGAAATTTCCTTATAGATAGCATTCACACATGAGAAACACTGGTACAAAACTGAATAGCTATGAAATTAATTTATTCCTTCTACTAAATCTGCAGAAGTCCTTAGTGTCTGTAACATGGATAAGTGTCTTAGCTGAAGGCCTATATGGTCTTAAAGCCTATTACAGATCATCTGATTTCAGTCTGACTTGATGCAGGTGGAGTTTTAAAATAACCCTTTCTGCCAGGATTCCTTTTGAGTATATTACTTTTAAGTCAGGAAAGTAGACTTTTGGTTTAATTTTCTGTTCACCATGTTTTAGTTAATCTAGAATTATGACTTCAGCTTCTTTGGATAACTTAAAAATCTTTTATAAGAAAAATTGACATCTTAAAAATGGGCATTATGAAGATAGAATAAAAAGACCCTTTTTGATACTGGCGCATTACTTATTTCCTTAGCAACAACCTGCATAACTATTGCTTCTTTAAAAAGGCATTAATTCTAAAACAAAATTTCCATGAGCTCCTTTCAAATTCTCCTCTGGAAAACAAACAAAGAAACAAAATAAAACCAAATGATAATTAATTTAGTTGGTTATCTAATTTAAAATAATAAATAGCCAACTTGCTCCTAAAATCCATATTTTCCTGGTATTACAGTGAAATATATATTTTAGCATAACCTTAATATTTATCAGAATAACTACCAACATAAGAAGACAAGACTAGTAAAGACCATCAGTCATTGTTACCCACTGTCACTATATGTGCTCTAGAATGATGGAGTGCACAATTCAGAATTATTATTATTTTTTTTTCCTTCCTGATGTGTACCAGCCATAATGAACTACCAGGGAGAATTTTTCAGACTGCCTTTCTGGAAACTGTGTTTTGGTAGAGAGGCTTAATTTTGCACAGAGACAGGTACAGCATTTAACACTTGACAACAGTAGTTTGCAAAAATACGATTTCCTCAAACTAGCAAGCATTTTTACTTATTGCCATGTTTTCCCTTAACATATTCCCAATATTTGGAAAAAGATTCCCATTTTTCTCTTGTATTCAGAATATGAAACAAATGTAGAATCACTTTAAACACTGACAAGAAAATGCTGATTCTTGCCAATTGCAAAGTGACTTTCAGTGACTTTATACAATTAATTTTCTCTGTTAACTATCTTCTCACTGTAGAATCCTGTCTATTAGAACAATTCCATTAGAACAATTGTATTAGAACAATTAGAATTATCTATTAGAACATTTGAATAAGGTAAGAATAAATTTAAAAATGTAACATTTTAGCTGCTCAAATTTAGTCTTCTAGCATATAGAAGACTTACCCTTTCCCATTTCCATTAATTTCAAGTATAACTTGAAATAAATCTCTAGACAGGGATTTCTAGGATTTCTATTTTGACCTTTGAATACTTTTTGGCAATCTTGAAATCATTTCAAAGGAAAATATATGTGATTTTGATTGCTGTGTCTTTCCCCTAATCTATAATATAGATATTACTTAAGGTATATTTCACAATAACAAAATAATATTCCTCAGTAATTAATTTGTGTAACAAAAGCAGTCTTATAAGTGAGAACAACATTCTAGGAAAAAAAAAAAAAATGTTTTATACTTGGTAAACAGAGGAATATATAGATCTCTATTGTGAAAAAAATAAAAATAATAATCTCATTTTTATTGCTAATATATAGAGAGAAGTTATTACTTCTCTTTAGTATATTTCTTTTTGGAATATTCTTTCTTATCTCAATATTCGTTCATAAATGAGGAGCTTTTTAATGACACAAAAAAACTTAAGTCATATCAAATACTCAGAAAAGTTCCTCAAAATCTATTAGTGGATTTTGTGTACCTGTTTGTACAAAATGAATAAATAAATAAAATAAAAATAAAAAAAATAATAATGCTTAGTAATAAAATAATAAGCCATTTTAATGTCCAGAACAGCTAATTAAGTCAGTACATATAATTATGTTTTGAATATCTCCAAAGAAGGAGAATCCATGGCCTCTCTGGGCAGCCTGTTCCAGTGTTCTGTCACCTAAACTGTAAAAAAGTTCTTCCTCACATGGAGACGAAACCTCCTGTTGTTCAATTTATACTCATTACCCCTTGGCCACCACTGAGAAGAGTTTAGCCCCATCCTCTTTACATTGTCCCCTCAGGTATTTGAAGAGGTTGATAAGATCCCCTCTCAATAGCCTAGTAGTAATTATTAGCAAATACAAACCAGTAGCAAATGCTTACATTTGGGCAATCAAATCAAACCCAAAATGCAATGGTAGGTTCAGACTTGTATTTACTGGAGGGTAAGAACTGGTAGGAAGAGAAGAGAATGGGAAGGATGAACAAAAAAGAACACAAACATTAGAATCCTAAACATTTTCCCTTCATGTTTGTACAACATTCATCTCTTGTACTGTGGTTATCCCATGGATTTTTAGCATTATTTGTATTAATGGATTTAATATTCAGTATTTTTAAAATCTAGTCATGCAAAAGGCAAAGGTTTTGTTGTTTTAATTAATTTACTAAGTTCTTTTCAATATTAAAAAAAAACTAATTTCATAATAATAAATAAAAATGCAAAGCTTTAAATGAGGTTGTAAAATCAGTGCAGAACTTCAGATACATTTAGTCCTTTTTAGTTGTTATCATTGCAAAACATTTGTTATCAACTTACTTGTCAAATGTCTTGAGCCACTTGAAATATTTGACCTGCTCTTCTTAGCACGCTCAATAAATAAGTGTTTTTGTTGTTGTTGTTGTTGTTGTTTTTCTTTGGTTGCACTTTTTTTGTGGGGAAGGAGAGGGTGGGTAGGGTTGTTTGTTTCTTTCTTTTTTTGAACATCAAGCCTTCTAGGCAAATGGAAGAAAGCTTTAAAGCTGTAATTTTTATACTAGCTCTTGGCTTGAGATTGCTATAGCAAACATACCTTACTTTAGTTGTACTAGATAAATCATTGTGGGAAAAAGCTACTCTGGTTCTTAGATTTTATATCAGCTAAGTTGTCCCCTTTGGTGTTTTAATTTAATGAATGTAGTTAATTGATGCAGAAACAGCCTGACAAGGTTCAGGCAGCACTATTATTTGGAGTGTCTGAGGCAGGCCTGAAGTATGATTTCTCTAACTTCCTAGTATAACATGAACCTGATTATAAACCTGATCTGCTAGGACAGAACACAGCCATCATTTTCTTCTAGTGTTCATTAGTTTGGTTTGCGTCTTCATTATTTTTGTTTGCATCTTCTTGAGGCCTTCCCAGAATTGTAAGTCTCTAAATTACAGTCCCAATCTTGACACTTTAATACATGTTTGCAGAAATTTCTGCTTGCACAGTGGCAATCTGAAGTCAACAGAGGTCTGTAACAGTTTGAAGATACTCCTATGTGACCTGCTTCAATGGTATTAGCAGCCAAAGTCTAAAATGCTTAAATTTATTTGAGGAAAAATGCTTTTACATCATTCCATGCATTTTCATCCTAATTCCTCTACTGTTCTTTGTCTTCCTTCCTTTATTTTTCATATGCTTTTTTAAGGATTTCTGTAGTTCCCACCCTATAGAGTAGGAACCCTTACAGGTAAGTTCCTACCCTGGCTAACTACATATCTATAATTATCATGTAATTGAATCTGCTCTTCAGTACAGTTTATCTGACATTTTTTGCCGGAAATTAAATTATGAACTAGAATCCGGAGGATTGAAAAAACACCAGTACAGTAAGAATTTCTCCACTTAATTTTCTGAACTGAAAAACATAATTATTGTGCTCTAATAGGAAAATTACTTGCTCAAACATAACCTGAATCAGGATGTTTGTTTACTGAATCTAAACTTATTCTATGTTTGAGTGAACTAATGGCCTAGTGCATAATTATGCAGCCATGTATAAGACAGCCTAAGTGAAGTCTAGTCTGACTTCCACACATTACAATTTTATATTCATTCCTTTTCCAGGCCTGTTTAAAACAATCATTTAAAAATAGCTTTGATAATGTGTAAGCTGGTTGTTTTCCAATATTATAAGTTCTAAATTGATTTAGGAGCTTTCTTGCATAATGTTTAGAAATGAGGTTCTCTGGAGAATCCTGACTGATTGAGACTTGACAGGGAAGGTTCTCTGACAACACTACATTAAAGTCATTATACACGGAAAACTAAATATTACTATTTTGGAATGCAGACATTGATTACTTTATAAATATTCTCATTTTCAAGCATTATTTATCATGATAATGTCGTGATATTCATAATAGTTCATATGTGGTCATTAAACAGATTTTCAGAGGAAGATGCAAAGCACAACAAAAAGTTTTTAAAATGCAGAAATAGAATGCTGATAAATTCCTTATTTCAGGGGTGACCAATGGCAAAAGGTTGATGCAAGGTAAGAGCATAAATAACAGCAGCAGACTTCTGTAGTGCTGCACTCATCCTGTGAGTGTGAGTACATTTGAGAAGGAAAGTGGAAGCAGCATCAAAGTGAGAGAGAAAGAAAGTGATGCAAATAAAGTGTATACTTCTTTCTCAGTTCTGTAAATTAGAGGCTCATCTGGAGGAAAGGAAAAGATCCACTGAATTCTCTGAGGGTTTAAGTTTCTATACTTACAAGGGAAAAAACACACATATATATAAAATAAACATAAGAAAATATCCACCTTTTTTTTTTTTTTTTTTTTTTTAAAAAAAAAGTCATCATATTTATGTTTCTAATTTCCTTTTATTCTTTTGAAATATCTAAGTAAATAAAAATCATACATATATAAAATGATAAATTATATAACAAATATGATATTTTGTTTTCAAGTGGGCTTTGCTACAAATCACCTGCACTGAAGCAATTAGTATATTAGGTATTATTCTGGCATTAGAGAAATACTATTATTGAATTCCTTCTGTATTTCCCACAAGAATTAAGGGATTTTTTGGCTATAGAAAAGGTATGAGAGTATTACACTGTAGATCAGTAGTTAGAGAACTTTCACAGAAAGGAGTAGACTTGGATTCAAGACCCTGCTTCAATCTCTCTCTCTTTGCTTTATCTGTTATTAAGAACTGATAGTCTTCAAGATTTTGCTTTGGCATTGGGAACTGTGGTGGTTTTACTCTGCTGGGCAGCTGAGTGCCACCACAACCTCTGTCTCACTCCTCCTCCTCAAAGGAAAAGGAGAAAATACGATGAAAAGGACTCAAGGTTTGAGATGAGGACAGGGATATCACTCTACAATCATTATCGTGGGCAAAACAGACTCAGCATAGAGAGATTAACGTATTTTATTGCCTATTACTAACAAGCTAGAGCAATGAGAAACTAAAAATAAACTAAAAACAAACTAAAAACACTTTCCCCCAGTCCACCCTTTTCTACACCCTCCACCCAAGCAGTGCAGGGGAATGGGGAAATGAGGGCTATGGTCCATCCCTAACACTTTGTCTCCACTGCTCCTTCATGATCACTCTCTATCCCTGCTCCACCTGGGGTCCCTCCACATGCCACAGGGGAACTTCAGCTCCAGCACCTGGAGCACCTCCTGCCTGACCTTCTGGGTCTGCAGGGCTGTTTCTCTCACATTTTCTCACTCATCTCTCACTGCTGCTGTTGCACAACAGAATTTTTTTTCCCTTTCTTAAATCCACTCTCCCAGAGGACCAACCAGCGTCACTCACTGTCTCCATTCTGGCAAGTGGCGGGTCCCTTTGTAGCCATCTGGAACTGGCTCTGATCTGACAAGTGGCACACATTTCTCACAGAGGCCACCCCCGCAGCCACCACTACCAAAACCTCGTCATGTAAACTCAACACAGGAACCAGGCATCCAGGTTATTTCTCTATGGACCTCAGTTTTTTTCCAAAGGCTCCCCTTAGCCATTACTGAACAGACTTCAGTGGTGTTTGCTTGAGAAAGGACAAAATCAAAAATTCTCACAAAAGAAAAAAAAAAAAAAAGAGAATTTTACAGAAGGTAATATTTTCCTATTAAGATCTTTTTGCATAATTATTTGCATTAACTGTAGAATTACAATAGCATTTTATTTTTGCATCATAAACCGGAAGATTTTAATCCTTTTTTAATTTAACAATAAATGCTTGGTTTTACATTTCAGCTGGGATTTTAAAGTGCAGTTTTTTACTGTGTGTGTACATTTGAGTTCATCAGTCTATAAACAGATACACAGTGAAGGAACTGGAGTCTCAAAATAAATTTCCTTATTAAGCGCATGCTATGAAAGCTAGCATAGTGATAATACTAGTGTTCAGAACACAGCTATAAAGTCAATGTTACAGATTGCAGCACACTATATGTATCCTTCAAATACATACACAGCTATTCTATCTCATTGTGAATATCAAAGTTTAACTTAATAATTTGTCCATGAGGAAACAAAACATTTGCAGAGAAACATTTTAATTTTTGAAGAAAGAAAAAAACAACAAAACAAGTGGCCACATTGTAGACAGTCAGAGACTTAGATTTACACGTGCCTTGTAAATTATTCTTGCTGTTTTCTTGAGTAAAAGGATGGGGGAAAAAAGAATACATTCGAAATATTCAGTAAGGTTATCTGTAGCACTGATTGAAATAAGAATATATTTCCCACAACTCTGGTCATTGTAGAAATAGGTGATACCATGACCTTCCTCCAGTGATGTTAATACAATCAGTTTTTTTCTAAACTACAAGTAGACTAATGCTTTTTAAAAGGAAAAAAAAAAAAAAAAAAAAAAAAAAAAAGACTAATTTCATGTTTGTTAAAAGTAAAAGGAAGGTCATTTTAATCATAATTATTGACAACTCAGTTGTTCAAAAGAGCAATATGGATGAGATGTAGATACAATATGTTATAAGTTTACAGCTCAAAAAATACTTAAGTGTCAGTGGCTTGAAAATAATATAATAAAAGTAAGTACATATTGCTTACTTTTGCCACTGATTATCCAAAACAGTATATGAGGAATCTAAAGCAATTTGGTTTATGAAAGCTAAATGTCAAAAAGATAACGTCAATCCAAGTGTTCTAAAAATCGTCTGGTTTGGTCCTCAGAATTAGTAGCCTTTGACTTTTGGTTAAGTCACTAGAAGAACTTCATTCTTACATACTTAGTTATCTGTAGGAAACATGATTTTGACTATTTAAATCAGTTTACGTCTGCTGTTTTGTTATTGCTGTTTATTTGTCACTCATTCAGTGCATAATATATATGATGAATCCTAAAAAATAATGTTAAAGAAGAGAAAAAATATATTTTTTCTAAAGTTTTCTGGTAAGAATTCTGTAGACTTTTCAAAACTGATTAGATTGCGTGTGACCACTTACAGATTGTTGTACATCATGAGGACCCATAGCACAAGTACTTAAAAAGAAGTTAGGTTACTAGAAGTCTACCAAGTTATTTCACTAGCACATCTGCTTCTTAAGAACTCATTCTGTCCAAGTGTTTCCTCTCATATTATCTTTCCCCAGACATCAAAATATTTGATTTACTGAGTTTTTGAGCCTGTAGAAGTAGGAAGGGACAGAAGCAAGATTTTTTTTAAAGGGATTCAGTTACAAATTTTTTATATATTTTTTTCATTGTTCTTTTTTGGAGAGATTCTGAGGCTAGAGGATTATTACTGCACTGTAACAGTATTACAGTTTCAGAACTGTCAGCTGACTGCTTGATTTTAATGTATATAGTTCAGACGTCCTCATTTCATAAATGGCAAAGATAGTTTGCAGGGGATTGCAGCCTTTGTACCTCACCAGGTGTTTGATTATTGTAAAAGCTTTAGGAGGCTGTAATAAATAACATTCATTTTACACATTTTGGTATGTGTAGGTCACCTGTAGGTCACCTGATAAAAAATAAAAGAGCCCTAGTTGATGACACAATTCCTCCTCTTTTGAGGATTTTGCAGTGAATCCTGAAGACATTTTTGGGGCATTTTATCCTTTATTCATTAATGATATAATTAACTTGATACTCAAACACAGAAGATGGTATCTGATCTGACAAGGCAGTCCTGTCTGAATTAAAATGATCTACTTTAGTTTGATGACAGTCAAAACTATCCTATATAAATTAAAGATAAATAATCCTTTCCTGGGAGGAAGGATGAGAAGATTTGGATTAGAAAATTAAGATCTGGATCATCCCTGAAAGAAGCTGATGGCAAGATTGTGTGTTTAATGAGGAAGTTATCTTTGAACAGTGCAATCTAAAATAGGATTTGCAGTGACAGAATGTCTGATGAAGTAAGTAGGAAACAAATCCACAGCAAGTCATCAAATTATTGGGAAGGAAATTTGGCTGTATGTGATTTCCTTTCATTTTTCATATTTCTTTCAAAACCACTTCCGATAATGCTGTTTGTTTCACAAATATCAAATTTTAACATGCATTTTAACTTCTCTTGGTTCAAGTCAATGGTAATTTTTAATAACTGGCAAATCTAAAGGCATTATAATGTAACAGCATAATAGATATAAAATGTGAGTACTGCTGTGCATTACCTAGAGCCCTGATTCCCCAGCACAGGGTGTGTTTCAACAGAACTATGAGGGCCACTTGATAGCAGCAGAAGTACTTTCCAGTAAACAATGAGTATTAGAAAGTAGTTAATATGTGTGTGAACCTAAGGCAAAGAAATCTGTAAAAGGCTTTTTGGCAATCTGTGAGCTATTGGCATTAATCCCCTTGCATTACAGTGTCTTAATCACTAAAGTGTGTAAACAGTGGTAGCACCCACCTCAGGCAATATATAAGGTCATGTAAGGAAAAATCACCACAAGATGCAAGTTCATGACTGTTAGCTAGCATGTGTTTTTCATCAAATTTAAGAAAACAAAATAAAACAAAACAACCTACATTACTTGTGATGATCAGGCTAGACTGAACTTTGTGCTCATGTTTGCTATAATAAATGATTAAAAGTAAATTCTTTAACAGCTAACGGAAATAAACAGTAACTTATGTTTAAAGGGCCTTTCTCTTTAGTAAGCTTTCATAGAATAGAAATTCTAGAACAATCATTTGTTTTTATTTTTCTGATTCTGGCTTTGGTTTCTGTTGTTTTGCTATAGTACTTACTATAAATAAGAAATGTTGAATATTCCTCGTATCACTTCATTCTTAGGAATCCTTTATTAATCCCATTTATTTTCTTTGCAGCTGCTTGTTGTTCTTTGAAGTTACATCTCCTCAGGCTCTTCAATATTTTCTATTGAATCTTCTCACTTTAATTTAATTACTTTTTCTTTTTCTGAGACTTTACAAAAATGAAAAGTATTCTCCGTATATAGAGGGCTGTACCCAATTATATTTCTTGCTTGACCTTTAAATATTAAAAGATGAGCAAAAGTATCTTGAAATATACTTAAACATTGAATCTGATTTTTTTTTTTTTTTTAAAGACATTAAAAATGTATATCCTTTTTGAAGTTAGGTTGCTGTTGCATGCAGAAGCTACGAATAAAATCAATAATAAACAGCAGATTTAGTCATAATATAATATAACAAATGGGAATACTTGTATATAGTCCCTGAAAGTGAAACAAAATGAAGGGGAGGACTTAAAAATTGCTTAGAGATAGTACAGGGATTCTCTAGTGGTCCTTCTTCAGAAAAGAAACTAAAAATCAGTCAAAATTTTGATTCTCATAAGGACAATGAAGGAAAAGTGTTTCATTTTGGTATTTTTTGTAATAGTACACATTGTTAGGACTCAGATAAAAGTTGAAAATAGTTGTGAAATTCTGGTGTGATAGAATAAATAAAAAAATGTAGTGCCCATTTAAAAAGCAAATTTTCTGTTCTTCATAATCATTCAGTAGACAGCAGTCCAATTATACTCTCATACAAGCAAAATAATTTGTTTAAATCTCTCCTATTAACTTCATGTACTTCAGGGTGAGGGGGACATCATTTATATAGGAAGATGCTGAATATTAAGAAAAGTATGCATTATTTTTAATAAAATCTAAAGTTTTGGCAAGATATGGGATTAGAAATATGGCAACAGATAATGTTCTGATTAGGCAAGCAAACATAAAATTACTCTTATTTTTATCTTTCCTTTATTTGAAACATTCAGCAATTTTAACCATGAATTGATGATTTATCTCCCTTGAAAATTTTTCCAAAGGTCCACAGGTTTACATTTATATGGCTGACATCTAAAAGGTTGTTGTACCTGCACTGCTCCCTCAGTAATGATTCTTATAATTTTGATCTTCTGTTCCGGATAAAATAATTTAAAAAATATTTTTTGTGCAGCTATTGTAAGTGTATAGTGCCATTTTTAATGTCTCCTGACCACTGCTGAAGAAAGAATCTCAGGTGGATCTTATCAAGGTGCATAAATACCCAAAGGGAGGGTGCAAAGAAGACCAGCAAGGCCCAGTGGTGCCCAGTGCCAAGACAAGAGGCAGTGGACACAAGCTGGAACACGAGTTTTTGTCTAAGTACAGAGAAGCACTTCTTTACTGTGTGAGTGACAGAGCATTGCCCAGATAGGTTGTGGAAATTTTCAAAAGTCATCTGAATATGGTCTAGGCAACCTGTTCTTAGTATCCCTGCTTAAGCAGAGGGTTGGACTAGATGGACTCCAGAACTCCCTGCCCACCTCAACTATTGTGTTGAGATCTGTGCTGTGATCTGTGATCTGCCCCACACATACGTTTCAGACAACAAGAAATCTAAAATGCTTAGGTTTGAGGTTATTGAGAAATCCACTGCTAATTTAACATTTATCATACAATGTTATGAATTTAAAATATAGCCAAAGACGTAAAAAATACATCTTGAAAGTAATAATTTTGCCCATAGCTTCATGATTGCTTATACTAGGACAGTGGATTGTGCTAGCTTTGAATATGAAAAATTCATGTAATTGTATTCATGTTAGCTTTTAAAGAGTGCGTGTTACTCTAGCCGTTTCCCAAAGGAATAATTAATACCTCAACTTAGATCATCTTTGGCAGATGAAATCCTGTTTTTCACATGGTATCTTAGACTATTACTTTGTGTAGGTGTTAGAGGAGCAAAAGGTTGATCAGTTTCAATGTCTGGCATGCACATCTGATACCCAGGGGACTTGAAAGACAACACTGGAGAGAAACCTGCTCGCACTCTCTGGTTACATACTTCCAAATTGTTAATGGTCTCAATAGACATACTACACAGAAAGTGTGACATTAATTGTGGCCTCTCCTATGTAAAATTACCTGCATATATTTGAAAGAGTTTCTTAAACATCAAATCATTTTAAAGACATACAGTTATTAATGGTGTTGTATCACTATATTTTCACTAGAGATACTGCTGTATCATAAGATCTACTTTTTATTATTATTATTATTATTATTATTATTATTTATTACTGGTGTATTGTAAATTTAATAGATGCCCTGTCTAGTTTCTATTTTAAATATTCTTGCTCAAAAGAACAGTTTGCTATTTTTCAATTAAATTGTGGCTGTTAATCACTTCTAAATAGTTGACAGTGACTTTAAAAAAATTCTATGTATTTTTGTTTGTTTGTTTGTTTTACTAATAGAATTTTGGGCTAACACCAGGATAAATTCTCTCTGATGTTTCTATATTCCTCAGAGTTATATGAAAAATGTTACATTCAAGATAAGTGAATAATATGCTGAGGGAGATTCAAAAGTAATATGTAACTCTTATAATGTTTGTTTAACTATTCAATGTATTAATCTATTCAGTTTAATATTTTTTTTGTCTGTTTTAAACTAATGCAGTTACTAAACAGAACCAGAATAATTTCTAGCATTTAAATACAACTTCCCTGAACCAAAGTGCAAATGTAGAATTTTCTGCCTGGAACTAAAAGTTTGAAAAGGTTTCATCAGAAGGGAGGTGCAAACAGTTTAATGTAAGACTGTCTGCAATTAATAATGTTGTCTCTATTTGGAGGGTTAATTTACTGAGCACTGTTGTCTTTTTTTATTTCTTTCTTAAAAAAAACAACAACAACAACAACAAAGAAACAACAAACAACATATTTTGGAAAATGCCATTCATGAATCCCATGTGTCCTTGTAACATAACATAAATCAGCATGAGAAGTTTCTAGCACAAAATGACAACATGGTATTTCCTTTTTTTTTTTTTTATTTTTTTTTTCTTTTTTTTTTTTCCTGTTGAAATGAATTTAGATTTTCAGGTCAAAGCAGTTTAATATAATATCAATAGTATGCATTTGACAATAAGTATAAATGAAGACTGTTAACATTTTATTTCTGATCTTTTAAATGTTTTACATTTGTTTTTTGTATGAACATTCAGAGTTTGTCTCCAAACAACAACAAAAAAACCTTTTCCCTAGAAGGACTGGTGTACTATTCCATATAGACAACAAAATTGTTTTGGACTAGAACAGGTGCATGTTTTCTAATAAATTAATCAGACTTGCAGAGAGACAAAGAAAGTCTTAATGGAGTTCTCAATATAGAGATTGTGCCGGTTAAGATTCTTTTCATGAGATTTTCTAAAAATCTTTTTAGGTTTCACTAATCTTTCAAGTAGATTAATATTGTTCCTTTTCTTATTATCCTTGAAGTCAGATGTGTAACTCTGGAAGAACTTTTATCTGAGAATTTAAATTTCTGAAGGCCCAGTTTTAAAGCACTGCTCATTTTACACTGTATATGCCTACACTGTACATTCAAGGGAGTGGCTGCTACTAAAAGTTCTTTTAGCATGGTACCATTGATATAGTTCCCCTGTGTTAAAACAGGGAACACTAAGACTAGATGTGTGGGCAATGCTGTATTTCCTGTACACCTTAGCATGCTGATCTAATCTCCAAAGCCCACACCAGAATATTCCTCCTGACTAAATTTGTATTTTGAATCAGCATATGCTGAATGATGAATTCTGACAGTGTTCAGACACAAAATAAAGAATGGATCCATCCTACACACTTATCTGCATATTTTATTTTAGTTACTTTTTACCAGTGGGAAGAAGTTATCAGACAAATGAAATTACCTGCAGAAGGAATGAGGTTATACTACTATGCCTTTATAAGACTGCATAAAATACATCTTTTTAAACTAAATATTTTAGCAATAAACATCAATGGCTAACTTTCCAGAAGATTTATAGATTAGGGTGCATATGTTGAAATAGCTGTAGAAGACAAACTAGGCAAAAAGATAAAGCAAATTTTCAAGAAGAAATTTCAAGAATAAATCTTGAATTGTTAATTTACTGTACATAAATTAATCTTCTATGCAAAATAGTAGAACTTTATTTGTTTAATTTTTAAATTTTCCAGAACATAAAAACATAGTGTTGAGGAAATCCTCATTGTTACATAGGCCTGAACCACTGAAAATTGGCTTGAACAAACTAAGAATGATAGATGGCTAGTGATAATGCAAATATTTTAACAACAAAAACAAAGCAAATTAATAATAGTGATAATGATGATGATGATGATAACGATGTCCTAGGAATCTATGTGAAATTCATGTTTCATAAAAAGATCAACCAATATTTTATATTTCAAAATGTTTATCTTCAGACTAGGAAGACAGCCCAAAATCATAAAGAAAAGAAAAGGGAAAAAAAAAAAAAAAAAAAAAAAGCAAGAAATTATGAAATCAAGCAAGCAAGCAAGAAAAGCCAAACTAAGCCAAACTTCAGTAGAAAGAGGTGCAGAAAAGGCCTTTACAAATGAAAGTAAACTGTTTAATGTTGAAACAAATATAAGTATACTCATCATACAACTATACAGCTGCATAAATTCACTCAGGCAGAGGTTGTCATTAAAGTTGTAAGACTTTTGTTTTCCAAGTACAATGAAACTTGGGACTTGTCTGAGTAATATAGAACAATTCATTTCAAAATTCTTGGTGATCCCAGTGAGATATCATTGTTTTTCATCCTTTAATGAAGATACTTTTATCACCTTTCTAGAAAGGTCAGGCCATTTCATACCTCAGGGCCTTTCTACTTATGCTTCTTTACTGCCCTGCCAGACAGCAAAATAGAATAAAACAACTTTTGAATGTGACTGCAGATCAGAAAAATTAAAGTACTTTTATATCCATGACATGTGAATGAAATATGACAAGTGGTGTTACCCTGTGTATTGTTTTGGTGGCTCTTTTTGGAACTGGATTTTTTTTGTATGGATAGAAAGTGTATGTCTTCTTTCCATTGCTTTTTATTCAGTGCCAATGCAGTAGTGGAGAAGGAGAAACGCTCAAGCAGGTTGAAAGCACTGCTTAAAATATCCCTTAAGTTCAATTCCTTAAATGTAATTTTAACCATAAAACAATTCACTGGATATATACTATATGATTTGTACTATGTACTGTGTTCTGTCTCTATATGCCCCAGATCATCAGATGGGGATGATTTTTATTTTCTATGGATGGAATTAGCAATGTTTTAGGGGGTGTGTTTCTTTACCTCCCATCTCCTATAGAGAAAATTCCATTTTCTCTTTCAAGTAAAAATCCACAATTTTGAATGGTTCAACACTGAAAGAAAGGTAATCATATTTAAAGCTTTTGTTCATTGCACTTCTGTCTGCCAAATCACAATGACCTTCTTACAGTTTCCATTAAAAAAATTCAATCTTGGTATTTCATATTCTAAATGTGAATATAAACTCTTGTTTATAAGGAAGCACAAATTTAAATTCCTCCCATATCTACTGTAATCATTAGTATTAGAGCAGCTATTATAGCAGTAACGACAACATCTTTTGATAGTTTAAAAAACAACATATGAAAATAGTTACAAAACAAATAACCAGATCAAAATATCAAAAAAATGTTTTAATAATTTCAGATATGACTAACACTTTCAAAAGTGTTTGAACACCTGTATCTCTTAATAGAGAACATTTTTAACTTCATATTTACAACATACTGCCAACAGCAATATTAAATTGTACCCAGTCACTCAGTCGCTAATGGTATTTTTAAACCTATTGTTTAAATAAAAAAGATTTAAGAATAGCCTTTTATAATACCTTTATAAAGCTAAAGAATAGACTTTGTGTAATAAAATTGTTTTTCAGTTCCATAAAGTACTGTAAAAGCTTAAAATGTTATAATTTTAGTAACTTTTTGATTAAGAATGGTGCCTGAATGATTGAAATATTGCACTTCTTTGTTTGAAAAATAATATTTCAGTCTTTAAAACTGAAGAGATTTTTATAGTTATAATCTAGACTTTTAATTTCTGATTCATTATGTCTGCAGATAAATTTGTACTTTCAATTATCATTTTTCCAATGTATCAATAAATACATTTTTTAATTATTCCAGTATTGTAATTCCATATTGCTAATAAGAATATTTTTCCTTAGGAAAAAATATTATTTTGAAAGTAAAAGCAATATTTTTCATGCACATAATCTTTAGATAAAGAAAAAAATATTATAAACAATTGTTTTCTCAAAAGATTACTAGATTGCATAAACAAACCTTGCATGATTATAGTTGTTACTGCATATTAAAAATAAAAATAAAAATAACTATATCATTCTGGTTTATGTAGCACCATTACATCACAACACTGTAAAGAGTTATGTGAAAGCTGCATGTAGCATACATTAGTTTTACTGTAAGCTTCACTGCCTCATAACAGCATCCAACAGCAAGGGGAGCTCTAAGCCAACCTGGAGTAAACTGACAAACATGAGAAAAGATGAGAAATATTGTCAGGAAAAGACAAGAGTTTGGAAACAAGATTTGGAATGGGGGAGGGACATAGCTGTTATTCATCATAAATGAAGCAGGCAGAGTTGTTTACAAAGTCCATGAAAAATAAAAGAAAAAAGTGTAGGAAGCTCAGAGAAGCAGCCAAGTGACTAAATAGAAATAGTCCAAGAACTTTAAAAAAATCTAGCTCAAAATATGAGAGATGACAAAGAGCTAAGAAAACCTCCTGGATACACTGTAGTGTGTAGGCAGTGCTTGAAATAAGTAGCCAATCAATCAGGTATAGATTTTTCCATCTGGTATATAATTGTACCTATGAATTACAAAAATACTTTGCTTTCAAGTAAGTCTGAAGAAAAGGCTATATGAAGGGATGTGACGCTTATTTTCACACAAAGGCAAGAAAATTATGTTAGATCATTTTATGTACATAGAATTAGTCTTTCATAAATATGCTGAACAGGTTAATTTTCAGATCATCTCTATTAAGTTCATGATGGTAACTTCTGACCTAAATCAGAAAGAAAGAAAGAAAGAAAGAAACAAACAAACAAACAAAAACATGACTATTTATCAAGCATTAGATCTGTAACAGCCTAGTAATTATTATTGACATCAAGGTACTAATTAAAACATTTCTTGAAGAGTTTCCATTATTCAGGTCTGTATCTAGCATGCAGATAATGGAATAGCAAAACACTGTTGAGTATTAATTATGCAAAATTTTTTGAAGTATAATAATTTTGAATTTCAGTCATCATAAATAAATAAATAAATTAAAAAGCTTCATTTCTAGTCACTGTAAACCGTAGTGTAGGTTTCAGTAGTCACATGTTTTTTCATCAAAGAAAAAACTGCCTAACTGCCTATTTCAAAAAGACAACATACTTGTGCATATGAAAATACACAAATAATGATATTTGCAGTGGTATCTGGTAACTACTGAAGTTACCTATTAATTTAGCTGCTACTATTTTCTAGCTGATACTGTAGAGTGGATTATGACATAAAAATGTGTGTGAATTATCTGAGATTTTGTTACAGATTTAAAATCTCTATCCCACAAATGTGATTAGACCCATGTGGATTTCTACCAGATGATAATTTTTCTGTCACTCCCAATTCAAAATGTTCTAATACATATATGTGACATAACCATCAGTTTAGTTCAGTTCCAAAAATCAAAAGATTGAACATTCTTGTTACTAAATTCCCACAGCTGATGACTTCTTAAATTTTTCATTAATTTATTTTAAATTTCCATTGACTTCATTCAGCGTTAACCTTATGTATGTGATTCTATTTCAGAAGAAATGTATGGAGGAGACTGACATTTTGACATTTTGCTATATAGCAAACTACAAAAATCTAAAATAATATTTCAGTCATGGTTAAATGCCCAGCCTGACACATTTAAACTTAAACATAGATACATTGAGTCACAGTAATACTCTGACCATCTTTCACAAAGGCAGCTAAGTGCTATCAAAAAGTTGACAAACATTTGAGTTGAAAAAGAAACTGAATGTGGTTGTGTGAATTTAATCAAAAGCAAGGAAGTTAAAGAGGAATATAGCTTCTCAGTAGCTGTGTTGCTAGGCTGACCCATGGTTCTTTCTGAAATGTACTGTAAAGGTCAGGGGAACAGTTTGAAAGGCTACTCCTATACACACCTTTTAATTTTCATGGCATATTCATGTAATAATTACACTGGCATATTAAAAGGTCTATATCTATATATAATATAGATATAAATATCTATATATAATATAGATATAAATATAAATATATATATTTTTTTCATCAGAGCCTGATTGTGTTATACACAATGGAGGGAAGGAGAAAAGGAAGTTATACATTTCTACATCATGAGCTATTTGGAAAATGAAAATATTAAAAAAATGTAAAACTGAAAAAATCAAGTTTGAAGGATCTTTTCACACATTCCATCATTCCTACTGTCTGTTTCTACAGTGGAGAAGTACTTATTTGCCTTAGCATCTTTAGTTGATATAAAGTCCCATTTATATGTGAAAGAGCTACATTAAAAAGGTATATATCCTGAGGTTATTTTATTTATTTGTTTATCTGGGAGGGTTTTTGTTTGTTTGTTTTGTATTTGTTTATTTAAAGCCTGATCTTCTTTCTTTTCAAAACAAGATTAATTCAAGAGCTAATGGAAAATGTATCTTTTTTTTCCTTCCCCCAACCCCCACTGCCCATTCATAAGTAAGCAATTATTCTCCTGTAAAGGAATAAACACTACTGCAGTCTAGATAACTGTAACTGAATCCTAATTTTACTTCAGTGGTCCTGGAAAGTACTAGTTTAGGCCTCTGCTTTCCACTGAGAGAAATAGAGTTTCCATTGGAAACTGGTTCCTATTGATCCTTTTCAGCATTCTTATATCCTCTGCTAAGGTACACCCTTCAGGTTAGCTGAAATTGTGATCTTAGGATGCCTCTCATGCTCTGTCACAGATGACTTCTTTCTAACATCTCTCAAGGGCCAAAATGGTTCTTACAGCTGCCAGCTTAGTGGCAGAGTGGCTTTTGAGTCTCCTCGGTTTGAGCTATCCTTAGAGACTAAGCCAGTAACCTTATTTAACATTCCTCATAAAAACATATAAATTACCTTAAAAGGTCATTACTACTAGGCATAATATCATGGAAAAGTGGAGAACAGTTTTTACCTGGTCTCTTAGGCACTGTTAAGAAACTGTATACCAGATCTGAAAATAGAAATACGGGCAAATAGAATAATATAGCCTGATCAAGGCAAGCAGTAGAAAGAAAAAATTATTTGTGATGTTTTTAGAATTGGGACTCACATAGATAGGTTATGTCTCTGGGAATAGTCTTCCCAGACAGGAATATTTCCTTAGAGCATTGTTCTAAGGCACAATGAGCTTCAGTGATGCAGTTGTTGTCAGCCTCTAAAAACATATTCCTAACCTAGCATGGAGGCTTGTCTCTCTCCCTCTTTGTACTCTCTGCACAACCTGCTTGCAAAGCCACACAGTAATATTCTATAGTGAGTACTACGTCTCCCCTCTCTTAACGGAGAGTTATTTTAAAATTGAATTATTGCAGTGATTTTATTGATAGAATAGATTCTCAAAAATATTTTTTGCGCAAAGGATAGTGCTGTGAGACATGCAAATAGAATTCACTCAGTCTCATATGTATCTTTTTTACTCACTGGACAGAATATTGAATGCAAGTGCATTTCTGTGTGTTCCTCAGTGCTTTTCTCTGCACAGCTGCAGTTCTGTGTCTACTTCTGGAATCCACAATATAAGAAAGATATGGACTTACTAAAATTAGTCCAGTGCCAGGCTACAGTGATGATTAGGAGACTGGAGTATCATTTAAGTAAGAAGCTAAGAGAGCTAAAACTGTTCAGCTTGGAAAAGAGCAGGCTCCGGGAGGATCCTGTTTGATGGGAGGGAGCTAGATTCTTCTCACTTGTGCACACACAAGAAATGAGACAATAGATACAACTTTAGAACAGTAAATTCCATCTCAGCATAAGAAAACCTTGTTGTTTTTGTACAGTGAGGGTGGTAAAACACCAGAACACACTATGCAGACGGGTTGTGGAGTCTCCATCTGTTGTTAGAAAATTTGAAATGTAACTTTTTTTTTTTTTTTTTTTTTTTTTTTTTTTTTTTTTTCCTGAATTGTCTTTTAATAATTTGTACATTAATTTTCCTTTGGTGTCCAAAGATGCAAAGATGACTTTCCCAAACAGGAAAGCTAACCACTTTCTCTTCTGCTAAAGTAGTGCTGCTAGTTCTGGTAGTGAGGTAATCGAGGACAACAAGAAGAGTTTCTTCAAATATATCAGTGGCAAGAGGAAGACCAGGCAAAAATGTGAGCCTGCTGCTGGATGGGGTGGGTGCCCTGCTAATGAAGGATACAGGGAAGACTTACTGATTTACTGAATGCCTTCTTTGCTGCAGTCTTTGCTGCTAAGGCCAGCCCTCATAAATCCCAGACCCTGGAAACAAAAAACAGAGAAAGGAAGACTTTCCCATGGTTAAGGAGGATTGAGTTTGAGATTATTTAGGCAAACTTGATTCCACAAATCCATGATGGAATGCACCCACATGTTCTGAGGGAGCTGCCAGATGTTATTGCTAAACCACCCTCCAACACCTTTGAAAGGTCATGGAGCAAAGGAGAGGTGCCTGAGGACCAGAAGAAAGGCAATGTCACTCCAGTCCTCAAAAAGGACAAGAAAGAGGTCCCAGGGAACTACAGGCCAGTCAGCCTCATCTCCTTTCCTGGAAAGGTGATGGAACAGATCATTGTTCATCTCCAAGCATGTGGAGAAAAAGATAATCAGGAGCAGTCAGCATGGATTCACCAAGGGAAAGTCATGCTTAACCAATCTCATGGCCTTCTTTGATGTAATGATTGGCTAGATAATGATTGGATAGATAAGGGGAGAGCACTGGATATTGTCTACCTTGCCTTTAGCAAAGCTTTTGACATTTTCTTCTACAATATCCTCACAAGTAAGCTCAGGAAGTACGGGATGGATGAGTGGATTGAGAACTGGCTGGATGCCCGAGCTCAGTGGGTTGTGCTCAGCAGTGCAGTCTAGTTGGAGGCCTATAGCTAATGGTGTCCCGCAGGGGTCAGTACTGGCTCCAGTCTTGTTCAAGTTATTCAGCCTGAATAATGGAACAGAGTGCACTCTCAGCAAGTTTGCTGATAATACAAAACAGGGAGGTGTGGCTGATACTCCAAAAGGCTGTGCTGCTATTCAGAATCCTGGACAGGCTGGAGATATGGGTGGAGAGGAAGTTAATGAAGTTCAGCAAAAGTAAGTGCAGGATCCTGCAGCTAGGGAGGAATAACCCCATGCACCAGTACAGGTTGGGTACTGGCCTGCTGGAAAGTAGCTCTGCAGAGAAGGACCTGGGAGTCCTGGTGGAGATCAAGTTAACCATGAGTCAGCAATGTGCCCTTGTGGCCAAGAAGGCCAATGGTATCCTGGGGTGCATTAGGAAGAATGTTGTCAGCAGGTCAAGAGAGGTGATGCCCCCCTCTACTCAGCCCTGGTGAGGCCTCACCTCAAGTATTATGTCCATTTCTGGGCTTTCCAGTATAAGAGGGACACAGAGCTACTCCAGCGAGTCCAGTGGAGAGCTTTGAAGATGATTAAGGGACTGGAGTGTCTCTCATGAGGAAAAGCTCACCCTCATATGAGGCCTCTTTAGCTGGAGAAGAGAAGGCTGCCAGGAGATCTTAGCAATGTATAGAAATATCTTAAAGGAGGGTGTCAACAGCATGGGGTCAGTGCACGGCAACAGGACAAGAGGCAACAATCACAAAATGAAACACAAGAAGTTGCATGAGAATATGAGGAAAAACTCCTTTACTGTGAGGGTGACAGAGCACTGCAACAGGTTGCCCAGAGAGGTTATGGAGTCTCCTTCTCTAGAGGTATTCAAAATCCACTTGGATGTGATACTGTGCAAAATGCTCTAGGTGACACTGCTCAAGCAGGGGGTTGGAATAGATGATCTTCACAGATCTCTTCCAAACTAAAGACTTCTGTGATTCTGTGAGGCAGTTTTCTGAAAAGAAATAACAAACAAATATCTATTATTAAAAATTTGGTACATTCTCTCTCATATTATTATTATTATTTCTTTTTTTCTCTGTAACTGGTTTGTGTTCATAGAAAATGAATTATGAAACTTCAGAAACAGGAATTATTCAGAAAATATTTATGTCTTATTGTCATAAGACATATGACATTATTTTTTCAATTTCTAAATAGCTTCATGTTTATAGTTTACAAAGATACATTAGAACAATGTTGGAAAAAGATTTTTCCAGATAGAATGATGAACACCCACCACAGAAGAGTTCAGTTGTCTCTCACCTAGGTGAAATACCCAAATACTCTTCTTCAAAATGTGAGAATCATATTCATAAAGATCTAGTTCCACTAGATGACAGGTTTTATTGTTTTTTGTTTTGTTTTGTGGGTTTCTGATTCCTTTACACTATGTTTTATATTCAGGCTATTCGCAGAGAACTATTTAGTTTGCATTTTCCAGCTTTTGTCAACTTCACACAGGTATTCCTGACGCTATATTAATATAGCAATGACAGACCATGAAATGAAAAGTATTTAATAATTGAAATCAACTTAAATTAATTTCTGTAAAGTTAAAATTTGCTCATGTATATAGCTCTGCACTAGTCAGTGAGACTGCTTAATCTAGAAAAATAAAAATAAATAAATAAAAAAATTCATTGTACTTCTTCCCAGAGGAGAAGGGACACCTAGTTCCAGCCAAAGTTAATGTATTTTTTTTAACCTCATGAAGGATAGGTCTGCGTTTCTGAAAAAACACAGGTGAAAACTTATTCCACCCTCGGAGGTGTAGGTTACAATTTAAATGTTCTATTATCATTTAATAGTATAAATACCTTATTTAGCAGTCAATCCCACTCTCAAATGTAACTTCTATTTTCCTGTAATTGCAAAAAGATACTTTCAAATCTTGAAACAAGATAATGAGAGTTTGTTCTGGAAAAGGTGAATCAATTTTATTAGAAAAGTTGCTATGCTGAAGCTGTCTGCTTTAAAATAATAAGCCAACATTTTTTCAAAGATAAATTGTTATAAAATTTTACTAAAATAAATGCACTGAGACAATTTTCTTCTCAAAGTCTTTATTCTGCCAATTAAAAAACTGAAATATAACATATTCCTGTCATATAACTTTATATCAGAGTGGCATAATATCATCATGACAACTTTTCATGAAAGAGAAATCAATGACTGAATGCAATTTAGTTGTTGTTGTTGGTTGCTTGGTTGGTTTTTTTTTGACTTATCTTACAATATAATTTGTAGGTTTGCTCAAGTCTTATTAATGAAGGTAAATATGAACATGAATTCCTTGCTTTTCTCAGTTTCTTCCTTCTACCTGGTGCTTATCCTATTTCTTCTTTTTCTTCTACATTATACAGTAGTGAAAGGACTGTTGGTAGAATGTCTAGATGAGCTAAAACCCACAGTCACTCATCATGGCTGTTTGTGCCAAAATCTGAGGTCAGCCTTCATTCCTTTTTACCGGCTTGGCTGCACCATCTGTACATAACACTATATGTACAGTGCTAATGCTGCAGTGGTAGGGCTATAAGTGTATGTATGGGGAAGATGCAGAGATGTCTAACCATGGGGAAAAAAAAAAAAAAAAAAAAAAAAAGGAAAAGGGAGTAGTCCTCCTGTACTTGTCTACCTGTAAAATAATAAAATAATTGATCACATAAAAAGTTATGACATGATATGGAAGACATAAGAGCTATTTAAATAACTGTTTCAATGCCATTAGATATAAGAATCAAATCATTTTCAACCATGATCTTCATTTGATGGTTGGAAAACTGACCTTACTGAAAAGAGCATATAAGAGACCATGGTGAGTATGCAGTTTGTGTGAAAAGAAAATCCAAAACTGTCAGAGAGAACAGTTGACTAAAATAGGTATGAAGGAGAATTGAAAATGACCATCAAATGTTCTGGGAGTGGGTATGTGTGGGCATGTGCATGTGTGTGTATGTGTGCGTGTGTAGTTAAAGTTTTTGTGGATGAAACAGGAGGCTGTTTCATCTGTTTAGTATGTGGCCTTGCTAGCCTTTCTGATGTTATGACTGAGTTTAAAAGAATTTTACATGTTCTGTACCTGTATGCCTAATTCAAGTGTCTCATGACAGAATAATAAATCAATGTGTTTTATCCAGTGGAATGTGTAACCAAATAAGAACAAACAGTTCTATTATAGTTAAGTGGCTAATAATCTAAATTACTACTGTTTGTTTACTACAATAATATTGACCTTATGTAGTCTGATTATGTCCCTAACTCTTAGATTGGAAAAAAAAAAAATAAAAGAAAAAAAAAAAAAGAATAATTAACTCAATTAACTGAGAGACCATATTTACTTTAATAATGGAATCCACCTCACATACTTTTGTGTTAAATATTTTGCACATGAATCTAAACCTTGTTAGCATAAATTTCATTAAGTGATCTGCTTTCGTGCCAAGGAGTTTGTACTGCCAATTCATAGTAGAAAATAAAAATAAGCAAGTCTGAAATCAACAACTGAATATAGCAGTGATGGAAAATTTGAGAACAATGACAATGAGTTTTTATATACAAGTTCATGTTTCCATGTAATGAAAGGTCAAAAAAAAAAAAAAAAAAAAAAAAGAAGAATGCTAAAGAAACATTTCTTAACATCGGTACAACAAAAGCAAACAAGCAAACAAAAGAATTACCTAGTCAGCTTATGTCTTTTTTTTTTTTTTTTTTTTTTTTTTTTTTTATGAAGAGTGTGTTGTGTTTTTTTTTCACCAATTTCTTGAAAATTAATGATGTCCTTTGCTGCTAACAAAGGACATGGAAATAGCAGAGAAGCTCAACACCTTCTTTGAATCAGTCTTTTCTGATGAGATCAGCCTTCAGGAATTCAAATATCCAATTTTTAAATAACCAAAAAGTTGGGGGAAAAAAATTCTTACGTTATCCTGTTGTAAAGGCATAACTATATCCTTTTTTTCTTTCCCTCTCTTTTATAAAATTGCTGTAAACAGTTTGCCCTCACTTTGTTCCTGAATTACATTCCTTGCACTTGCCAGTGCTGGTAGGAATCTCATAGGAACAGACCTAGATTTTCAAGAGATGTTTGAAAGTGAAGAATGAATGTAGTATTGCAGGATAAGCTCAGACAAGATAGTTTTTGTTTGAAAGATACTATCTAGAGATGTACCAGAGTGAGAAGTTATTGTATATTGTGTAGTCATACTGTTATATGACACTGTGGGATACATAAACTGAGAAAATAGTAGTCACTTGGAATCAGGGAAATCTAATATTTTGAGAAGCAAAAAATAATGTTGTTTTGTAGTAGTGACAAACTCCCTGATGCAGAAAAGATCTAGACAAACGCCTGAAATAACAAAACCAGTTGACCAAAAATGGAGGAGGATTTTTTATTATCATTATTTTTTGTTTATTTTTTGTCACAGACCATTTTGTGTTTAAAGGGAGCTGTGGAAATCACAGAATCACAGAACTGTAGGGGTTGGAAGGGACCTCGAAAGATCATCGGGTCCAACCCCCCCGCAAAGCAGGTTCCTCAGAGCAGGCTGCCCAGGTAGGCATCCAGATGGGCCTTGAATATCTCCAGAGAAGGAGATTTCACAACCTCCCTAGGCAGCCTGTTCCAGTGCTCTGTCACCCTCACCGTGAAGAAGTTATTTTGCACATTGGTGTGGAACTTCCTGTGCTCCATTTTGTGGCCATTGCCCCTTGTCCTGTACTCACAAACCACTGAGAAGAGGTTGGCTACATCCTTCTGTCTCCCACCCCTCAGGTATTTATACACATTGATAAGATCCCCTCTCAGTCTTCTCTTCTCCAGGCTGAACAGACCCAGGTCTCAGCCTTTCCTCATAGGAAAGATGCTCCAGGCCCTGTGTCATCTTTGTGGCCCTCCGCTGCACTCTTTCCAGGAGATCCCTGCCTTTTTTGTACCGGGGAGCCCAGAACTGGACACAGTACTCCAGGTGAGGCCTGACCAGAGCAGAGTAGAGGGGGAGGATCACCTCCCCTGACCTGCTAGCCACACTGCTTTTAATGCACGCCAGGATCTCATTAGCCCTTTTGGCCACCAGGGCACACTGCTGGCTCACGGTCAACCTGTCATCCACCAGGACCCTCAGGACCTTCTCCTCAGAGCTCCTCTCCAGCAGGTCGTCCCCCAGCCTGTACTGATACTTCCGGTGAGCTGTGGAAATCATACAACCTAACCACTTTCTAAGAGTGGGTCTAGGTGAAACAGGTTGCTCAGGTGAGGTATGAGCACCTTCAAAAAGATCCCCAAATTTCCCACAGTTTCTTTGAGCAACTTGTTCCACGGTTAGAACTCCCTCAGGGAGAAAAGGTTTCTCTGAATATGTACTCAGAATTTCTTGTGTTCTAACTGGTGTCTGTTGATGCTTTTTGTAATATGTTCATGTCCTTTACTACAAGAGTGCCAGGAAATCTAATAACTTAGAAGAGGTGGAGCTGTACTGAGATAGAGAATTTCTTGTAAGTGTGCATAGAGTGGGGAAAGAAAACACAAAGAATGAGACAGATGGGAGTGATAGTGATGATGAAAAAAATGTAGAATTTAGGGTAATTAGGAATGTAGGAATTTAGATTCACATACATTCAAAAAAAACATATTGCTTATTCCTTTGGTAACCCTGTAAAAGTCTATAATACAACATATACTTTTGAATAATCTATGAACTCATTCAAGAAACAAAACTGTTATGTGTTGAAAGACTTTAAGTCAGAACTGCCTATATATATATATTTTTTTCTTTTCACTACTAATGTAATAGGAAGCAATGTGACTGCAGTCAATATACCAAAAACATTGCCTTGTAACTCCTACTCAGTCAGTTATGCTTCTTGCTATAAGTCAGTTTATTAAAGCAGAGAATAAAATGTGGAATTGTCTAGATATTGCAATTCATAGGCAAGCTAAAAAGCACATTTTGAAAAGCACATTGCATTCCTCAACTGCAATTTCTTTTATGAGAAAACTGACATTGATTTTCTGACAAATGTGACTATTTTTTTTCTCCTCTGGTCTACTATAAAAATCAGTACCACTGGCAAAAGAATTGATCATGCAAAGCAGAGCATACACAGGTGTAAAATCAGGTTAGATCTTTGTTCCTGTTTGATTAAACTATAGAACTATTTAGCTTCTCTCTCTCTCTCTCTCTTTTTTTTTTTTTTTTTTTTTTTTAATAGAAAATCCAAAATGTATGTATTATGTATTAGTTTGGAACCACTGTTGCTAATATAAATTGTTGCCAGCCTTACTCATTTAGCATTTTCTACATGGCAAAAAGAAAAATTTTCTGTGGACATGTAAATATTTTTGATATCCAAAATAAACTGGGTAGTATACTTGTTTAGCAATTTCTGCGAACCTCAAATTTTAAATTCATATCAAAGATCAAAGTTTTGTTGAAAAAAAATAAACAGGGAGAAAAAAAGAGACTCATAATGATGTGTTTTCCTGTTGAAAAATATGAGTTATATATGTAGGTATAAATCTGTGTGTGTATCTCTCTCTCTTTCTATAAATGTATAGACATATATACATATTTGAGCTAGGAATGTGAAAATAAAAAAGGGATCAAGATTTTATACTGCAACCATCAGTATTTATTCTGTATACTTTCAAGGAAAAACGAGGGAAATATTGAAAATAATTTAATTTTTAAGCGTTTCAACAAAGTGAAATTCATTATTTTATTTTGGGGAATGATGAAAAATTTTACAAGGACATTAAGTTTTCAAAATTTTTTAAATGTTTGAATATTTTCACGGATAATTCCTTAATTTCAAACCACCTTCCTTCTTCCTTCTTCCTTCTTCCTTCTTCCACTTTCTTCCTTCTTCCACCTTCTTCCTTCTTCTCTCTTCTCCTTTATTTTCTTCTTTCTGCTTTTTCTTTTCTATTTTTTAAAGTATCTTCAGTTTATATGAAAAGAAAGGATAAAATGTCTTCTAAAGTGTAAAAATAGCACTTCATATTCGCTTCTATGCTAAATATTGCATAGCAGATAGATTTAGAATAATTTTGATACATGTGTAGCTTTTCATGTTTTAGTTTTCATGATTATATAAGAAAAAGATTTCTATAGCAAAAGTGTGGAGATTAAATCTGACACAGCTTCCAGTAATCTTTTCCAAGGTTTACAGAAGGGTCAGGATTCAGATTAATTTCCTAGAGTTGGGGAACTGAAAAAAAAAAATCTTCAGAAATTCTGTGTGCATAGGGAAGTGTAGGGCAAACTTGTGGAATTTTTGTTATATTTGAACACTTGAGAATTGTAGCTATCCATAGTGTGTTGAAAGAGCAAGGCAAAAAGGTTATTTTACTCTAGCTTCTCTATATGGATGCTGAATTTAAGAGCAGCTGAATAAAATTGCTCACCAGTAGTTTGAAAAGAATTCCTGTATTTTTTCCTGGTTGAGGTTTGTATACCATAATTTTGAACTAAGTACATTCCTGCTTGTGGACCTGAAGGTATCCTCAATTAAATATTGTTGCAGAAGCTGTAACACAATATGAATTTACAACGAAATTACTTTTTTTTTTTTTTTTTTTAAGTGTTTGGCAGTTTTACACCTATAATTAATTAAATAACAATAAAAATTGCATATTTGGTTGTATTTTGGGATAAAAGGAGTACATTTCTTATATAAATAAAAGAACATCAGTTTGAAATTATGCCAAATTTAAGACATTTTTATTGTAATTATTAATTATTGTCAAATAGACATTTAAATATAATGATCCTTATTTGACTCCATCCTGCTTTATCACAATTTCTTCAATAATAATCATTACAAATGTAATTAACAGCTCAATTATGCAGTATTTATGCAAGGTATCTACTTGCGCAAAAAGATTTCATTTAGCATAGTGTCTTGAAGGCTAATTTGAAAACAATAGGCAGTCATTAAAAGTAATTAAGTATGAGAAGGAGAATTGAAAACTTAGGATAGCATTTGTGTCATATATCTGATTGCACTAAGATCATGAACAAAAACTCTTTCAGAGTGAATTGCTTTTCACCTCCATAAATGTGTTTTCTGTCATAATACTTTTGACTCACTATCTTCAGTCTTAAGAGTGTTTCAATATCTGTTCTGCCTAACTTAGTAAAAACCTCCTAAATACATTATAAAATGACAGCTTTCAATAATAATACTAAATTATTATTATTATTATTATTAATAGTAATAACTTGCAAACAGCCTTATTGTTCAGGCTTTTTTTTTTTTTTTTTTCCTTGTCCCCTTTTGTCCCCATTTTTCAGCTATGAAAGGTAAAATCTGGTCTGTACCAAATTTTCAGTTTCTAGCCTGGAGAGCTGGAAGCTTATCTAATTTTGCTTGAAAACAAATGCATTTCCAGCTCATCTGATAATATGCAAACACTTTTTTTTGCAGAGGAAATGCATATATAAACTTTTGGAGATGATCTCTAGCAACATTTTTCTGTTCAATAGGAGAAAAAAATGCTGCAATAGGTCATTATATACTTGTATTTATTATATTTATATAAAATAAAAAATAGACCAGTTAGGATGAAATATTTTATTGCCATTGACTTTAAATGGTGGTGAAATAATTTATACTGAGAAAATGGCTCAGTCAGTGGCTATTATTTATTTATTTATTTATTTGAAGTTGTTTTGCTTTGCTTTTTCTAAGGACCAGGGAGTCCTGTAGAAAATCAACAGGCCATTAAAATGAAACTTTATCATTCAAGGCAGATATGTGTCCTTACTTAGAGACAGGTGAGATAAGACTGATTAAATACTGTGAAGTAAATATGTTTATATGCTTATATGTTTAGGGGGAAAAATACAAGATGATTTTGATTATTTCCTTTAGAAAATAAATAAATAAATAAATAAAGACATGATTTGTAAAAATCTAATTACTGAATGCTATAATAATCAGTATATCAGTGGATTCTGTTTTGTGCATGGCAATATAAAGAAAATACCTTAAAAACATTAAATTGTACTTCTTCCCACAACCTTTAGTTTATGGAGCTTGCTAAAATGTATTTTTTTAAGCCAGTAATTTAGTAAGATAAATTAATTTAGCAAGATATGTTTATGTCTAGTATAAAACACACACATAGTACCACACAACACCAGAACTCACATGAAATGTAAGTACAGACAGACCAGCCTGGTTCCTGTCCAGGTGACCAAGACCAAAGTAGACTAGTATAAACACATATGCCCTCATTTCTCAAACACACTTGCATTCACATATCCCTTGACTTTGACAAGGGATGCTTGGGCTCCCCTCCCTGGTATGTAGGTCTCCTCCTACTTGCTGGCTAGGTCAGCATGAATTTTGCTAGTGAGCTAAAGATGCACACACATGCACAAAGTACTAATGTCACTGAGGAAACATAAACAAGTCCAAATATTTCCAGTTTTTGTCATTCAGACCTCTCAAATGTATACATATACCAAATATACCCTACCTGACTCAGAGTCACAGGCCCTGTGACCCACAAACTCTTCTCCATTTGCTGGAACTTAGACCTTGCATGACTCACGCACAGCACAGGGATTGCAAAGAAAAGAAAAACAAACAAGCAAACAAAGAAACAAACAAAACATAGTTAAGAAAAAGATTGGATAGTCTCTAGGTATCAAACATAAGGCTCAGTCAGGCAAGCGTATTGACCATCTGCTTACATGCAAAGGGCTGATTTAAGTCCTCTCTCCATTTTCCAATCTTTTCTCTTGCCAAATCCACCCTGACCTTCTCCAACATTAGGTCCTTTCCCTAAGCATAGTATATTTTAAATATTTTAAAAACTTTTTCTGATATCTAATAATCAGATTCTCACAGTACCCTGAGCCCCCTCAGATATTCCATAATATTGCAATAGTAATAATTTCCCGCTTTTTATCAGATAAAAAGTCAGACTTGTCCTGTTAAAGGCTGTATCTAGTAGTTCCTTTAATAACCTATCAGTCAGTGCCTGAAGTGTTGAGCTCTTTGTTATTGTTTCTATTATCACCTCATCATTTATTTCTTTGTGTCCGTGTGTTCAATTTATCAATTTCCTTGTTTTTGTTGTTTCTTTTGTACAGAATAGTCTTTTAACAGGTAACTTAATGAGCCAGATGCTCACACTTTCCACATACCCTTAAAAATGTTCAAAGATAATGGGAAAATAAAAGGTCAAAATAGGAAATATAACTTAAAAAAATAAAATTAAAACAACAGAAAAACTAGCAAAACCACAACTAAATTTTATTAAAGAAAACTACTTATTCAATTACAAGCTACAAAATTTATTACTTACATTTATTTGTCACATAACTCACACAGGGAAGAGGAACAAAAAACAGAATAACTCAACCCATTACGTAACTAAATAATATAATAACAGTAAGCAGTTAAAAAAACAATATGCTAAAAGGAGATAAATTTTGCCTTGCTATCTACATTGCAGAAAAAAAAAAAAAAAAAAAGAACAAATATATCTTTCTGAAGTTCTATCTTAATTTACAGTCTTCAAATTTGTGATAGTAAAGGTTAGCGTGCAATGTAATGTTGAAAATCATTAAATTTTCACAGTCACTTTAAATTTCAGAACTCCTTTGTAAAAGTTGCTAGGTATCAGATAGGAAGACAAACAAAGAAGATGTAAGTTAAATAACTTAATAAAAGTCTGAAAAAAAAAATTGTGTCCGTAAGAACTATTGGCAGCCCATCCCTGACTGGGTAAAACAGTCAATACAGGATGTCATTGTAGGTCATTAAAAGATAACCAGAACCGATATTTTGAAGCTTAAGAGCCATAAATCAGTATCTTTTAAATCATAGTTTTACTGCCAAGTCCTGCTAAATCATAAAATAACCTTAAGACTTTTATTTTTGTTATGTCTGTGTGATGTTTCTTTAATTTTAAGTCATAAAACGAAAATGGTCGTCATCACATACAAAAAAAAATATTTGTAAAACTTATAATGTCATCCTTAGATGTCATATATCATGCATATACAGCTAGTAATCTTGTTTCAGAGCCATTCTAAAATGGCTCTAAAGTGTCCTTATAGTTCAGCTGAAAGGGAAAGCTCAGCTACAGAGTCTCTGAGAATCTTACTCCCCTGATAATATTGCCACTCAAGGAAAAGGGTAGAAGTTCATGGCAAACATATTCCCCATAATGTATCTTTCTAGGTTCTTACAATCTACATATTAGTAATTTCATCTATAGGGATTATAGCTTTCTCTTTGTATAGCTATTAATGGATTAATGGACTTTCATTGTAAAAACTGTCTAATTCCTGTGGAGTTCATTGATATGCCAGGCCTTTCATATCCAGTGGCAATTAATTCTACAACTGTATATTAAAGAAATATATATATATATTTTCTTTTAGCCTGGTAATTGAAAATTTCTCTGAAATTTTCTCTCTCACTTTTCTAATTTTGTAAGATTCAATAATTCTGTTTATGTATACGTACTTTTTTTTTTTTTTTTTCAGAAGAAAACTCCTAGACTCCTAGATAGCTCTCAACATTCTGTTTCCTATTTCAGAATCCATTTTTTACATTTTTTTTCATTTCTAACTTCTCGTTTTAACTTGTCATTCTCGTGATGACCAGAACTGCATATAATATGATTACAAATCCTAATTTTCTTACTAGTATTTTGTTTGTTTGTATTTGGTTTGTTAGTTAGTTAGTTTGTTTGTTTGCTTGTTTGTTTTCTTTCTGCATTCTGTTTCACTCCTGAGGCCTTCTCAAATTCTATTTGCCATAGGGGCACCCTGCACAGACAGAAATGTGTTATCTCCCACAACTCATGGAGAATGGTGTTTTTATATTTTGAATGTTTCTCTCCAACAAAATGTCTTATTTTCATGCATACAAAAAGGCAGAATTCTTATATTTTAAAGTTTTTGGTACAAGATATATGTATAGACAGATATTGATACACAGCATAAAAGATTGGGCTAGTTTGGGCTAATACATCTTGAAAGAAAGAATTTGTGCTTCTGAAATTTTCACAGTGTAATGAAAGGGAAATTATTTGGCTGCACAATGCTTTCCAAAAGTTCTGGTTCATTCATATCCCCAAATATAAAATATTTGCAAAGGATAATACATTTGAAACAGCATTTAGAGAATACTTCTCTCTGTTGTGAATAAAATAATGCATAATTTAAAAAAGAAACATACCACCTAAATGATAAACCTTATCCATATTCTGTCTGAGTTACCTGCTACAGAATAGCATGTTAAAGCACAGTTGTAGCTAAGTGATTTTGTGTTGAAATGCCTTAAAATTAATGTGAATCCCTTGTCACGGGCCTAAAATGAATTCATCAGTATCTAGGTCATCTCTAGAATCTTTGAATACTAGTGTAATTATTTCTGTGTTTATAATATTATTTGATAGGGGAACCAAGCTTATATAACCATTTCTGAAAACTATATTGTAATATAAAATTGATTTTATTACTTCATACTGGATAGTTTCTATGCTGGACTTTTTGGACATAATGAGCCTTTTCATATTTTTAGAAGATATTATTCTATTTTATTAGGTTTAATTATTTTTGAGGAATATTTCTGCCCAAAGTTATAAACTTTACACGTTAAGTTTCCTATATACCATCTGAAAGTATTCTGTGATGCAATAAGACTACAGTTTCAGATTCCCAAATCACCTTGTAAAGTTCATGATGTAACACATTGTAGCTTTGTCTAAAACTTTCATAAAAATATTACAAAATGTTATTTTATCATTAATATTTTTTAATCTAACACACATAAGATGCATATAAGTAGTGCCAGACATGTTACTATATATATATTTTTTATTTTTTATTTATTTTTCCCCCTAGAATTCACAACTTAGCTAACATTATTAGCTCAAAATATTAGCTATTTCATAATAAGTAAATATTTTCAGAAGCTGTTCCTGTGGAATAGTACTTTTAGATACTCATCACTATTAAAACTGATATTCCTGCAGATTCATTGTGTTTCTAGTTATTTTTACTTGATTGTGCTCCATGCTCACTTCCCATACAACTATGTAGAGACATAGTGTTAGGAACAAGGAAAAGATAGCCTGGTTTAACACATGAGTGAATATGGAGATATCTGAGCTTTCAAAGTCTTTTGGTTTGGGTTGGAGGACAAAAATGACAGAAAAAGCATAAAAAATGATGAAAACTCATTCATAGATCTGTTGTGATTTAATACATTCCTTGCTAACCTTCCCTCAACCTCAGCAAACTTTATCTTTGTGATAGTTGGGTTCACTCCGAAGGACATCCCAAATATGAACTAAAATATATATAATGCAGTTGATCAGAGACCCAGGACCAAGGAATAAACTTACAGGTTCCCAAGGTTTTGAACATTTGGAGTTTGGGGAACAAAAATTTTATAAGGACAGTTTAACTAATTTCAAAATTAATTTTTCCTCAATGTTGATACTCCCGTAATATATATATATTTAATTTTGTATACAATAAAGTGATATTAAAGAAGTAGAAAAGCATGACAAAGTTCACATTGACTACTGAACATTAGTTCTGACTTTTGGTGGGAAAGCAGGACAAGCAGTCGTTTTTTATCTTGTTCTGAAGCACAACTACTTAAAAATTGATTCTAGGCATCTTCAGTCATGCTTTTTTTTTCTTCAGTTCAAACCAGCAGAAAATAATATGACTACTCGTATGGAAAAAAGACCCCACTTGTTTTGTTTGTTCTGTTATTTTTTAAATTGCTAGTTTATAAGGCAATTAGAAAAACTATCACAGCAAGACTGAAACAGTATCAGCATTAGAATCTTGAAGTCAAAGGAAAGATACAAAATGCATTTATTTCTCATTATTTAAGCATACAAATAATAAGCAGCTACTCCATCAGAGATGACTGATATGGATCACTCCAAGCTATACCAGTTTATCAATTTTATTTTTCACAAAATATGTATAATAATTTTCTCCTACATTTCTTTCATATATGTATATATATAATTTGCTCACTAGTAACATAGCACAATATGACTTTTCATAGATTACTGAAACGTATTATAGAAACAGTGTATTTTAAATACATTAATAGAAACATGTACATTTTGGGATGCCTTTACATACTTACATCCATGTAATCATATCAGCATCCATGTGTATATTAGTATGTTATATATATTAGATTATATACTAATCTAATTTAAACATAAGAATGAAAGCTGAATGTGTTTGTTTCTCATTTTGAAACTCTTCTCTTTTGGATGCCAGGATTGAATTTCAAAGTATGTAAATCTCATGGATATAGTTTGTAATAGTATCTACAGAAGTGTAAAGACATGTTCATTAGCTGGCCTTAGGTGTCAGTGACTTCAGAAACACTTGAAAGTGAAAGAGAAATCTCTGAGTTAAAGATTTAGCAATGCACGTGAAAACATCAAGGAACAAGTAGAATTTTAACATGGAGAAAGTAGAAATTTAATCATATGTGAACCTACTTTCACTCTGGGTATTTTCATTCTGTTACAGAGCAAACAAATAAAGGAGTATGTAAGATGGTGACTAATGGAACTGCTACTACAGTGTTTGAAATTCCTATCTTTAAATAGCGAATTCCATCCAGTTATCTATGAAGCTATTACACTAATAACACCAATAAGTCTATAACAATATGTGTTAAGTCAAAATCTGTAGGTAAAAACAGCAGATAGGCTGCACCGGTATGCTACCTGTAACCTGGGCTGATAAAAAACACGAGTCACTATGACTTGGGTTTTGTTACGTTAGCTTCTGCTAACATGCTCTCTGTGAACAGGGCCACCAGTTGCTATATCATACTGAAATTTAATCTTCTGTCTTTACTCCTACTTCCTAAAGTAATTCTTTGTTATATACAGTAACAGTACTGACACTTTGAGTTATACAATGATCCACCAGTGGGAAAGATAACCAATGTAATCATAATTAGTGACATCTGTATATTATTCTGCAGTACTGTTGAAGAGTTTGGAGAGCTCTGAGCTAGATGCAGTAAAAGATGCCTTAAGTAAAAGTCAATGGTAGAGCTAACTCTTTAACTAACTCTAATTATCCTTGGTCCTCCTTGTTTCTAGTTTTTTTTTTTTTGTTTTTTTTTTTTTTCATTTTCATTAGATTAAAATATAGAACATTCCTAATTTAAAAACTTAAACCTCTAGTTTCCACAAACAATATATTATGTAATAATAGTTTATTATTACTTAACACTGAGTTATCACCGGTTAGTGGTTACCATGTTACAGAATGCTTATATAGTGATTATTACATTATAGAGTATTAAAGTTTTGATTTAAGTCAAACACATGCCATTATTTATTTATTTATTTATTAGTGTGCTTCTATTTTTTTCAATTCAGTATGCCTTTGGTTTGGCCTGATGCATGATCTTGGACACTTCATATTTATGTCATTGCCATATATTTTTATATATCTAATTTATAAGTACATTACATTGTAAATTGTTATATTTCTGGAGCAAAGACTGTTCCATCTTTCTTTGTATGGTGTCTGTTAAAGTAATACAGTTTGAGCTTACCTATACCTCTGATATTGTTATCTGTATAGTAAATACATTCTTCAACCTGAAAAAGTCTATTATTTTTGCTTTATCTTCTTAATTATCTCATTTCTTTTACATGTCTTCAAAAAATATTAACTCATATATATATATATATATTTTTCCCTCAGTGGCTGAGAATCTGTTCCTACCACCAAAAGAGAGGCTAAATTTCATTTCAGTCAAGACTGAAGGATGGAACATAGAAGCTCCAAGCTTTGCTCATTATTTGGTTTATTTCTTACCTAACTTCCTAACCGTCTTTGATCTTGCTAGTGTAATATTCTTGCAATATATTAGGGATGTGATGAAACAGAATCTCCTAATTTAAAATAAGTGGCTCCCAATGCACAGGTAATTGGATCTAAATAATTTTAGACCTACTTACACCTTGCAGCTACATCTATCAAAAAGGCTCAGGAGGCTTGCATAAAGTACTGAATAAAACTAAATTCTTCTAGTGCACTATTTAACAGTATTATCAGAAAAGAAGATTACCAGAATGTGTCAGTTATGTCTCATCATTGATCAAGAATATGGAGGTTTATTAATTAAATAGTACATAAATCATAATAAACTTAAGAAAGAAAGAAGTTAAATCTGAGCATCATTAAGTGAAAAGTATCTATCATATGAATAAGGAAATGAATTTTTCTTAGTTTTCACCATCTTTGCCATTCAATCAAAACAAACAAATCCAATAAAAGCAAGCAAACAAACAAAAAACTTATTGCATCTGTGTTTCACATCCCAACTTGTTCAGATATGCCTATTGCCTTCAGAGTGCTGATACATTAATGAATCAGCAGATGCTCATGCAATTTCATCCTTTTGTTTCCTCTTTCTCCTGAATATGGTAACACCCTGTTCACTCCTCACCTGTCATATTATGTTATGCTTTGCCCTTTGTATCATTTTCTGCCTATCTGAGAATTGCAGAGTCCTAATTGCTTCCTTGCCTATCATGGTGCCGTAATTTCTTATACCTTACTTATCCATCCTGTTTCTTAAATATAGTCTTCTGTTCTTCAGTTCTGCCTTCATTTGAATAATTGTGTGATTCAGTAATCTTTTTCCTAGCTTGGGATTGAAAATAGGCTGAAAAATTTATAAGGACATAGCCAGTGGAAGTTCTTGCTAAAATTAAACATGCTATGAAACGGTGGAGTTTCTGAAGTTTTTATACTGTATTTAAAATATGATTAGAAGTTTTGAAGGCACAAAGGACAGAAAACTGTATAGCTAAGCCTAACAAGATACAGACTGCCTTGAGTTATTCAGTTACCCGGAGGACCAGGGTATCAGTGGAATAGAATTGGCTTTGAAAAGCAGTTATGCAAAATAGACTGCACTTTTTTTTTTTTTTTTTTTTTTTTTTTCAATTGGGCATGATTTATATAGTGTATAACACAATAGGTAGCCTATACTAAAATAAAAATTTTAAACGCAATAGGATTCTAGAGTTAAAATTCTGAAAATCACTTTACATACTCATATTTTTTCTTAGTTTTGAGGAGAAAATATGGTGATGAAGAGCAAGGCAACAAGGTTTTTGTAGTAGGTTTAAGACAATGAAGCGAAACAATTAAAATTATAATAAATTAAACTATTTGGGGCCATGACTACTTATACATGTGCCTACCTCTAATCTTTTAAGCAGTCTTGATTTCAGAGTTCAATAGATGTGTAATCAGGTCTATAACTGAAGAAAAGAGGAGTTCTTGGAAATTCCAGATGGAAGCATGAAACTTAGTCTTTTGACCAAGATCTTAATGAACTCCGTGTATAATGAAGAAAAAGAAAGGCACTTTAAGTGTAATTCAATAAAGTTTTGACAAATGGCTTGACTGAAATATAGGTCACAAACTGTGCAGTTTACTTAAGGAAAGACCAACGGCAATAGAAATGCTTGGCTTATTTGCTTTTGGGAAGGAAATAAGAAGTATTACCAGCTATAACACCAAATTTTCCTTAAAAGCTAACTGATTATTTATTTTGTATTCCAATGGTCTAGTCAATATTGGTAGTTGCTAGCAAGTGGACATCAAAGCTAATCATTTTGCTAAGCAAATAGTTTTTACCAGAAGGAAAAAGCAACTTTTCATTTGGAGAAAGCCACATGAATTCACATTTGTAATATACAGTATAAAAGATCGCCCTTGAGTAAAACTATTAAATTAATATTTTAGTGGTTTTGCTTGTTCTGTGAAATTGATTATGGCTATAATCAATCTCATTTGGAAAAGAGCCATACAAAAATTACTCAGTAATACTCTGGCTGACAATAATATATATATATATATATATATTTCCTTTTGTTTTATTTTTGTTAATTTGCTTTAAGTAATATTCATAGATAGATGGTGGTTAGTTTTGTAATTAGTATTATATACACTCTAAAAGAAATTCACTTATTGCTGTTGGATGAGACTACGTCACAGAGGTGAAAAATAACACGTAATATAATTTGTTTCGTAAGGTAAAAAATTAAATATATCAGTACAAGATGGGTCTTGAATATTTCAGCCTAGGTAATTTATCAAGATTAATAGTGTTAATATCCCTGTCTTACTGTGATATTTGAGTGACTGCTGTAACTATACTGTTGCTGCTTGAGTTACATGAATCTCTCACCTCTCTACAAGCCTTATGAAATAAGCAAAGAAGTAAATAGAAAATAAAGCTTACAATTATTAGCATTTTCCTATAGCAGACAATAGTTTAAGATTTTTTTTATTTTTATATAAATACATATACACATATCTATAAGAACAACTCTCTAGAAAAACCTACAAAACATATTATCATAACTTTTTGCATAACTTTTTAATAGTTATCTCCGTCATGATAGAATATTATTTATGCTGCATATGTCTCATTTATTTTAGTTGACATAAAAATTTAGGCTGATCTTTTTTTTTCTTTACTTTTATGAGTGAGAAAGTTTCCTAGAGCAGAAGAAGTGTACGTCACTGTGGTGGTTTTACCGTGCTAAGCAGCTGAGCACCACAACTGCTCTCTCACTCCCCCTCCTCAGATGAGGAGGGGAAGAAGTAAAGGAAAGAACAACTCACGGGCTGAGATAAGGATAATTTAATTAAAAGGAAATATATATATGTATTCTTCCACCTTTTATTGCTGAGTGTGACATCATATGGTATGGAATATCTCTTTGGTTGGTTTAAGTCAGCTGCCCTGGTGATGTTTCTTTCTCACTTTTTGCCCACCCCCCAGGAGGGTTAGAGAAAGTCCTGATACTGTGCCAGCACTTCTCAGCAGCAGACACAACACTAGTGTGATAACACTGCTGTTCTAGCTACAAGTGCGGAGCATGGCACTGTATGGGATGCTGCAGGGAAAGTTAACATCCCAGCCAGACCCAGTACAACTTCCACCCCTTATTCCATAACATTTGTGTCACTCTCAGCAATAAAAGGTGGAAGAAGGAGGAAGAGGGGAGGGGTAGGCTTTCGTTGCGTAAACGTCTGCCCTCCTCGCGAACACCGGCTACGTGCGTTGAGGCCCTGCTTCAAGGACGTGGTCAGGCATCACTCATTTGCGGGAAGTAGAGAATAATTTCTTTCCTCTGCATTTCCATTTAGCCTTTACTTGTTTTATTTTGCTGTTCCCTTTCCCTCTCCCGTTCCCCTTTCCCTTTTTCCCTTTTTCCCTTTAGTTGAATTGTTAATTAATAATATTTCCTTAATATATATATATATATTTCCCTTTAATTAAATTATCCTTATCTCAACCCGTGGGTTGTTCTTTCCTTTACTTCTTCCCCTCCTCAGATGAGGAGGGGGAGTGAGAGAGCGGTTGTGGTGTTCAGATGCCTAGCACGGTAAAACCACCACAGTCCCTTAGAAAAGAAAGATTTTTTCAAGTGGGAACATTTCTCAGCATCTCTTTCATATTAGAAGCACAGCTGTTTTCAGAATTTCTCCAGAGCCAATTCATCTTAAATAAATATATATTTTTTTTTTCTTCTCAAGTTGTTTCACAACTGTCTCCAGAGTTTTGAGATTTATTTTTTTCCTGAGGAATATTGGCGGTGTAGATTCAGACATTAAAATCTGGCCTTTGATATAGGGCCAAACATTTGCAAATTTTGATTAACTGATTAAACCAAGCAATTGAATTAAGTAAATCTTTGGCTTATGATTCTATGTGCCACTGATGAGCTGAACATATTTCAAACAAGAATTTTATTTTATTTTATTTTATTTTTTCTCCCAAGCTACCTCTTATCCTAGGAACAATCAGAAAGAAATTCCACTCCATTTCTTACAACATCCTCCTCAAGATTTTTCTTTGACATGCTGTCTTCCCAAGCTTTACAGCTGTTCATATTGATGTTCTGTGACTTCTGTCAGAAGAAAAGTACTGCTTCTTCTTTTCCTTTGTCATTCATATACAACCATATTAATTTTTTGTTTGTTTGTTTGTTTGTTTGTTTGATTGATTGGACTTCATACTCCTAGGGTCAGAAGCTGTTTTTCTTTTGTGCTTGAATAGTATCCATATAACAGAACTCCTAGTAATAATCTGTAGCCCCAGAGAAATACAAATAGGGAACAATACCATTTTGTGACAGATTTAATTTCTTTTACTCACATTTCTTCAAGAATTTTTTATATATCCAATAGGTTATGCTATTTTTTCTTTTTCTACAGCAGAAATACCTCAAATCCCCATACTCTATGACATATTTTTGCTGCTTTGTTTTAATTAATTATTCTTTTAAGCTATCATTACATATAATGTATCAATATTTAGAATCTCAAGAAGGTGAGTTTTTCAAATATATACATGTTTTGCTGCTATATATAAAGCTCTTGTACTTTCTGGTTATGCATTATTTTGAGACTATAATTAAAGACTATAGATGAACTATTGGAAAATAACATTCTCGAACAAGAAAGTAAAAAAGATATTTCATGTTTCACTTTTCATGATTTCATAGGAAACAAATCACGTTTACCTGTTGCACGCTCCACATTTGTTTATAAACAGTATGATAGAAGGATCTTATATATTCTTTTTATGTAAAATTACTCGCTCATCACCACTGATATTATCCTGTTACTTGTATGTTATATGACATTACCCCCAGAGTATTTAAGTCTATTTAATTGCCTTACATTTAGTGGTAATAGTGTGTTAATTATTACAATACTCTTGTTAAAAGTTAAACCACTGTGTATACTATTGCATATACATATTTGTTCATCATCTTTTGCTCCACAGAAATAGCTGTTACTGCCTCTCAGTACGTTAAGTACTTTAATTCATTCTTCTTCTCCTCCTTTCTCTCTCTCTTTTTTTTTTTTTTTTTTTTTTTTTTCATACAAGACTCTAGATGTGCAGTCGCTGAGTGTTATGGGAAACACAGCTACAAACACCCCTTAAAATTGACCAAACCACCATGCACTGTGTCTTATAAGCATTACTAAGCATGATCATAGTTACATAGTTTCCCTGTCTTCTCCCATATGCTGATCAGTTAGTAATAGTATCAGCCTCCACAGTGCAAATATCCAGTTATGCCCACGTGAACAGAATGATCAGAAATGTGCTTTTAAAGAAAATCTCCCAATTATCCTCATAGAATGTTCTTTAGTTAGCCACATAGTGATCACAGAACCTAGGATCTGGATTCTGTTTAGATTAAACTTAAATAAAAGGTGAGTTCCTCTTCAAAGAATTCAAAGGAACCTGCATTTAAAAGACATAGTCTGCACATCAGATCCTGAGAAACCATGTGGTCGGCTTGTATTATGCTGTATTACTCAATAATGTTGATGTAGATGAACTGAGTAATATATAGGTCTTTTTCCTATATGTCTGAAAGAAGTATAGTTGATGGAAGTAACAGTGAAGAGCTCAATTCTTAAGGTATGACATAAATGGGCATATAAAATAGATTCTTATAAAATTGACCCTAGCAACTGTTAGGCAGAGTCTTCAAATTCTGATACTTGTATACTTAACAATTAAATACAGTTGTCATTTCACGTCATTATTTTTATGTTAAGAGGGAGGAGTATATTAATTATTGTGCTTAGTATGATGTGACTTGTCACGAACTTTAAAAGTTGTATGGACTTTCAAAACAACCAAAAAGGCTATATTCATAGGTATATACACATACAGAAGGAGAACAAAAAACCAAACCTAAAGTCCTCTTAAACTAACTCTTGATCTCATCTAATCTCTTGAATAGACGTATCTAGTTCAGTCTAATACTTTAATACTTTATTACCTACTTTTATAAATCAGATCTATAAAAGATGCTTATGAGAAATTCAAAAGATCAAAATAATTTTTGTAATTATTATGTTTGTTTTTGTTTTTACATAAATAGTATGTTTTAAATAGTATGTTTTAATTTTTTTTTTTTTTTTTTTTT
>CM021768.1:75303265-75316912 GCA_011076525.1 Nettapus auritus
ACACTTTTTTTTTTTTTTTACATTTTTAAGATACGCTTTTTTTGTTAGCTTTGTTTTATAAAATGAACAATTTATTTATTTATTTATTTATTTTGTCCTTTCCTTACTGTCATGCTCTTGTTCTGCTATGATTTTCAGAATATAGAGGAATATAAAATAACTGAAAAGTAAAATTTCTATCGGTAGGTTTTATGCTGTTGAGAGGCCCTAATAGGTCATGTGACATAACGTTATGCAGCAGCAAGTTGTCAGGTAGGACAGAGAATAATTTGTTTGAATGCTGGTTGTTATGTTATGGTGTCTCCTTTCTTTGATTAATGAAAATATTTTTATATAAACTTGGAGCATGATGCATTAATTAAATCTGAGGTAGGAATTAACCCTATTATGTCAATTTTGACTCCAAAAAAGTTGTTTGTGAAACAAGTGTAAATTTTATAATTGATTGTTGGTTGGTTTATAAATGGTGTAAATCCATGCATGGAAGTCTCAAAATAAACAAACAAACAAAAAGCAAAAAACACCACCAACAAAAAACAAGCAAAACTATTAGCAAAAGCAACTGCTATATATGAAGTCTAAAGAACACACTAAAGATTATTGTGTTCAGCTGATACCATATTCCACATTATTCAGACATTTTTTTCTGGTAACAAAAGTATCTTTAATGTATTAATTAGTGTATTAATTATAATTTTAATTCTTTTGTAAAACAAAAGGCTAATAAACAAGTATGAGTTACATTAAATGACTTGTTTAACTTTCTATCACTGTAAGACAGAATAGTAAGTTATGGGGATCCACTTACTACTCATGAAAATTTAGTATATGCATATGGTATGCATATTTTTTTTCTGCTGCTAGTAAATTAAACAGGGTAAGATCATTTCTAGCAATTTAAAGAATGACTTCAAGTCCAGAGCTTTTAACAGAAGGCATCCTCTCAAAAAGCATCCCTACTTTATTTAGCTTCATTGAAATTTTCCTATTTGTTATTCTTTGATAGCCTCTTTCCCTGTGCCATTGTATACATTTTTATAAAGGTTATGTGCATCTGGAGTCATTAATAATTGGAAAATTAATTGCCAAATCCTTCTACAGAAATACTAGAAACATAAATTAAGAAACATTACATAAATTAAGCATAAAATAAGGTAGTTATCTAGGAAAACAGTGTAACAAAGCAAGGAGGAAAATTGGATGAAAATAAAAATCTTTGTTAGGAAATAATTGATACAATGAAAAAAATTCAGGAAACGTTGAAAAAATTCAACTTGTGATTAGCTGAAGAAAGCAAAGATAGTATGGTATTTAGAACTTTCTAGTAATTAAGCACTCAAGGATGCATAAAGTCTCTCACTGCTGTTCACATACACTGTGCATTTTACTGTATGTTATTATCTTTGCATGCAAGAGATGGACTCTCTTCCATCTCTTTCAACATAGATGCTGGTGCCTCTGGAGCCCTTAGGGAGAAAGAAGAAAGACTGAACCTAGCAGAAAAATCCATCTGTAAATCTATATTCTTGTGATCCATTAGTAATAAAACTGTTCCACTCAATAGTTTTAACCAATGAAATCAATGCTTTGAATTATTTTTATCTTTAATCATGACTTATCTCATGTAGATGCCAAAGGGTATTCTGTTTGCTGAATATAGGTCAAGTTTCAAAGTTAGGCTGTGTTTTGTCAGTGTTTATTAAGGATTCAGTTTGTTAATGAACAAAAAATATTTCAATATAATTATTAACAAGTGCTCTAACCATAGGAAATGCATCTTGTGATTTTATAGCAGTCTACAAAAAACGATCATATGATGTTTAACATGTATACTTCAGTGTATACAGTGCATGTAACACTGACATTTTTCACTAGAAAAATGTTTTACTTACTGTTCAGACCTAAATGTTCAATTTTATAATGAAATGGCTTAGCTTTCCAGAGAGTATGTCAATTTCTTTAAGAAGTGTCTTTGTAACTCATTGGCTATGTTGTTGACAATTCCAAAATTTTTCTTGAATTAAAATGTCAAAACAAGCAGCTTCCAGCAGTGTCCTCCAGCACTTTTACGAGATGAGTAACAAAAGTACTTTGTTTCACCCATCATTCTACATTTGATTTACATACCACATACAACATTAAAAATGTGTACCTAAATAAATACATAATCAAGTCATATTTCAGGAAAAGGCTTGCTGAGTTGTAAAGTTATGTCATTCCTCTTTCTACTTTCATGAACATCATTAAATTCATCCTATTGTTTTGTCCCAGGTGCTGCATCATTTGTAACAGTAGGTTCTTAAACCCTTCAGGCAGTTTTCCTGTGCAGCTCCTCATGCAGGAATTTCTAAAGCACTCAGCATTGCCCAAAACCTGTTCCTGTTAAAGTTAATAGTGAAAGCTCCATTGACCCTAAAAAGAAGGAGTGTTAGGTCAAATAGTTATTAAATATTCCATTGAACATGAACTTAGAACTGGCCTGGCACAATTTTTGGTGCAGGCAAATCACCAACAATGATGAAAAATATATAGTGTCTTTAAATTTCCAGTTCATTCCTCTGTGTACATAAAAGGATGAGATTTTCTCATACATCTGGTTTTTCCTTCTAAAATAGTGGTCTATCAGTTTGTTGAGTAAAGTTTTGTACCACCTGAAACTGTGTTTGCTACAGCTCATAAATAAAAGACCCCAGTGTATATAGTGCCATACATAAAGGAGAAGGACGAGCAATGAGTGGCACATGCTGTTTCTCTTCAGTGCTGCCATCTCTGCCTTAACTTTCCATCCAGCCCTTCCCCCACCTCTCCTATTTCACTGCTTCAGAAGACATCTTTGGGGAGCAGAGGTGACTATTTTTCACTTTCAATAATAATCATAAATAAGTACAAACTGAGCGGTGGTTTAACTGAATAGAGTAGTTATATCAGCCTAAATAGATGAGACGTTCCAACAATGATGAGTATTATAAACGTGCTGCTTTTTAGTTAGCTGAGGGAATAGATCTAAAATATTTACAATACTAATGACTTCTTACAATGCTAATCCTCATTGTATCACTGCCTGCATCTTTTTCATGCATTCTAATAAAACATATTATTCATGCTTTGACCAAGTTTGTTAACATCTATAAAATTTCTCTTAATTTATGTTCCATTTTGACTATTTCTATCATAAGAGAAAGGATGCATCTTATTTTGAAATATTATTTTATAATTAATTAATTAGTATTTGGACATGAGCATAAAAGGTTTTGAAATTGAAGATTATATGAAAGAGAAATTGAGATTATAGAGACATACAATCAAAGGCTTGGAAATGTCAGTATCTAAGTTTCTTGGTGAGTTTTAATTATGTCCTCTATAAATTAGCACTATAATACAGTTTTTAATCACGTGATCTAAAATATTCCTTTCTTTATGAACAGAGTCAAATTTATACCCGGATTTCAAAATAAGAAGTCAAAGAATATATGATGTAAAGCTGTGGGCTGACCTCATAGATGTAAATAGCCTGAGAACTGGATGCTGTACTAGCACTTATGACAAAGATCTTGTATGATACAAATCTTGTATGACAAATCATGTATGACAAAGATTTCACAGGTTGCTTGTAAATTTGTGTCTTCCTTTCCCTAAACACTGAACTTGAAAACCCACATGCAATGATTTGTGGAATTGTTGAGTACTTGCAATTTACCTGCAGGTAGGTAATAGCTTACTTCACAGAAGTCTTATAAAGATAAATCAAGTAATATTTGCAAAACACTAAGGTACTGGAAGAAAACCATAGAAAAGCCAAAATGAGGAGAATAGTTCTCAAAACTATTCTGAGATTTTGATGGTGTGCAATCAGTAAAGCCCCAGATCAATCACTGAAGAAACAAGAATAGTAATAGAAACTCCCAGAGTGTATTCAGAGCGTAAGACAGATGTCCTAAAGAGATATAATCACAGAAACAAAAATGTCATGGGACACTGTAGAAAAGTTGAAAGACATGAAAATATACATAGTTAATTGTGATTAGAGATAGTCTTTGTTTTTCCTTACTGCTAGGAAAATCACAATTTATTTCTTAGCACTGCAAGTACATCAAGTGATTTACAGAATCACTTGAACAAATGAAGTGTGCTCAATTATATCCTTAGATTATAAGTGGTATTCAGCAGTAACTTGACTTCTTATAAACTGGTTAAGAATGTCATATTCTAAATTTAGTCACTGAAATAGATATTACAGAAATGTTAAGACATGGCCTGGTATTGCAGTATTGAAATTAGTTCATTTTTGAAATAAATGAGATTTTTTTTTAATAAGATAAACAAACCTCCAGAGTTTAGATCATGGAATATCTTGGGCTGGAAGGGGACATTAAAAATCATCTGGTTCCAACCATCTTGCCATGGACAGGGATGCTACCCACTAGATCAGGGTGCCTGTCCAACCTTGTCTTGGACATCTGCAAGGACGGGGCATTTATAACATCTCTAGGCAACCTGTCCAGTGCCTCACCAACTTCTCAGTGAAGAATTTCCTCCTAAGTTCAAATCCAAATCTCCACTCTTTTAGCTTAAAATCATTCCCACTTGTCCTGTCACTATCTGCCCAAGCAAAAAGTTGTTCTCCATCTTTTTTATAAGTCCTCTTTAAGTACTGAAAAGCTGCCATGGGGTCTTCCCAGAGCCTTCTCTTCTTCAGGCTGAACATCCCCAGCTCCCTCAGTCTGTCTTCAGAGGAGAAGTTCTTCAGCCCTCCTCTGGACCCACTCTAACAGATCAACATTACTCTTGTGCTGGGGGCCCCAGAGCTGGTTGCAGTACTCCAGGTGGGACCTCACAAGGGCAAAGCAGAAGGAAACAATCACCTCCCTTGACCTGCTGGACACTATTCTGGTGATGCAGCCCAGGATGCATTTGGCCTTCTGGGCTGCATGCACACAATGCTGGCCCAAGTGAAGCTTTTTTTTTGTCCATCAGAACCACCAAGTCCTTCTCTGTGGGGCTGCACTTCTTCACCCAGCCTGTACTCATGTCTGGGATTGCCACAACCCAAGTGCAACATCTCATTCAGTTCACATGGGTCCATCTCTCAAGCTTGTCCAGGTCCCTTTGGTCCATCTGTTGTATCCACTGTACCACTCAGCTTGGTGTCACTTGCAAACTTGCTGAGGGTGCATTGGATTCCACTAAAAATGTCATTGATAAGCATTATGTTTAACAACGGGGGATGGACCCCTGAGGGACATGCTATATTGATTTTACCCAGCTGGGCAGCTGTACTCCACCACAATTGCTCTCTAAGTCCCTCTCCTCAAATAAAAAGGGGGAGAAAATATGATGGAAAGGGGTCAAGATTTGAGATAAGGACAAGCAGTTCACTTCACTCACCAGTTATTGCCTCAGATTAAACAGACTCAGTATAGGGAGATGCTGAGTCCTGTGTCCATTGATTCGCATGTGCCAATTGAGCAACACACCTGCACATGCTGACTGGTACATATCAGGCAGACTTCAGAGGGAAAAAGGCTAGTCAGAATGAGATAACCTGTTAACCTCATTAAGAATGATACCTGCAAGTATTGTGGAAGGATTTTAGTCACCTATACTACTTTAAGACAAAAATATGAGGAACTTGTAACATTTGTGCTTTTCCATGTTTAAGAATCATCTGAAAAGATGCTTTTAAGGTCTTGCACTTGTGTGGTTAAGTCATATTTAACTGTATTCTTTTCAAATGTATACTTCTCAAATTGGATCATAATATTCTCTACCATGCAAATACAATGAAGTAGAATTATACAATGTGATTTTCACAATAAAGTAATAGGTGTTCTAAGTCCAAAGATAAACATTGATTTATTGGCTGTTGAAATAATAGAAATATTAATGATCCTGCAGTCTGCTGCCAGAGGCAGTTATCTATCAAAACACAAAATATCAAGTCCAATTATATGAAGTAGTGGTTGCCTGGTAGTCTGCTGTAAATCAATTTTGAAACACTCAAGATGTAGTTGAAAATTTATCTATTTATTGTGTAACAGAAATATGGTTCTCATTAACTCAAATCAGCTGAAAGCAAGTTAGTCTTAGTTTTCTTCAGTCTTTCTGAACTTCTGCGTAGATTTTTGAAGTGGTCTTAAACAGATTTGTATGTTCGTTTGTTTCTCAGCCTATATTTCTGTGAAAACCTATGAAATTAATAATTAAAAAAATACTCAGAATTTTAAAAGATGAAAATAAATCAGCAAATACCAGGTTGAAATGACTGATAATTACTGATCAATCTTTCTTACCTCCCACATTGGCAGAATTTGAAAATTAGTATAAATTAGGTTAAAGACTTCAATTCTGTTTCTTTAAGAGCAATTTACAAAATTAGCTTGTACAATGTGTGATGTTTCTCATTATAGTGACAGATCTAGCAGAGCTACTCATCTTTTTTAATGTAGTGCTGTTGGGGTTTAACCTGGACAGCAACTAAACAACACATAGCCGTTTGCTCACCCTCCTCCCTTCCTCTCTGGGATGGGGGACAGAATCAGAAAGAAATGAAAGCCTGTGTGTTGTGATAAAGACAGTTTATTAGGACAGAAAAGAAAGGAAAATAATAATAGTACTGCTAAAATAATAATAGTACTACTAAAAATAATGTGTACAAACAAGTGATGCACAATGCAATTCCTCACCACCTGCTGACCAATGCCCAGCCTATTCCTGAGCAGCCAATCCCCCACCCTAGCCAGACCCCCCATATTAATTGTTCAGCATCATATCAGATGATATGGAATACCCCTTTGGCCAGTTTGGGTTAGTTGTCCTCAGTCTGTCCCCTCCCAACTCCTGCTGCACCCACAGCCTGCCTGCTTGTAGGACAGTGTGAGAAGCTGAAAAGTTTAAGCGGAAAAGTTTAAAGCTTAGTTTAAGTCCTTGGCTTACTCTGTTCACAAAGTATTAAGGTGACGAGAGAGAAATGGAGGTTGTCTTCTGAGTTCACAATGGGTTTTGCTTTCTAGATGTGTACTATGGCAATAGGTATTATTGGGAAAATCAGTCTTACTTTTAAGAGAATAAATACTTTTCATAGTTATTTCACATGTAGCATTTGAACAAAGCAAACAAACTAAAAAATACCAACAAAGACCATGTTGTGAAGAACCTACAACCTAATGGTGAGAGGTTGTTCACATATCCATAAGACAGATATCACACATCCAATGAGGTCAGTATGACTAAAGGTATTAACAGCTGTTCCTTCTCCTTGTCTGGGCCATCTAGGGCCAGGGCTCAGAAGCTGCAGGGACTCCCCCAGAGGGGTGGCCAGGCAGCTGTTCCACCCCACAGCCAAAAGGCAGCTGGGGAGTGGCCAGGACAGCCCCAGCCTGGGGAACTGGACATGTCCATAGGGCTGAGGCTGGGCTGAGACCAGACCAAGACCAAGCCTTATTCCATGATGCTTACATAACGCCGACCTGGAAAGGCCCATGGGGCTTGCAGGGCTGTGGGGACCTGGTGGGGACCTGCTGTGGCATTGTTGGGGCAGGGGCTGATTGCCCCAGGGGCTGAAATGGGGTTCTGGAGTGTGGTAAGGGTAGGGGGCAGCCTTAAGGATACCAGGACACACCCATGGGTGTCCTCAGAGCCCTACTAAAAATAACCTTAAAGAAGGTAGAGAAACATAATGAAACAATAACTCCTCACTGGAGAATATTTTATTTTTTATATTTTCATTTTTTATTCTTAAAATTATTATTATTATTATTATTATTTTCTAATGTGAAAATAAACTCCTTTTTCCATGCCTTTAGACCAATAAAATGTTTAATTCTTCTTCTCAGACTTTGTATTTATTTTGGTTTATTTATAACAAGCTGACGTACTTATGGAGGAGAGCTGAATCTCCAAAGCAAAGCCCAAGAATGTGTCAGACCAAAGACAGATCACATTTGTTCTGACAGGCATTATATTTATTTTTACATTTATTTTCCCAAATGTCTTCTGTTTTTCCCATTTGTGTAGGATGATAATCTGTTACATGATCAAAAGTCTTAGGTCTCACAGGTAGAAAAGAACGATCAGATGATTCCAGCTTGTGATAGGAATGCATTTTGTCATATGACCAAAGGAAGGCAAGTGTCATTGTTGCAGATATGCTTCCCTACCACATACTGAGATTAGAATTTGAGCTGAGGGAGCAGAAACTCAGGTCTAACATTTTATCACAAGAGCTTAAGTGGCCAAAACTATGTTAAAACATAATCATCCTATAGATCAGAGACTGATTTTTATTTTTTTCCCCCCAAATTACATTTATGATGCCACAATAGATAGTGATTTATTATAGTTCAATAAGTCCCTCATGAACTATAAAATATTTTGCCACAATGGGGACAATTTGGGAATACAGAAATACACTTAAGATGAGCACTTTGTGTCATGCTGCAATTGAGTCTAAAGTCATATGATTTTTTAAAATTATTGTTATTATTATTTATGTTTTACATATGAAGTATGAAAGATCAAAGAATGAATTTTGTCATTGGACGTACTATTTGTAATGCCACAAAGCCTATTAAAATGTGACTGTCAAACTTGTCCTATACTGAATTCCAGTATACACAGAGACAAGCTACATGGTGAAATAACTTCTCATTGTGGATGTTCCTACTTTAAATTAAATTCTTTGGGTTACTTATATTGCAGTCTGCCTTTAATTTTATTTGGGTATAGAATCCACATTCAGCTATTGAAAAGAACATACTGTTCATCTCTATATGATTAAGATTTCTCCAGAATATCATATTTCTAATGTTCCAGCAAAAAGTGAGAAATTGAAAGTGTATAAAGTTATTTTTTATTTAATAAAGAGTAAATGCATAGTGTTTTGTATTATTTTCATTTTGTGTCGTATTATTTTCATTTTTCATCACTGAAAGACAACAGAAAAAAGTTATGGATAATAAATGGAATTTTTGACTATAAACAGAAGACCTTTCATTTTGAAAGAATTCATAAATAAAACCCAGTCTTAACTATCTCAGAGAGACATCCATGTCTCCAATTCCATCCAAGGTATTTGTTGCTGTTTCTTAATTAACAAGCAATAGTGTGTCACTTGATACACATTCAAGTGATAAAAAATGAGTAGAAAAATTTCTTCCTTCATGGGCTTTGAATCAAAGCCTATATTCATATGCTTTCAACTTTTTTATTCTTTTTCCATTTTCCTTTTCACTAGGTAACTGACTGAGAGTACCTCATACATTTCCAGATATTCTCTGGAGTAGGACAACTTGTTGTTATAAACAAACATTTGTTGTTATAAAAAAACACTAATTATCATACATTTTTATAATGTCTGCACAATCCACAAAGTTATTTGCAATGTATTTTAAAATCTATTTTCAGACAGCTTTATGAGTTTTTCTCCATTTATGATATTCAAATGGAAAGACTGTGCTTTATTTCTAATATTATCCATAGAGTTAAATCACATAAAAATGTCAATAATAGGATGGCTAGGAAAGAAACCTTTTTATATACGTATAAACGGGGATGGAAATGCATTACGAGGTAAGCCTTTGCAACACTTCTGTTATTTTTTGAGTGTCAGTAGTTACATATATTTCATCTGACAGTGTAAATGTGAAACCTGAGATTTAAAACTGAATTATACATGCCTTTACTCTACAGTTTCTATTTGTCTGTTCGTATGTTTTCTGGGTTTATGTACAATAATTGAAGGATTACTGGAAAACTGAGCTGAGATAACATAATTTCTAATTCCTTGTATGTTTAGCAATATAACAGTGAAAGGACCTAGAGGTTAGGTTTTATTAAATTTACTCAGGTTTAAAGGAATTCAATTTTCTTTTTTCTTTTTTCTTTTTTTTAAGCCTGAGAAGGACTTATACCTCTTATTACAATTTATTTCTAAGCACTCATTTCTAGCACTGCTATGTTCATTACAATGCTTTATCTTGATTTGAATTCATGGTTTGTTTGTTAGCATTCTTTTATCCTTTAGCTGATGAAAACTGAAGGATGTAGTATATTGAAACATCACTGGTATACTCTTCTTCTGAATGCATCTGTACAGAATGGAGAAAAGAATACTTATCATGCAAGAAAATTTCCTTATAAAATGTTTTCAAAACTTATACCCCCAAAATAAGCACTTTAACATTTCTAATGTTTAAATAGACAGTTGGGGTGAATGAGAATGGAGGCCAAACTTAACTAACATATGGTAACAAATATAATAACCTAGAAAATGCCAAGACAAAAATCTCTTTGGCCAAATAGCATGAAGTATTTTTCCAGCACTTGTTTTATTCCTTTATTTCTCTATAGTTTGATTTTAAAATTATTATTATTATTTATTTATATTATTTTCCTGTAGCTCCAAAATGAAATGCTTAGCTAGTTTCAGGCTGTGATTTCCATTTGTGTAGTTAGTGTAGAAAATATTCGTTTAATGCTACCTGAGCAGGAAAGAACAAGAAGCAGGAAGAACATGCTGTAGCATGTGTTTGAACATTTCCTAGTAAGCTAGAGGCTTGAAAGAAGTCTGTTTTTCTAAATGAAAATTTGTTCTTTGCTCAGCTGTTAGGGAAGTACAACGTATGCCATTCATTACACAAGGAAGATTGCATTGCTGTAACTGGTCACACTGAATTTAATGTTCACCAAGGACATCATGCAGTTCTACAGGACTGAGTCACAAAAACTATAGTTGGCCTAGCTTTTTTTTGAGCAAGCTAAATAAAAGAAAGAAAAAAAAAATCTTTCTTCAGACACATGCTGGATTCCAGAATTTCCTAAAGGGAACTAAGAAAAACAAAACAAACAAACAAACAAAAAAAAAACAGCTCTCTCAAGCTCTCTCAGAAAGGGACTTGGAATTGAAAGAACTGCAGTCATACTTATATATTAACGAAAAGAAGAGAACATTCAGTTTCTTATCACTGGAGTTTTCTAGTTCAGTTCCATTCCTTATGGTAACAACTGCCATGAATAGAAAAATGTTCTGGGAAAGTACTGAACTCACTGGGATCCTTCCTTTCAAGCTGCACTTACAGTAGTGTCTGGCAACAGGCACTGGTACAGCACCATGAACAATTTTTATTTAGAAGCACTAGCATGCTTCAGAGAAATTCAATTTAGATAGAAGTCTTCTGGCCAGGTTTAATTCATGTGTGTCTGACAAGGTATGTCTGCACATTTTTGTGGTACTTCAAGTGTTTTTGTAAACACTTCAGGGACTTTTAGAAAGGGAAAGTAGGCAATAATGCAGTGGAGAAACAATCTTAAATAATTGCTTGTCTGTCAGTGTAAATGTTCATAACATAATAAAAACATTCTTTCTGGCATGCTTTTGGACGTTCTCTTTTTACTTTTGCATGTGATAGAAAGGCACAAAATACAATCTAATAAATGCTCTATAATTAAGTACAAACATTTGTTTCCAGTAAGTCAGATGTTACTGAACAATTAAATATTAAATAATAATAAATAAATAAATAAACAATAAATAAATAAATAATATAATAAATAATATCTTGGTTTTGTATTCAAACTTTCAACCAAGATTGAGTAATATTTTATTCATTAATTTGTTTACATTAAAATAAGTCAGTCAGCCAATCACCCAGATCAAGAAACAGAAAGGAAATCTAGAAACTAATAATTATAATAAAATTTTGATCTCCTAAGTTTTTATTTCCTTTATCTATTTGAATGTTATCTAATCCTTTTTAAAAATCCATATCTCCTGAATCAATACATTTTATCACAGCACATTTTGTCTCAGTCCTGCTGCCAATCTTTAGTTCCTACTTAGTCAGCTGTGACCACATATTGATCAGGAAATGTATATTCTACCATTAGAATTGTTTCAAGTATATAACCTGCAGTTTTGTAAAAGTACTGGTACATGAATATAAGTCCTCATATAACCTGCATCCTTGATAAATTATTTGGTTTTGATTATAAGTAGGTTACTGGAGAGACTACCGATGTCATTCTGCATCTTCCCCAGCAGCAATTCTTTCTTTGCTTCTCCATTGTTTTCTTAATGAAAAACAGAAATTTGAAGGCTGAAGAGCTTTTTCTGAATATTCTATCCTGGACGTGGTATGGTCTTAATGAAACTATAGCTATATGAGCACATAGAAATCACAACTAAATTTGGAATTCACCCCTATAGAAAGATAAGACATAGAAAGACATTTTTCTGTTAGTACTGAGGCTGTCAGCCTTTCCAGTAATCAGAGGTTCTGTTTTTGTTTGTTGTTTGTTTGTTAGAGCCAGGAGATGGTAGGACGTCAATTATGATCTGACATCTAGAGCTGACCTGAAGAGGACATGTTTCAAAATAAGACATTACAAAAATTAATAGCAATGTCAACCTTGTGAAATTTTTAGCAAATGCTAAAATACATTGTGAAATGTTTAGTTCAAAATATAAGCTGGTTTTATTGGAGGAGAGAGGTGATGAAAGTCTGGAAAAACAGCCTGTGGTATGAGATGTCCTTTATATATACTTTATATATGGCCTTTATATATATACTGATTCTCTAAAATGAAACAAAACAAAATTACCCCCCCCCCCCCCAAAAAAAAAATAACAGCCAACCAACCAACCAATAACAAACCAACAAACCAATAAAAACCTCTGTCTATATATGCTATGGCAACAAGAGAAGTTTGCCTGACAAAATTTGGCTTCAACTACCTTTATAGTTAATGAATACATCTTTAAAAACACACTAGCTGTGCTTTTGCAAAATTCCTCAGAAAGAAAAAAGTATGGCTATTTATGCCACTTTTCTCCAGGAAGATGTCTTCCAAAAAAAATTTCTTCACTGAAGATGACTAAAGCATAAAGAACAGGAAAGGTAAAAAAAAATTTTCATTATTCCTAACAGTAATTGTAAGATTATGCAAGAAACAGGAGGCACCCTCCTGGTACTGCAAGTAAATATAAAAAGAGAAAAAGCTACATTCAGTTTTAAAATTCCACATTGTATTAGTTCTATATAGTCAATGTGGTTAACATCATACTGTGTTACCATAATACAGTATTTGTACCCGGTTTAGGAAGCTTCATCAAGTCTATATTGTAAAAGGATAATATTATGGATGATAATTCTTTGATTCCTCTGTTAAGTCAGAGCGATGGCACAATTTCACTTGATTTTCTTCTGCTCTAAATTTATATCTAGGATGACTGCATGACTGCACCGCAGTAATACTTTTTTTTTTTTTTTTTTTTTTTTTAGTTGTATGTAAAATAGTACCTTTTTTAAAAAAAAAATAAAAAAATGTAGTCTCCATTTGGCAGACCTCACATGGGTGAAATCCCTACCAATATAAAAGGTAAATAAGGATACCAGGACTTAATCTGTAATAAACAGCTTCTAGAAGCTCTTTCTTAATCTCACATGTGCATGTGTGTGTGATTGTATGTTTGTATGAATAATGTATTGTGGTTAAGGTAAATTTATGCTTATTAAGAGCAATAAAATGGAACATTTAATTCAAATTTTCAAATAACCCTACAATCAAAAGAAAATATAGTGGAGGTATGTTGTGGTTTAACCCAGCCGGCAGCCAAACACCACACAGCCGTTCGCTCACCCTCCCCCCTCC
>CM021768.1:75316922-75331599 GCA_011076525.1 Nettapus auritus
TGTTGTGGTTTAACCCGGCCGGCAGCCAAACACCACACAGCCGTTCGCTCACCCTCCCCCCTCCCTCTCTGGGATGGGGGAGAGAAATGGAAAAGTGAAACGAGAGCCGAGACAGAGACAGTTTATTAAGATAGGAAACAACAACAATAATAATAATAATAATAATAACAATAATAATGTGTATGAAACAAGTGATGCACAATGCAATTGCTCACCACCCGCTGACCGATGCCCAGTCTATCCCGAGCAGCCGGCCCCCCCACCCCGGCTAGCCACCCCTATATATTGTTTAGCATGACGTCAGATGGTATGGAATACTTCTTTGGCCAGTTTGGGTCAGCTGTCCTAGGTCTGTCCCCTCCCAACTGTTGCTGTACCCCGAGCCTGCCTGCTGGCAGGACAGAACAAGGAGCTGAAAAGTCCTTGGCTTGGTACAAGCACTGCTCTGCAACAACCAAAACATCGGCATGTTATCAGCATTCCTCCCATCCCAATCCAAAACACAGCATTCCACCAGCTACTAGGAGGAAAACTGTCCTAACTGAAACCAGGACAAGGTATCAGAGACTTTTATGGAAGAATGCCATTCTTATTATCATGGACTCTGGGACAGCTACATACAAAAATAATTGAGTAAACTCGGCAGTGTCATGCTGCAGGTAAGAAAGTACAGTAAAATAATGCTAGATAAGAGATCCTGGCTTAAGGTACAGCTTATTTAGAAAACACACATATAAGATGACTTAATTTCCAAATTTATTTTAACAGAAATACTCTGAATGGTAAATTATCATCCATATGATGCATTACCAATGTGGTGGTTTTACTCGGGTGGGCAGCCGAGTTCCACCACAACCGCTCTCTCACTCCCCCTCCTCAAAGAGAAGTGAGGAGAAAATACGATGAAAGGGGCTCAAGGGTTGAGATAAGGACTGGGAGATCGCGCAATAATTATCGTGACGGGCAAAACAGACTCAGCATAGAGAGAAAGTAAGATTTATTGCTTATACTAACAAGCTAGAGAAGTGAGAAACAAAGAAAAAGAAACGAAAAGCACCTTCCCCCCATCCACCCTCTTCCACCTCCTCCCCCCGAGCGGCGCAGGGGAACGGGGGAATGGGGGTCATGGTCAGTCTATAGCACTTCTTCTCTGCCGCTCCTTCTCGGTCACTCTTGTCCCCTGTGCTGTGGGGTCCCACCCACGGGATGCAGTCCTTGCTGAACTGATCCAGCGTGGGCTGTCCACAGGCAGCAGCTCTTCAAGAACTGCTCCATATATGGGTCCGTACCACGGGGTCCATCCCTTTGGAGCAAACTGCTCCAACCTGGGTCCCCCACAGGCAGCAGCTCCTGCCGGGTCACCTGCTCCTGCGTGGTCTCCTCTCCACGGGCTGCAGGTCCGGCCCGGAATCTGCTCCGGCAGGGGTCTTCCACAGGCCGCAGTCTCCTTCGGGGCACAGGCTCCACCGTGGTCTCCTCCACGGGCTGCAGCGTGGAACCCTGCTCCACCGTGGTACTCCATGGGCTGCAGGGGGACATCCTGCTTCACCATGGTCCTCACCACAGGCCGCAGGGGACTTCTGCTCCGGCGCCTGGAGCACCTCTCCCCCTCCTTCTTCACTGACCTTGGTGCCTGCAAGGCTGTTTCTCACTCCTCTCACCCTCCCAGCTGCCGAGAGGCGCAGCGGTTTTTTTCCCTGTCTTAAATATGCTCTCACAGAGGCGCAAAACAACATCGCTTATTGGCTCAGCTCTGGTCAGCAGTGGGGCCCTTACCAAACATGGGGCAGCTTCTAGATCCTTCTCACAGAAGCCACCCCTATGCCCCCCCTGCTACCAAAACCTTGCCACGTAAACCCACTACAACCAAATGCATTGCATTACCAAAAACTAGTCACAAATAAACTTGTCATTGCTTTTTAAAAAGTTTATTAAGATTAGAAAAATGAATTAGGTAAAATATCTGACTGTAATATTGGGTACTCCAGTTTTGTATGTTGTGATCAAGGTGTGGGTTCTTTTCACTCATCTTAAGTAACGAATCCCTACCTAGGATTATTGGTCTCAGGGACTACGAGATGTAAAAATTATACAAAGTTCAAAATGATACTTTTATCAGAGCTTCTAATTTTTTTCTCTCCATGTGAGCAACCTGAAGGATATCACTGTGAGTGGCACATCTAATTTTCAACTGAGGTTCTATTAAGGAAGGAAATTACACCCTGTTTCACTCTTTAGAATTGTGGCAGTCTTTCTCCAATATTTACTTTGCAGAGGTCCATTATGTCTCCACTGTTGTTTAACTTTTCAAAAAGACAATATTGTCCAATGCTTTCTTCTAAAATTTTAATAAGGAATATGCTTAAGGTATATTTATATATATATTTTTTAGAATTTATATGCCTCCTTTAACTCCACAGTACAATATCAAGCATAATTGTGGTACAAAGTCTCTGAAATGAACTGATTGATGTATTCTTCCTGGAGGAAGGCTAGAATACTGCAATATGAGGTTGGTACACTGTGCTGACATATTCAAATACGATGAAGCTTATTTCATTAGATGCCCTGAATGGCCTTTGCAGCAGATGGAGACCAAGTCATGGGCTAAATGAACTTAATGGATGTTTGAATGGATGTTTAAATGGGGATGTTCTTTAGACTAAGGGAATATTATCTATGCATATGTCCGAGGACAGGGAAAATAGAGCAGAGGTTGTTGTAAATGTGTTGAATAGTGTAAGACCTAAGAATGATGTAAATGATATGGAGTAAGGGGTGGAAAATGTTCTAGGTTTGGCTGGGGTGGGGTTAGTTTTCATTACAGAAACCCATATCACCTGTGTTCTGTGGCAAAAGCAGTGTTGGTAACACCTCGATGCTTTAGCTACTGCAGCATAATGCTTGCACAGCATCAAGACCTTCCTTGTTTCTCACTCTGCCCCATCAGAAAATAGGGTGGATGTGGGTATATGTGGAAACACAGCCAGGAGCACTAACCTGAGCTGACCAAAGAGATATTCCATGCAATATATTGCCATGCTCAGCAATAAAAAGAGGGGCACATTTTTCCAAAGTAGCTGGTACTTGAGAACTAGCTGAGCATCGTTCTGCTGATGGTGAGTGACTGCCTTAGCACCACTTTTTTGTTTTATTTATTTTTTATTTGTTTAGTTGTGTGTATATGTTTTCTTCCTTCCCTTTCCCCTTACTAGACTGCCTTTATCTCAATTCATAACTCTTTTTCTCACTTTTGGCCTTCTAATTCTCTCTCTCTGCCATCCTGATGGGGAAGAGTGAGTTATCAGCTATGTGGGGGCTTACATGCCATTCAGAGCCAACCCACCTGTATAGAAAAGGAAAATATGACAATGTAGTATAAATCGTTAAATGCCTTTTGTTTCTATTTTCTGGTGCTATTTCTTTTGTTTCTATGGTTATGCTTACTGTGCTCTTCTGTGTCCTAAGGCTGTTGGCTGGGTGGGGTGGAGAATAGGTGTTTTAATGAGTTGTTAGCATCTTAGTCCTCTTCTGGGAGGAAAATCACGCTCTTGTTGCTGATTTCTTCTTTCTTCCTCTGTGATCCACTTGAAATAATGCCTATACATTTGCTAACATGTTTTTACACTTTTAGTCTTTCTCCATTGATCTGCAACTCCACATTACTTCAAATTTACTATATATATTGCCTTTTAAGTCTGTTAGTTTTGCTAAAAGATCTGCATTTGTTTATCCATGGGTGACTTTATAACCCCGGTGTCTTTTGTGCCCAGACCTGCGTCCTATCCTGTATCCCCTGCCTGTACTCTTCTACACTGAATTTATGTCTCCAATTCTGAAGGCCTCTGCTATTGTATGAGACCTGTATTTCCCTACATTACATTGTCATGTTAGAGTGGTAAATATCTCATTCTGCATAGAATAACCTCTTGTTACTTTTCTCTATATAAAACTTGTGTTGTATCACACACAGACAAACACAGAGTAGAAGAATTTACCTGGTGCCTTTGTGAAATTGCTATTAGAGCTAAACCAAGTTAAAACAAAGTAACAACAAGGTTGAGAAAACATCAGACAGAGCAAGCCTGACACCTCCAAACTTTTGCAAAACTTTACACTCAGTACTAGTCAGTACTGTACCATATATATGCATCTTTACTACAGGACAAAGAAAGAAGATAAGAAGATGGTTTTGCTGAAAAGCAGGCTGTAGAGACATTTGGCTCGAGTGAAAATCCATGAGTCTGGATCTGAATTAAGTATTCATAAACAAGCTAATAAATAAACTTATGAAAGTGTTGAAAAGTGAGTTTGGGAATTTTGATATTCTTTAGCATCTGTTAGATTATTCTTTAATATCTGTTAGATGCCTGTTTAAAGTAATACTTTTAATTAAAAAAAATAAAATTTAGAAAAATCAGAATGGAAGATAGTGGTATTGTATTTCCATGTAATATGTATGAAAATAACATCTCTGGATCCAATGCAGTAACTGGGCAAGAAAGGCAGTAAACTCTGCTTTCATGACAGAATATGAGGGGAAAAAATAATCTAAAAGAGCATCTTTCCCATTTAGACAAAAATAGCCTTCACCATGTAGGAGTATAAACTGCATTTCACTGATATACTACAAAAATATTTCTGTAACCATATGGATGAAAAACTGCATAATCTGTAATTACTATTATTGTTTTGTTTACAACAACATCAATATTTCTGAAAATAAAATTATACAATTAAGTTGACAGGGAAAGCAACAATATTTACAAGTGTTAAAAAATGTGAAGTGACTTGTTTCAAGGGTTGTGTCAAAATGCAGTGTGGCAACTGTATTCTATTTCTTATGACTAAATTCAAGAATTTGAGTGATTTCTTAATGTTGGACTGCATTCACAGTATACTGCATTCACAAATTTTGAAGGAAAAATCTCTATTAGTTTCAGCTGAATGAATAGTAACTTTTACAACACGTAACTGCAGTTTATTCAGGTTGGGATGGAAAGAAGTCCTTTGCATTTGCCTGCAGATAAATACATATGTAGCTAACAAAACCTCCAGCAAGTTATAGCCAACAGACTGTACAGCCTGTAAAGGGTAGTATTGCTATAGTCAATTGTTCTGAGAAAACTTGTCCAATTTGACAAAAATGGGGAAAACAGTAAATCTCATGAAGAAGTAGAAATTAATGTGGATGGATTTTCAAGAAAGAATTTTGTAGCCAAAAGTTAGCAAGTTTGTACCTGAGGACATCAATATGTAGTAAGGTATTTTAGAGACTAATTTCAGAGCAATTTAAAAAATTGAAGTACATTATATAACCAACTATATATAAATTTATGATCCTGATTTAAGCACACACATTTCAAAATCTTGTATTTGATGATTAGGTATAAAAATATTATGTAAAGGATTGTTATGAGACAATATGACTGTTCAATTTTCTCAAAGATATTTTCCTTGCTTTTTTACTTTAAGAGAAAATGGACTTTATCAAAATTTCAAACAAAAAGAATTGTGAATAACACTGTAAATATAATACAGAGGCTCTTGTGAAAGCAATTCAGCATTTTGCTTGACATTTCAAATATAATGAATGCATTTGGTAGATAGAAAGAAGGAGACAGTAAAGATAAAGTGAAAGATAAAGAGAAAACATTTGAAAAGTTAAACACAAATGAACAGAAGGATGAGAGGAAAACACTGTTCCAGGAACAGTGGCAATACAATGATCAAGAAGCTAATTCGCTGAGGAAGTGTTTTAAAAAAATATTGCCTGTATTTATTCTTTTGGATGAAATGAGAGTTCTTCATTTAGACGTTAGACAATTGACTGCTGGTTAACAGCTTGGAAGGAAAAATAAAACCTAGCCAAACACATAAAGTTCTCTACAGGCTAATAAATCAATGTTGCTGGCAAATGACCAGAGCTGCTGCTATGCCACATATCTACATACATTGCTTTCTACGTATGCTATGTTGCTTTCATTTGCATTGTCTTGCCTTCTTGGATATAAGGCAAGAGTTAGTGGAACTGACATAGATTTACAGAAGGAAAAGACTGAAACATGATTACCAAATCACAGAATCATAGAATGGCTTGGGTTGGGAGGGACCTTAAAGATCTTCTAAATCCAACCCCCCTGCCATAGGCAGGGTTGCCACTAATGTTCCTAGGAATCAAGGGTCATGAAAAATTCTCAGGGAATTCAACGTTGTATCTGTTCTCTGGCCAAAGTGAATCTCGTAAAGGCCAAAGAGACAGCCTACATTTATAGTTCAGAGTTGAATTCAGTATGAATAATGCTATTCATCACCATGCTTGCAATTTTCTTATGCTGATAGGTTGTGGCATATTCTCTACAGTACAGTAGAAAACAGATCAGCACGTTTGATCTCTTTTTGTTTAAACTGTTTAAAAGCATTTTCTAAAGCACTGATATTTCACAAAAAATAAGAAAATAACGTGGATGAAAGTAATTAAAACAGTAATGTTTAATTTTATAGCTTTACAAATAAAATAGTGTGGGAGAAAGAAAAATAAATGTTTGTAACTTTTTATTTCCACGCCACCCAGTGTTATCCTGAATTCTTGGGAAAAATAAATGTTTGTAAATGTTTGTTTATAAATGTTTGTTAAAAATAAATGTACATGTTTGTAGTAAACCAATAACCTTGAGCTGGATTGATCTGCTGTTTGCACTTTCATGTAAATTTTTCTATTTATGTCTAATCTTTAGAAAACACAGGAAAAATAGAAGAAAGCTTAGTAGCCTTCAAGGAGGAAGATGAACAATATTATTGTATCTCCAAATGTTCTGAGAAAATATGAAAACTTAAAAAATAAGGAAAAAAATAATCATATGCATATTGCATGCTGTATTAAAAAACAAACTAACAAACTTTCCTATGTGTGTTATCACTCATTATATAGTTTCAAAAACACAGTCTAGACATGACAGTTTCTTTCTGTTGTGATGTTCAGGAAATATAAAAGAAACTGTTTTCTCTAGACAAGATCTGAATGTTTTGTAAGTTACCATAACACCACTGGCTTTAGGTAAATCTAAAAAATTTATAAAAGCTGAGAATATGACCACACATGTATTAGTATCTGTATATTTTGTTTTAAATAATATTTCATTATCTTAATTTTGCTAACAATACATAGAAATACTCATATGTAATTTTAAATATTCAGACATTTATATTAAATACATTTTTGATATATAGAATTTCAAAAATAAAAGATACAAAAAAATAATTATTTGGTCTAATAAAAGGGTATCTGGAAAGCAAAGACTGACAAGAAATACTAAACCTGCTTGAGGTTATCAGGCCACAATGTTAATCATGTTAAGACTTTCCAAGCAAAATTTTAAGTTATATATTTTTTCATTATGTTCATATGAACACATTATGTTCATCTTTCTCCTGAAAATACTTAGGTCAAGTAATGAAATTTTTATTAAGAGGGTGAGGTAAAATCAATTTTCTTTGTACTTGAAGAAAAAAATGATGAGATTTGAAGTAGCTGATAAGTCATCCTCAGAATGCTAGATGAGAACAAGCTTTACCAAAGTTCAGTAGATATATTATTACAGTTTGTTACTATTATTTTCTTAATTAGTATTCATGGTTTGAGAGGAAACAGTTTGGAAATATCAAATCATAACTTGAATTTAGATCTCTTAAACTATCTTAATATCTGTCTATACGGGCTTTAACTTAGAAGTTCCTCTTGCATTGCCAACATTATTGCTGTTAGAATTTTTGCTAGGGTTTTTATTTTATTAAGTGTATATTAAGTGTTGTTTGCCCACCTAAAAAATTGAAGCTACTATAGCTAAAAAGAACTTTTAGACATTCGTTCTGAAGAGCAAGACATCTGTGGAATTAGTGGACAATTAGTCCGTGAGACTTATGAGACTACTTTTCTTTCTTTTTTCTTTTTTTTTTTTTTTTTTTTAAACTTTACTTGGTATATTATGAATATATCCAGTTGGAAGACATTCATATATTTGGAACTGATTGAATTCATTGCTATTCTTTATGAATTAACATCCATTGTACACTCTATTAGTATTGTTTTATTTACCTTTGCAGTAATTTGAATTTCTACTGAAATATCTGTAACCTACATATAGTGTGTGTGTATATAATTCCCTTGTTTCTTTAATGTTCTTGGAACTATAGAGATTACATAAACAAATAGGAAAAAAAAAAACCACAACTCACTACTTTGTCATCGGAGTTTTTGGATACTTTATCTTGTGGGCTATTAATAGTACTCCTTAAATTCAGTAAGTCACAGGAAGCTAAAAATTTGTATTATTCCTACATTCTACATTCTTTGTCAATGTAATTCTAAATGACCAAAACATTCCACCCCAAAAAGGGTAAATAATAATCACATTTAGAAATAGAATAGCAAATGCAAATCATGCAAAGTGTATAATATGATGTAAATATACAAACCTGGAAAACAGAGAGAGACATCTTTCAATATTTTACTACAAATAAATTAGAAGTCTCATTTGGTTTAAGCACTGAAAAAGAGTTGATAATATAGGTGAATAAGAATTTTTTATTCAGTGTTACTGAGATGTCAACAGGCAACATTATCAGGTAACAAGTATTAGGAGTGATCCTGTTGACAAACAGTGAGCAAAATTCTTAGATATATTTTTCTGTCTCTCTTACACATTTATGTTGCAGAGTTTTTAAATATGTGTCTCAGTCTTGTCATTTTGCCCATGCTATTCCACTGGGACAGATTTGGAGGTGTTTCAGATCACAGTGTTATCACTCTACAAAAGACATTCAATTCCATTTCTTTATCCTCAGCTCTGTATTCGGGATGTGTGGTCTTTTTCAGTGCCTAGCTGAGGCACTTATTCATGTAGAGGAATGAATTAGTAAAGACTGAAATAATGCAAGAAGTAATTTTACAGTCAGGAGTTGTATATACAAAGCTATAGGTAGGTCAGTCATTCTATATGGTGGTCCCCCATGTTGGATCTCTCTAACATCACAAATAATCATAGCTTGTGGTATTCTAACATCACAAATAATTATAGCTTATGCTATATTTTTGTCTGCACCACTAGTTAGATTGTTGTTGAAGAAAAAATCTATTATGCCCTTATAACTATGGAATTTATGTCTATAGTTACTGTTGAGTACTTCTCTGAGATCTTTACACAAGTAAATAGAAGTAGCAGTAACAGCAGTAATTTGTGAACATCAAACTGCTGCTGCTGGCAGGAATATCTGAAAAATATGAAAAAAAAAATACACAAAAGTATAAACCTATGATACTTGTACCTGTATATGACATCACTTCAACTTCTAATTTTTATTTTTTCCAAAGTATTTGAGATGTTACTTTTCCTCCCATAGATTCATAGAGTTATAGAATATTCTGAGCTGGAAGGGACCCACAACAATCATAGCATCTAGCTTCTGGAATTACGTCATTAAAACAAGGAATTGATAACATCCAAACTACTAATTCTGAATATAGAGAAGAATCTTGCTTTTTAGAAAATCTTAAAATATTTGATGAAAGTAAAACGATACACAACTGTAGCCCAAATTTGTGTGTTTATGTATATATATATATATATTTATATAGATTTGTTAGTATTAGGTTAAAGTAACTGTTAAATCTGGTCTTGAATAAGTAAGTCATGTCTGGAATCTAACAAAACCTTTTCAATTATTACAAAAGCAATTTACAGTAATCATGAGTCAAATATAAAACCACATCTGTGAGCAAAAAAACAATTTATTCAAATGTTTTTTTCTGTCATCACAAACTTTTCATAAACATAAACTTTCAATTGTCATGTAACTCTTGTGTAACAGTAACACTTACCAAGAGTTTGAGTTCAGGCATGGTTTTTTTTGAAAGACTATGCACAAGGACAGCTAATATTATATTAATCACAAGGAATTTCTCTGTGGTCTGACTGGCTGATTTAGTTTTATCTAAACATAACATGATTCAAAACAGCTTTGGTGAATTCACTTGTGTATCTAATAAATAGTTGATGTAATGTCAATAAATCAATTTTAATTTGTTAAGAAATTATTAAGATTTTTTTTTTCCTAATCTTTGTGCTTGTCTATAGCTATGTTATTTCTGCCATTCATAGAAAATAGAGGCATGTTACATCATATAAAAAGACCTATCTCCCTTTTTGGCTTTGGCAAACCAATGAATTGTAAACTTGGATCTGAGCCCATTGAACCACAATTATCCCTATCTGCGAACAAAATTCTCTGTGTGAAATCCAGGTTTGTTCTTTGAACTCAATTTTTCTCATATTTCAAAAAGAATTTGTATGGGTTCTGAGGATATTGAATCAGTTTACATTGCTAAAATGTAAAAATTGTTCAACAATTCACATCAGTGCTACCAAAGGCCATTAAATAAAAATACCATCAAAAATACAAAATACCATTAAATAAATACCATCTCCCACTGAAACTGGAAGAAGGATTTAAGGGGTCAAAATATAACTGTTCTGACATGAATTTGGCCAGGAGACTTGAGTTAATAGTCTATTTTTTCAGTATTCTAGTATCTTAAAAAAGGTTTCTTGTTACGTGTGAAAACTATCACCACTAGCAAGAATTTCTCACATCAAAAATATCAGTAGAAAGATTGTAGAAAATAACCTAAGTGGAAAAAATGGAATAAAAATAAGAACAGAATTCTTTAACTCTATGACAGACAAGCATGAGAAAGTTAGTAACAGTTCACTGCATTTTCAAGTGTTATAAAAAAAAAAAAGGAATCACAAAGTAGATACCATTATTTCTGTAACAGCAGATTCTAACACACTTTCCCACAGATTTTTAGGTAATACAATATAAGAGAATACCTATGAAAGCATGAGGCATTGGCTTATGTCATCCTGGTTTATTCAAGATGACAGATAACCTGCTTTATCTCTTTGCTGTATACGATACTACACTTTTCTGCCTATACTCAGATACCATCTCAAAATATACTTAAACCAAAACCAATTGTTACCGTTTTATTTCAGCTCTGAAAAAATCATAAATTAAGCTCAATTTATTTATTTATTTACTTTTTTATTTTTACTTTTCACCAATTATATATATATATATATTTTTTTTTTTTGTAGAAGATATTACCTTTAACAGTTTGTTTTGCATATACAATGGAAATTTTTACCTGAATATAGAAAAAATAAAATGAGAAGATCTTTTTAAAACTTTTCTTTAAAAAAAAAAAGTTCATAATTTAGAAATGGAGATAGATGATCTGAAACTTTCCATAATGAGGGAGAAAACATAAGAAGCAAACCACCTCTGCAACATATGTTTAAAGTGTTCTAGAATTAATATTTGGCAATGTATTTTGAAATTATCAAGTAAAATGAGTTGCTTTTTCCCAGATTTTCTTGAGCATCCTTTCCCATATATTTTTGAGCATCCTATGTTTACCTTCAATAATCAGCTAGAAATGCCCAGGAAAAACTGGGGATTTACACCTAGAAAGTTTTTTCTTTAGTTGCTTGTGCGTTTTCTTTAAATCTTTCTCTTCTGATGCAGATGCTTTCTTTACAGCTTTTCATAGCTATTTTGCTCTTACTGCTACTTAGTGCATTACCTTCTGCTGAGAAAATAGACTATACAGAGCTGTTGGCTTTCTTAAAAGGAGAGTAACTCCCATTTTCTACATTATAAGGTATATAAAAACAAATATGAATCAAATAAAATAATAAAAGCAGTTGAAAGAAATGTCACTATAACACTTTCAGAAAAAAAACATCTTATTCTAATCAAGCTAAATAAATAATAGATAAACTTACCATCAGTCAGTATCTCACAGATCCTTTGGCTCAATAGTGGACACGCATAAGACATGGTTATGATAAATTAGTAGAAATGAGCTAACTTAAAACAAGCATACAGTTCATAGGAGGGATATACAAATGTTGATGAAAAATACTAGCTATTAATATGTTATATAGAAATATCTGCTCAGTGAATAAATGATCATTTTCCTTAATATAATTTTGTTTGAAACTCTTACTGCAATTGAGACTGCACTAAATGTCTTTACTTTTGGCTCACAGATCTGTGATTCTGTCAACATTGTTTCCAGAATTATCAGGCTGGTTGATTCTTATGACCACAATTGCTTATCTTGCTGAAAGATACAAGAGATTCCTAGGTATGCAGATGCCTAGAGAAACAGACAATTCCTGAAATAAGAATCAAACACAAAGCTCTCTGCTGTTTCTTATTTTTCCTTCTGTATTAATAGACTCAAAAAAAAAAAAAAAGTCTCTGTTTTATTGTCCTTAACATAGCTGGACTGTGTGCCTCAAATTCAATACCTTAAAATCTGAAACTGTGGTACAGTTTTATTATTGTAACCAAAAATGATCCATGTAAATATTACTTTAAAGACTGTATCCTTTGCTAAGGAGTGATCATACACTCTGACATATGTGAGAGGTTCCCTTATTTGTTTATAATATCATTATTTTATTGTAACAATCTGATGATCTTGTGACCAAATCTCACCACTGAAAATGTGTATATATATATATATACATATATATATATATATATATCTTTAAGAAAATTAGATTCTCTTTCCCCTGAGTCTTCAGTGTGGGTTCTTGCCTGTCATTGTGACCTTGTGTTTCTCTGGCCTTGGAGAGATGGACTTTTGGTGGGCTGATGGCTCTCCTGGGATGCACAACTAGGCAGGGTTATTTGCCCTTCTCCCTTGCCCTGCCATTGTCTCTCTGGGATCTTTTGTGGATTGGCAGATAAGGCTTTATCACATAAAAACAGAAGTAAAAGGAGAGTGATGTCTGTAGTACTCCTGCTTCAATCGTTGACATTAAGTAAATGAGGCAGAGACCTGCAATAAGAAAAAGAATGGAGTCAGGGAGAATGTAACTGAGAAATGTCCAGGGAAATGATGTGGATCCAGCTCTCTGCTTCAACATTCCCATGTAATTCTGGGTAAGTCACTTAAAGAATATTTTTACAGGTGGACAGTAATTGTGTATTCTTTATTTTCTGGGTGACTGAATTTATTCCCTATGGTTTGATTTTCAGAACAACTTGGTGCTTGTAACCACATAATAAGCTAGTTAGATCTGTGTTTTGAATATATGAAGTGTAATATATCGTTATGTTCTCTAAAAAACAGGTTCAGGTTATGTGAAGTTGGGCACATAAAATTAGCAACTCTTTTTGACCTTATCTTTGCATCTTGGTTCTCAACCTGTGTTTTATAAATGATAACAGAACATAAATAGTAACGACGTCCTTCATTATATAATGGTGATACAGGAATCAGTTTTTCTGGGGGAAGCAGCCAATCACTACTATTATTGATGATACTGTTTGATATCTCCTACATCACTGATATCAAAGCAAAGCATTTTGTGATACAATTAGATATTATAAGTGTATAAGAGTGTTCTTCACATATATTTCTTTACTCTTTATTTTTAATACAACAGATACTAGTTATCTTACCCTTAATCTGCATTTGAGAGATTCCCTTCTAAAGATCCCATGAAATTGGGTTTCTTCTCACAATGCTCTCATCTGCTCCTGCAGCTTTTTGAGTATATGACCTGTCACATATATATATGCCAGTTTAGTTCTGCCAAGGCTCTTAAGAAGATGGATACATGTGAGTTATTTATTTATTTAGTAAGTACACTTTTCACCTAATTCCAGGTGCAAACGGCAATGGGAAGTGGCAAGAAAGAGAGGAAAGCAGGAAACTGGAGAAAGCCCAGACCATTTCTATGCTGTCATAAAAGATCATTAAACTAGCAATCTATACAAGGGTAACAGATGCATCTAATCACTGTGTTAAAATCATAATGCAGTCACGTTGCTGCATCGCATATCAGTAAATGTAATGTGCACCTCATGGAAGATAGTGAATAATCATTTTGTACTCAAAGTTTAGAGTACTGTAGAAATATGCTGATAGTGGAAAACAACATAAACTAAGTTTTCTGCTCTTTATACACTATGTATTCCATGCAATAAGAAAATATTTATTCTTATCGTGGTTCTAATATAATGCAGAAGACTGTTTCAATGCACATGAATAACAATATGTTTAATCCCATTATATTCTTTATTTTGATTATTCAGCTTTACCAACTTAATAATAACTTTCAATACATTTTCCTAGTGTTTTATAAATAAAAATGCCTAAGAATCTCATTAAGACTTATGATTGAATATATTTTAATTTGCTATTGAAAAGATGTAAGCTTTTCATAAGAGGTAAATGTGAAGAAAATTGTCTGTGCTAGGTTAACACTGACTTAACTATACAAATTAAGTGAATTGATATGTGGTTGAATTTTATGTGTTTGAGATGGTAACTGTGAATACTATGAGTCATATGTGATAAGAAAAATAAGGACACAGGGCAATCAAATAAGTTTACAATTAAAAAAGAGCTACAATTTTATTTGACCAGATATTCTTTTGTATATGATCTGTGTAGAATGTGATCTCATTATTCTGTTGGATCTATATTAGTAAAGAACTTAGTTTGAAATCACATACTATGATCAGTACTGGAAGCTGGAAATATTATGCTCACTTTAAAACTTGAAGAAATTGCTTTATTTGCATTCTATTTTTG
>CM021768.1:75331699-75414653 GCA_011076525.1 Nettapus auritus
TCAGTTTATGTTTCCTAGGAATGAGAAAAACAAAAGCTCAGTCAGCTATATAACTCAAGGAAATATCAGCAAAATTATTTGACCACATAAAAGGAGAAAACAGTATTTAAATAATAAAATATACAGTACTGACTGATCCTTTAGCATTGTGAAGATAAGCAAGAAGACCCAAAGTGATTCTTCTTGGAGACGTAGCTGTACAGGCTTTTATAAAATGTTTTATTAAAGGCTTTCCAATTTGCTCTCATTGGAATCTACAGCTCTGTTTGATTGCAGAAATGAGATAAAAAGTGTAGACATAAGTCTGTAAATGGCAACAGACACTGGCAAAAGAAAACAATGTACTGTCTCTCTCTTTATTTATTTATTTATTTATTTTTCCTTTGATTATCATGATGCAGGGCTGGGTCCTCAATGTTGTCATGAGGATTTCAGCAGTTCATCAGTATTTTCTTCTATTAAAAGAATCTGATTTTTTTTATCGCTACAGCATGCACTGATATAGATTAAGCTTCTGAAGTAAATTTGCATCAGATACAAACAAATACATTTATAGTGATTTATAGCTCTTATGATAGCTGTTTTATATTCAACTGAGAAAAGCAAAACCTTTTGGTCATCTACTTTACAAATCATTTTTACCAATAATGACCAGTGATACTTTTTCTATTTATTTTCTATTTTTTCTTCTTCATGAATTTTTGTATTCCTTTAAAATGTGCCTTCGAAGAGGTCATCAGTGCACACTGAGGCCATCCATGTAGCAAGGGACCTTGAAACCCTTGCTTGTAATGTAACTGAAGAGTAATTGAGAGTCATGAGTGATGTGGGCAGATTGTGAAGCACAGCAAATTTATGCATCAGTCACAAAATTTATACGAAAGTAAATACAATAATTTCATGTTAATGAAACAGACATCTTTTTTTCCATTTTAGCTGAGTAAAGTAAATAAATAAAGTGAAAATAAAGATGCACCAAATATAAGGTGCTATGGTCTGGAATTATTATATAACTTCCCTAACTGTTCTTCAGCAGACTACCAGGTGCATGCCTCAATTTAATCTTGTGTTAATAACCTTCTCTATTTTGACCTGAATTGGTCTAGTATAAGTGGATATGTTAGCACTAATAGTGCTCTGAACTTATCCCTATATGTGTGCTAGAATAAAAGTTGTGCTGTCACAGCTGGCTAGAAAAGTTCAGAGATATCTAAATCTAGATATGCGAACTGGAAGCAGCAGGATAATCAGGAGAAATGCCTGACTGAAACTTAACTCAAGGAACAAAGCTTTTTCTCTGTCCCACTCTGTGGGCTATCTCAATTTTACAGCATCAAACATTGCCTATGCAGAGAAAAGCCCAGACAAGAAAAAAGACCAGAATCGCTAAGACAACAAAGTTAAAACCTTTGACTCAATGTAATTATCAAATAAAAATTGGTGCATTAAGAGAAATCTTTGCTATGTTATTAGCATTATCAAATGATGTGGAAAATAAGTTTCTTCGGGGACAAAAGTTTCAAGAAAATATAAATTAACAATGAAATTAGATTTGGAATAATCTGTGAAAATAGGCTGAAATTTCTTCTGTTCTAAGCAGAGACTTAACTCTATAATGCTTGGAATTTCACTGCTTTTGTTTGTTTGTTTTATTTATAGGTTAATGCAAATGAGAAAAATGGTTCTATACCCTGCAACCACAGAACTATGAATTCAGATGAGTGATTCTTGGAAGTAATTCATGCAAAGTCAGTGAACGATGGTGAGTTTTCTATGAATGTAGAGATGATACATAAGTTTGATTCCAAATATGCAAGACTAACAACACATTTCTCTACATATTTCTATTTGTGTCCATGTGACTCTGATGCACAATAACTGTAGCTAAATTTTGTTGTAGGTACTTTCTGTGGAAAATAAATAAATAAATAAATAAATCCACCTGTTCTGAACATCTGAAAATATATGTTATGTCTGTGTATTGACAGCATTTTTGACATACGTATGTGATATTCCCTTTCATGATTTGGTTTCTTTTGGAAAAGCAGATGTATTTTCTCTGTCTGAAATAGCAAAAATGGGAGGAACTGGAAAGGGAAACAGATTTATAATGCATTTCCCTCCCCAGGCTTCCTTGAAAGAGAGAAATGGAACAAAACATCACACATGTATTTCATTTCAGAGTGATCCTTTAGAGGTTTCACAACTTGGGAAGCTCAGTCTCAGTTTGGACACACAAATCCTTTACATTTATGCGATGGGTATTGTCTGTAGGAGAGAGAGATCAGCTCCATTACAGTTTATCCTATAGCTCTGTGAAACTGCTGACTAAGACTGAGAACAGTAACGTGGCTGATGTTTTCATTTGACCATTATGAAGTTTCTTCTGAAGAAGTAATAAGGCGAAGTTGTAGAAAATCTATACTGGTTCTGAAAATAGAATTTCTACGCTCATAGCCATTTACTTTCATGGAGGGAATATTCCTCTGCTTCTCTTCAGAGTATTTAAGAGCAGCCAAATCATTGTGAACACTGGATGGAATTTAGATTGAACAGCGTGACAAAGTATGTATAAAGAGGCATCATGAAATATCACTTTGATCTGACATCTTTTAACACAGATTAATTATTTCCATGCTATATATTATTATTTCTGTAATATATTATCTTAGTAGCCATTTTTAGATTGCTACATTTATCTTTCTTTCTATCTTGCATAAACAATTTTATCTAGGTTGTCTACTGTTGTAGTTTAACTCTGGCAGGCAGATTAGCTCCACAGAGCTGTTGACTTACTCCCTCACAGCAGGATAGGGAAGAGAACTGGAAAAGGTGAAAGTGAGACGGTCATTTCGGGTCAGTTGTCGCGGCTCTGTCCACTCCCAAATTCTTGTGCACCTGGATCCCACTCACTGATGGGGCAGCTTGAGAAGCAGAGAAGGCCATGAAGCTGTGTCAGAACTGTTCAGCAGTAGCTATTTTTTTTTTTTTTTTTTTTTTTTTTTTTTTTTGTGTGTGTGTGTTATCAACGCTGTTTTGGTCACCAATCCAAAGCATAGCACCTAATCAGCTACTATGAAGAAAATTAACCTTATCCCAGCCAAAACTAATGCAACTATTTTTAGTCCAGATTTATTTTCCAGCATGCTTTTGTTACCTGTAAGTACCCATAAAAGCCAATTCTTCTTGTCAGGCATGTGTATATACATATTTAAGTGTAGCAAGAAATTTGAGGAAGGTGATTCTGTCCCTCTGCTCCACTCTCATGCAACTCCATCTGGAGTACTGCATCCAGCTCTGGGGCCCTCAACACAAGAATGATGTGGACCTGTTAAAGTGGGTCCAAAGGAGGGCCACGAAGATGATCAGGGGGTTGGATCTGGGGAGGTTGTGGAATCTCCTTCTCTGGAGATATTCAAGGCCTGTCTGGATGCCTACCTGGGCAGCCTGCTCTGAGGAACCTGCTTTGGCAGGGGGGTTGTTCCTGATTATCTTTCGAGGTCCCTTCCAACCCCTACAGTTCTGTGATTCTGTGTGATCTAGTGGAAGGTGTCCTTGTCCACTAGGGGGCAAGGAGGTTAGAACTAGATGATCTTTAAGTTCCCTTCCAACCGAAACAATTCCATGACTCTCTGATTCTATTGTATCTTATGTACATATTTGGACATACAACTTATATTTAAATATGCAAATATTTTTACTCACTAAAAAGTCAACATTATTGACTTGCTGTATAACAACTATTACTTTAATCAGTATGTTTGTTGTCTTTTCTCTTGCAGTTGATTACTTTTTTCCATTTCTTTACCTTTATCTGATGTTTCTTTTCCTGCATACCTGTCCAGACACTTACAGTACTCTAAACTTTTTGCTCTTCGTTAATTATACCATCTCGGTGTCAGAGAGATGTCTTTTAGCTATTCATATAAATAAATTCCTTCATCAAGGGTGGGTCTCTTTGTTGATAGCAATGAATTTCAAGAAATGGCATAAAAATACTGTGTGATAATTTTTACTTCAGTTAAAACTTGGGAACAAATATTACTTCCCTTTGAAAATGTATTATATTTCTGGTTTCACAGTTTTGAACCTTTACTTCAGACAGGCACTTCAAATTGATTGTTGTTGAACAAAAACAAAAAATATATAGTAATGATTCAGAGTTCAGTAAGTTGGCCTTAAAAGTCTTGTTTCACAGTGACCTCTGATTTTTTACACACAATTAGCTAACAAACAGAAATGTAATGAAAGAACATACAGGGATTCTAACTTGTAAGCCTATTATCTTTCTGCAGTCATAAGACCATTATTATTTGCTAACATTATATAACAGGAAACAGGCCAGTGTTTTTTGATCATAAACATTTTCAAATGTGTTATTCAATTCATTTATCCCTTCAATATTTTTAGCCAAAAGCAGTTATTTATACTGATCTACTACAAAGCAATATTTTTCCTAAGCAAATCTCTAGCTTAAAACTCTAGCTAATAAGCAGAGAAATTCATGTAACTAAGTAATTATGCTAAATATCACAAGGAATTTTTTATACTAACGGTAGTTCATTCATAAGAAAGAATCACCTCAGGCAATTATACACTTCAGATTAATGGAACTAATTTATTTTTGTCAGAGATTTTCTTATATGTTTAAACATCATCTTTGTCTTGAACTCTTTCTTTAATTGTGCAGCTATTCTGGAATTTAAAAATATAGCCTTAAGTTTTTACTCCATTAACTTTTATAGAGCTATAACATCGAGGATTGTTTCTTATGTACTTTTGTCTCAAGAAATGCACTTAAAGCTGCAATAAACAGGCAACTAAAATTTGTCCCAGTTCAGAAGGGTGAGTAATTATCATAGAAATGTACCCGTTATCAGTGGGATGCACTTTCTTTATTTTAATTCTAGATCTCCAGAACTTATTTTGTTGTTAAATGAACACTCAGCAGGGGGTCAAAGGAAACTTTTTTCCTACCCTTATGTGACTAGAGTTCTTAATTTTTATCACATTAAACTTCTGGGTGTTTGCATTGGTTTAGCATATCAGATTTTTTTTTTATTATTATTTTTTTTTTTTTTTGGTGGTTGGTTGTTTGTTTGCTTGCTTCTTTTACTTTTCTACAAAAGTAAAACAAAGATTTACATCTGAATCTTGGTGATTGCTCAGTGAAACAGAAGATTAAATTCAATATTGTAAAGTAAAGCATAAAAGAGGAAAATATTCCTTCTTATACGTGTAGAGCCGCTGGCAAGAAATTAGATATTTTTTCTCAAGAAGCCATCTTTCATGAAATCATCAGAGATCATTTAAAACTTCACTTTAACATCCATGTCCGGTCCATGGAGTATATAGGAAATCAGCAGGTAAATAATGCTGAAGGAATCAGGAGATATAATCTTGTAATATAAAACAAGAATTAAACAGCACACTTTAGAGATTGATCACAGCGCATAGGGAGATATGTAAGAAAAATATAATAAGTTAGGAGTCTTCAGTTTAAAAAAGAGACGCACGTAGAAATTTATGATAAAAGGCATATCAATTTAAAGGAAAATAATTTCATATTTCATATACTATTTTTGTTGTATTCTATATAGTAGTTTTCATAGTGCTATACAAAAGAGATCGGTGAATAAAATTTAAAAAGTTGAAGGTTAAAACAAGTGTTTTATTTATTCATTTATTTGTATTTTTTTGGCTTATCCTAAAGAATAGGTGGTTGCTAATATAGAGAGTTAAAGGTGTTAGGCAAGGATTTCGGTTGCTCATTACAAGTACTTAATTCACACTATTGCAGAGAACAATAGGTTCTGCCTTGATGTATTTTAATTTATTTATCCTTAGAGAATATTGTTGTGGTTCAGATTCTCAATACATATCACATTAAATCTGTAATAACCCTGTCAAATCACAGCAATCAAAGCCAAAAGTTTTGTTCATTTGATCTGTAAAAGGTGCAAACAAGTTCTTATAATTATTCAATACAATATTCTCTATATACAGCCATTATTCTGGTCCACAACAATATATGTCCTCACTTTCTAATTAAAAACAAGTCAGATTAAACAAATAAGAAACATTAATTTTCCCTTCATTTTGCTCCACTTCATGCATGTATGTATGTATGTGCTAACATGGTATACTTTTATGTTTTTATTGTTGTTGTCATTTTTTTATTGTTGTTGTCATTTTCTAAATAAAAGATATTCTGCAGGGAGTCAGAGAGAGGTGGTGTGTTTCCAACACCCCAATATAAGTGATGCTATTTTCAAACTTACCTAAGGAAAAAAAAAAAAGGTACATTTTGGATTCTCTTACAAATCAGCATGACTTTCATATATGTAGTAAAATTACATTATTTATGATGAACAGATAGCAGATGACATGTAGTTCTTATTCTGTCTTGTACCACATAATTAATGTGTCCTGTTATTGATGTGTGTCACAAACATCTTTGTAGTTGTGCACTCAGTTTTGAGATTTAACATACTGAATCTTGTACATTCATTTCCTTATGAAACAAACAAACAAACCAAAAGAAATAAAATCATACAAGTGATAAATGTGTCAGACTTGAATGTGATTTTTCAGTAGCTTCTCAGAATATGTAAAACAGGTCTTAGTCTTTTTCAGTTTTGGACTACCAATGTCACCAACAGTACAGTTGGTGTCTTCATTATATATCATTAAATATGCATCAGATTACAGATTGTAATCTGTAAACTGTAATCTGTAAACTGTGTAAAACTGTGTTTTAAACTGTATCAAATAACATAGTCCTCAGCTTCCACTGTAGGTTTCATGACACTACTTCACTGTGATAGAAACTATGTAAAGTGTCTATCTAAAATTCACAGATAAGGAAATTAAAATTATGATTAATCGAATACAAAAACCCTGTACTTCTCAAACTCCTACAGAGCACAATTCAAATAAACTTATGGTAACCATAAACTTTTGGATTCTGATCCAGACTGAATGACCATTGTTTTGCAGTTTTCCAATGTTAGCCTCAAAAAGCCTACCATATTACTGAAGACATATCTATCTCCTTCCTGTCTGTGACTCAGAGACAGACCATTACTGAAGATCCAAATGAGCTATGAGTGTATCAAATATCTCTTGTAGATAAACTTTTGTAGACATTGATTAGTAATTAGCAATTAGTAATTACTAATTAGTAATTAGTTTGGATGATATAAAGTGTGCATAGAGCTGGGACTGTACACATAGATTCCAAAGTGATTGCAAGAAAGTACTGTTTTGATCAGAACATGTGGTTTAATACATCAGTGACTCCAAGCCAAGAATTCATGCTGTCAGCAAGAAACATGCCATATGTGGTACTCAATTGCTCAAGCTATTATCTCATTGAGCCTAAGTGGTTCCTGCAGAATGCAGAAGGAAAATGGCCTGAATTAGCTGAAGAAATAAAAAATCATAAAAATATTAAAATTTGTAATATATATTTTTCTTTTTATTTCTGTCAGCTATCACCAGTCTTTATTATTATTATTATTATTATTTTTAATTTTTATTTTTTTCAGCTATTACCTTTCCTCATAGCTTAATTTTGCCAGAAGACAGGATTGGAATTTAAAAGGTTAGTTATCTGTGAGCTCACAGCTTCAAAGTAAGTACAGAACAAATCCCTTTGGAATAAAGACTGAAGTAAAACATACTGCACCAGATGAGAAACAAAACTACAAACGATAAGGTTCAAGTAAAGTACATATATGCAAACTTTTATTATCTTCATTCAAAACACAACACAAAATCCAGTGTTGCGTTATATCTGCCTATTTCTGATACCTCAACTTAAGAAGTTTTTTCAGCTTAATTTTCTGGACAAGGCCGTTGCTAAGAGATCACTTGATCAATAAGTTCTTCTGCGATTCAGAAAATGTGCTGAATAGAATCTATATTCCTAGATTGCATAAAATAATGAAATGTATTGTGTTCTCCACCATTCAAAGTTAAAGGAATCTTTACACATAAACTCAGTAGAAGTACTATGTTGTCATTATTACAGAGTGAAAACATCAAAGTCTAAAGAATTCTACCATTAAAATTTGTTAATAATTGCTGGTGTCCCAGAAAACGCTGAAAAGTAAACAGGAGAGATGCAACTCTTGCTATCATAAAAAAGGGGTGAATTGTTTAATATTGGTTAATCTGATTATTTTCAATTTCAGGATAGACAATTTATTTACTGGTCTCAAAAAGCTGTCAGACTGTCTGTATTTCAAGATTTTTTTTTTTTAATTATTATTATTTTTAATATTAGTTTTTTTTTTAGTTTAGAAGAATAGAGAAGAATGGAAGAAATATTATATATTTGTTTTTTAATGTTAGGTATCTGAATGAATAGACGATTGGTTGCTAGATGTTAAGTGAGAAATGAAGTTGCTAGCTTTCAAGCATGAATAAGTTAGAAAAAGGCTGAGAACATTTCTGATATTTAAGATTTATTATCATTTCATATTGTCATTAAGCTGAACACTCATTTGCTCTGTTATACTCTGAAATTAGAAAAAAAATAAAGAACTACAGGTTTTAAAGTATACTTGTGGTATCACTTTTAGAAATGGTTTAAAATAATTTTGGATGTGTGTGCAAAAAGTACCCAAAATGATGGTAAATCCCTGTGAATATCATGGGAAATTTGCTTGCTTTTTGTTTTGAACCAAGGATGTTTCTGTTTGTTATCAAGGAAGAAATTCTTCAGATGAGAAAAAGGACAAGAGAACACATTTTCAAGTGTAACAGTGAGACCAGTACTAAAATATGAAAAGGAGAAAGCAAGAACAATCTGATTGAAGCCTGTGAGTAACTCAATAAAATAACTTAATTGCTTAATAAAAATCTCAAGCACAGGAAATGGTTGAGAAAACTGGTAATACATTAGAAAACTGTAGGTAGCAGAGTAAGATGTTTTATCTCCATTTTAATTTTTTTTTTTTATTTTTTTTTGTGTATGAATACTTACATGAAAACTGTTATCTGAGCTGGGAATTTGGGGATTTAACCATACACATTTTATATCAATCTTTTTAACAGCTTACATGTCCCAGAAGCTTGGTAAAAACCAGGCAGACCCAGCACTTTCCTGTCAGATCATCAAGCCTGAGGCAAGCACATACAGCTATACACTTTCACCAGCTAAAATCTAACAAACAAACAAACAAACATACAAACAAACATACAAACAGAAGCACTTTGAAATCTATTCAATTTTCTCCCACATTCATTTTTGACCTAATACAGTTCAGAAGAAAATGTTTTTCCAGAGGGCATTTAGCAAAGAGCCTTGGCAGTGAAAAAGACCTTGCACACTCCTTTACTTTCTGTTTTGGAAAACAGTTAATGTATTTCTGTTATTTGTGCTAGTGTGTTGCTGTTGTTGTTTTGACTCTAGGGTAGCATACTGAGTATGAATTCCCTTTACTCTTTTTTTCTGCTGTTTGTAAAAGGCCAACTGTTTTAAGTAGCTATTACAGATGCTATTTGAGTTGCACTGAGCATTGTTAATGAAAACAACTGAAATACAATGGTTTTGACATTTACGGCAGACCACATTGTGCAAAAGCTACTTTTAATCGACTAATCAAAGTATATACATGTTTTTCCTTCCTTACCTTCCATAATGACTTTCCTTTAAATATTTTAAAAAATAATTAGAATATGTGACAATTGAGGTTTTACTAAGGTTTATTCTACGTTGCAATCTCTGAATTGCATTTAATTCCCAGCCCTAAAACAAACAAAAAATATTTTTGCAAGTTTCCCAAACCATTTATTTGAGACAGTTCTAATTTGTTGTTTCTATTTGTTGATGCAAATATGCTGCTGAGAATTTCATTATGTTTGGATAATGGACTCAACTTTTGCTGCAGATTGATTATGTGCTACTAAATTTTACTCTATTTTGCAGATGTTTATAAAGTCTGACGTTTACCTCCTCAACATTAATTTGGTTCAGATAGTATAGTATTCATCTGAGCTGTTATTGTTTTAGCAGCCACAGTGTGTAAAAGCTGAAAGACTACTTCCCGAGCTTCCAGCATTTACTCTATTTTGATGATAGCATTACTCACAGCTCTGGCCCATGCCTGTGGAGTAGTTATACCAGTAAATAGATAACATAAAGCCTATTACAATGACTATAAATGAATATGTAACTTATTTTCTGTTAAGACAAAGAGTTACTCACAAAAATAAGGAAACCTGGAATAGGACTAAATTAGTACAGGATTTACTATGCCAACAATTTACATCTAAAATTGAAACCTTATTACATGTGTTGAACTGTGTGTAAGGGATGAGCTTTGGGGAACAAAAACACTTAATCCATTATGGCAAAGCAGGAAGAGAACTTAAGTAACAAAAGGCCAGTCCCCGGGCTTTCCATTTCAGGGTATGAAGCAAAGGATAACATTTCCCGATTTAGAACTTTGCCCTTTAGATTCTTAAAAACTTTTTTAGTTTGTTTGTTTGTTTGTTTTGTTTTGTTTTTGTTTCTCATCTGGTGCAGAAAGAAAGTTCACTGTGAGCAAGTGGGAGATATTGCAACTTTCCAGGTGTTAATATGGTCATGCATCCATACTTATGTGTAGAAGTCAAGCAAGGGTGGTTTTTTTTAGTACAACTCTTTTCAAATCTCAGCTTAGGGTAACTTCTTATCTTTATTGATATCAAAATAAATGTTTCTGGGTCAATCAAAACCTCTTTAATTTCTTGAAAATTATTAGAGTTTTCCTCTAAGACCTTATGCTCATGCATTCAAGACTACATTAGCAACATTGTACTTTTCTAAACCAGTACAAACTTATTTAATGATCCTTTGGTTAATTTCAATCTCCACACTTCAGTAAGTATAACCCAATAACAGACAATGCTATAAGAAAATGCAGAATTCACATTTTCAAACAACGTGTAATGGGAAATCTAAACTGCTGCTCTTACAAATACAGAAAGACAGCTGTGAGTTGAGCTCTGAATTGCTTTCAGGCTCTTATGTAGTCTTACATTTTATCTAACTACACCATGGAATAAAGAGCAACAACAAAAATCCTCGCTTAAAGCTGTGTTCTTTCCAGCAGTGTCATTCACACATACAGAAAAAATCTGTAAGTTTTTGAAAACACTTGAGCATTCTGTCTCTTGCTGTCTAAAGTCTTTGTCAACTCGCTGTATTTTCAGACTTCATGTCTACATTTCTTTCCTTCATGTTTGCCTAGCAGGCATATACCCACACTCACCTCTCTCACAAGGACCTAGCTTGTGACTGGTGTATTCAAGCAGTTGTGATGAGCTTTGGGAATAACTCTGGTGAAAATAGCTATGATAGACAAAACTTGTGAATTTTATGCAGAATTTGTGAAATGTGACTAATCACAGAAGATATATATAAAGTGTTCTCTATCATTTTAATGAGGAGGCTGACTATGACTGTAATTGGTACATTTTGGGTAATTTAAATAACTAATCTGTTTTAAGAAAAATAATGTCTGAAGCTCTTGGCAAATCAGAAAGATCTCATAATAATTTTCATTTGTGATTTACATGCCGGAAAAGTATCAGCCAGTAATTCAAAATTCTGGTGTTATACTTAGTTCTTCTGCTTACCCTGTATGTAGTACCAACACCGTTTTATGAAGAGAGTTCAGCAGACCTGGTACCTTCAGGCATTACTACTATTTCCACTAGAAAACTGTAGCAGGTATTTGTAACCTGTCCGTCTTTCTGCTCCAGTCTATGACAAGTTTTAGGGCCAATAATGTCAGAGTCATCTTGAATACTTTATTAGATTTCTGGAACAGTGAAAAGTAAAACAAGGTATATCATTCTAATTAAATGTCCATTAATAACTCACCTGCAGATTTGAACATCTTTTGCTATTTATCAAGAAGAGAAAGGTTGTGTTGTATTTGATTCCTGATTAGATGGTGTTTACTGTGCTACAGGTAGTTTGGGAGTTTCAAGAAAGAATTTCCAAGATGAAATAAGATACTTGATTAACTGAAAATCAATGAGAAACAAAGGGTTAGAAGAGTATATCAGGCTGAATGGGCACAGACTTTGGAGACACAAGATGAATTACTACGCAGAGATGCATAGACAACGGTCACAGAATCATAGAATATCCTGAGTTGGAGTGGACTCACAAGGACCATTGAGTCCAACTTCTGGGTCCCCAAAGCAAGGAGCAAATTGTAAAACTAAGACAGACACTTTTCATTTTTTCTATTCAAGACATCTAGCATGCTGTGCTTGATATTGTGATGGTTTTACTTGGGTGGGCGGCCAAGTTCCACCACAACAGCTCTCTCACTCCCCCTCCTCAAAGAGGAACAGGGAGAAAACACGATGAAAGAGGCTCAAGGGTTGAGATAAGGACGAGGAGATCACGCAGTAATTCTCGCGACGGGCAAAACAGACTCAGCATAGGAAGATAGTAAGATTTATTGCCTATTACTAACAAGCTAGAGAAGTGAGAAACAAAGGAAAGAAACCAAAAGCACCTTCCCCCATATCCACCCTCTTCCACCTCCTCCCCCTGAGTGGTGCAGGGGAACGGGGGAATGGGGGTTATGGTCAGTCTACAGCACTTCTTCTCTGCCGCTCCTTCTCGGTCACTCTTGTCCCCTGTGCTGTGGGATCCCACCCACGGGATGCAGTCCTTGCCAAACTGATCCAGCGTGGGCTGTCCACAGGCAGCAGCTCTTCAAGAACTGCTCCATATATGGGTCCGTACCACGGGGTCCATCCCTTGGGAGCAAACTGCTCCAACCTGGGTCCCCCACAGGCAGCAGTTCCTGCCGGGTCACCTGCTCCTGCGTGGTCTCCTTTCCACAGGCTACAGGTCCGGCCCGGAATCTGCTCCAGCAGGGGTCTTCCACATGCCACAGTCTACATCGGTGCGGTCCACCTGCTCCACTGTGGCCTCCTCCACGGGCTGCAGTGTGGAACCCTGCTCCACCATGGTACTCCATGGGCTGCAGGGGGACATCCTGCTTCACCGTGGTCTTCACCACAGGCCACAGGGGACTTCTGCTCCGGTGCCTGGAGCACCTCTCCCCCTCCTTCTTCACTGACCTTGGTGCCTGCAAGGCTGTTTCTCACTCCTCTCACCCTCCCAGCTGGTGAGTGGTGCAGAGTTTTTTTTCCCGGTCTTAAATATGCTCTCACAGAGGTGCAAAACAACATCACTTATTGGCTCAGCTCTGTTCAGCAGTGGGGCCCTTACCAAACATGGGGCAGCTTCTAGATCCTTCTCACAGAAGCCACCACTATGGCCCCCTGCTACCAAAACCTTGCCATGTAAACCCGCTACAGATATATCCCAGGATACAACTGGACTTTTGCCTTCCGGGGCACACTGTTGTCTCATATTAATTTTGTTTTCAACCAGAACACCCAGATCTCCTTCTGCAAGACAGGTCTCTAGCCTCTTATTCTCCAGCCTGTATCCATGGTTGCCCCATTCCAGGTGCAGAATTTGGCACTTGCTCTAGCTAAAGTTGATGCAGTTGATGATTGTCCAGCTCTCTAATTTGTCAAGATCTCTCTGTAAAAGCCTTTGTGCCCTCGAGGGAGCCAACAGCTCATCTCAATTTAGTGTTACCAGCAAACTTCCTTAGTATGTATTCGAGTCTTCCATCCAAGTCTTTTATGAAAGTATTAAAGTGAACTGGCACTAAAATGAAAGCCCCAATAGGCCTTCAGCCTGATGTAAGCCCATTTACTATAACCCTTTGAGCTAGACATATTAACCAATTGTTCACCCATTTTATTATGCATTTATCTAGTTGTATTAGTGACATTTTGTCCAGAAAGATACTGCGAGAAACATCATCAGAAGCTTTGCTGAAACCCAAAAAAGATTGCATCAACTGACTTCCCTTGGTCATCTATGTGGGTAACCTTGTCATAAAAGGAAATTAAGTTCATCTGACAGGACTTTCCACTTGTGAACCTGTATTGGCTGTGACCAAAGACTGTGCTGCCTTTCAAGAGCTTTTTAATAACAGCCAGAATAATCTCTTCTCCATAATTTTACCAGGCACTGAAGTGAGACTGATAGCCTGTAATTACCAGGGCTTAGTAGTGTTTATTGGGAATAAACCAAACAGAGTTATCATTAGTTCTTTAGGTGTGGGAAATTGTGTATTTTAAATATAATTCCATAAAATACTCCCATAGATTTTTTTCAGAACTTATTAAAATAATATGGTATTCCAAAGTTTTTCATGCAGTGCAAATGTTGGGTGTGAATCATATTTTGGAACAGAATGTAAATCTATCAATTGGACCAGTGAAAATAACGTGACCGAAAAATACTTAGCAGTATTTTTCCCTTTCTCTCCTTTTTGGTAAGGATTTAGAATTCAATATCCTTTACAAACAAACAAACAAAACAAAACACTTAAAATCACAGTATTTTTAAATCTCATTACAAAGAAAAAGACTAAATATATATATATATATTTAAAGCAATGTTATTAATTAGTTGTGTTTTGTTTTTTTTGGGAGGAGGGGAGGGGGGAGTTCAGAAGGGAATACAGAACTCAACTGTGATTACTTTTTGTGTTATATTTAATCATATTTAAGAGAATTTCTGTAAAAGAATTCCTGATTACCATTTTCAGTGTTCTCTGAGCAGCAACCTTGCCTTGATACAGTCAAAAAGAAAGAAAGAAAAAAAAAAGAAAAAAGTGAGAGGGAGGAAAAAGTATTTTGCAAGTAGGAAGTGAATAAATTAATCTTCATTATGTTCTTACTCCTTAGTGTACAATTTCAGTGTAGTCACCTTGTTACCTGGTTTGTTGTAGTAAAATGTGTTTTGAATCATATGCTGAAGGATAAAACACTACCTTTTTAAATTACAGTTCAAGAGGACTTAAAAAAAAAAATCACAAAAAAATGGTGTGTTCAAGTTCAGTAGTAGATGGGTATTGATAGGAGAAGGCAATATTATGATAAAAATTATAAAATTATAAAATTTTAAAATCATGGGACAAAGTAGTTCGAAAATATAATAAATTTAGTCAACATTTTATTTTTAGTAAAATCTAACATCTAACGAATATTCAGCTTTTTTCAGCTTATTTTTTCAGCTCTGTTAGCTATGCTATGACATCTTATGCAAATAAAAATATAAACTTAAATATTAGCATATAACTATAGTTTTGCACACTGATCTTAATACCCATTCAGGACATGACTCCACAGCAAGGCTATTCCAAAAGTAACCTGGAAACTGCTGTTGTAATGATGTGTTTTATAATCATGTATTTTAAAAGATCATCTGATACAAAGTTCTATGAAATGAATTCTTTTTATAGTACTCAAAAATTGTTCCTCGGATAAATTCAATTAATAGATAAATTAAGATGACTAAAGTAATCAATTCTTTGTGACACCCTATTGAAAATTGAGAGTAATAACCTATTATGAAAGGAGAAATTTCAGAGTTTTTTCAGAGTTTTTGTAGAAGTTTAAAAACCTGAAATTATTACAAATATATGTAGCTTACCCCTACTGAGTATAACATCCAGATTTGTATTTTTACTTCATAACTGAAAGTAATATGAATATACCTTTAATTACTAATTTAATTAAAGCTTCAGTTGAAAGGCAGCTAATCTTAGTAGCATCTAGCTCCTGTAGAAATACACTTCTTAATTTGGAGATAACAATAAATAAATAAATTTGTTTATTTTTCTTGTGGTCTGACTTACAGAGCTAAGCATCACCAAGTCACTTGCTCATTCCCCCAGGTGGGATGGGGGAGAGAATGAGAAAGGTAAAAGTATGAGAACTCATAGGTTGAAGTAAAGACAGATAATAGATAAAGCAAAAGCTGCATGTGCAAGCAAAGCAAAATGAGGAATTCATTTAAAGCTTCTTATCAGCAGGCAGAGGTTCGGACATTTTCATGAAATTAGAGCTCATCATGCATAACAGTTTCTTGGGAAGACAAAAGACATCGCTCCAAACATATCCTGCTCCTCCTTCTTTCACCAGATTTTATTGATGAGCATGACAACACATGGCATGCAATATCTCTTTGGTCAGTTTGGTTCAGCTGTCCTAGCTGTATCTTCTCCCAGCTTCTTGTGCACCCCCAGCCACCTCTCTGGTGGGACAGCATGAGAAGCAGAAAATTCCTTGGCTCTGTATAAGCACTGCTCTGCAACATCTAAATGCATAGGTGTGTTATCACCACAATTTTAATCAAAAATCCAAAACACAGCATCATCTAAGATTTAGGCTCAATGATCCCTTTTGGGTTCCTTCCAACTCTGTTCCAGGCAAAACCAAGACAACTGTCTGTATATTTACTCCAGAACAAAAAATGCTTTGTAGTGACCTCTCAATTAAGAAGTAGCAACATATGTCTGAGTGATTTTAATAGCCTCTGAAAGGCCATAGTTTGAGTTATTCAGTTTTTGTCTACCTTAGAAAGAGCTCCTCTTTGTTTAAACAATAAATTCTTTAATAAATTCTTTTTTTTTTTTTTTTTTTTTTTTTTTTTAGGTTGCATTTAAGTGCACTGAAACTGCATATATGGAACAGAAGGAGAAATGTGACCCTTCATTTTAATTTTTATATGTCAGCAATTTTAATTTGCATGTTTTGTTATATATGAAAGGGCAAGTATAACTATCCCTAACTTTGCCAATCTTTCTATAGTATTTACCAAATATGGATAAAAATCCTATCATTTCTAATCAGCAAGGTTAAAGACTGTTAGTGTCCGAGACTGTTATGCTGTACATGCCAAAGATGCTGAAAGCCTACTGAATAGATGCAATCTACAATCCCATTTTAATACTCATACCACATAATTACTATGCAGAACTATTACCCTATAATAATATATTCAGTAGGTATGTGATTTCAAAATTATTTAATCTGTGTTAGAATATACATATGAATTAACTGCAAATAAAAGTGGACCTTCTCTTTTTCCGATGATATGATATATAATGGTAATATGCAAAGAGAAAAATTTGTGAACTCAAAGAAAGGCTCTTCTCATATTAAAACACAAGCATCATGAATATGATCTGTTGAGTTAAATATACAGGTGTGTATCCCTAAATTTAAGGTATGAACAATTAATAGAGTAATAGCACAAGTTTAAAGACAGTAATATTATGCAAATCGTTCTAGTGTAAATTTATCTGAAACTTTTTTTAAGAACAAGTGTTTTATTGACCTGATTCTCCAATACTCTGTAGACTCTTCTTGAAAGCTTTCTTTCTATATTACCTTTTGAAGTTGTTGCAGAATAGGTGAGCAGTTTGTTCTACCAACAACCTAATTAGGAAGAATAATGTCCTCTGGGACAACAAAATCTTCTTCATATTCAATCATCTAGTCCAAAAATATACAGGGTGGAGTAATGAATCTTTAAAAATGCCAGTTTAGTGAGTTTCTAATCACAGATACTTCATCAGCTGACAACAGAAAAAACTCAGTAGGTGTAGCACTTCAAAATCTGGGACAATTTACATGTAATTTCTGGAATCAGCAGGGATACACAGCTGGATAAAAATAAAAAGCTTGCTGTAATTGAAAATTGCCTTACAGCTTCTTTGTGATTAAAATGAAGTTCAGTTCCTTGAAATCTTGTTTAGCAATTAAATCTGTTTTACTTAGGCAGTGAAATACTGTCTATTGTCCTTGAATGATAAAACCAGTACAGACATGTTTTAACATTTCATGCTTATTAAACATATATGCACACAAATATTTGGCAAAATCCATATTGAACAACCAGAAGATGTTCTTTTCAGCATATTGAAGAAATGTTCTTTGTCACTAAAAGAGGTTGTGGTCATCTATATTGCTTATGATTGCTTATGAAGAATTTTGGTGACAACCTGTTCTGTTTTCCACCAAATAAAAATAATAATAATAATAAAAAAATTACACCTCTTTACTTCAAAATTGAGTAATTCTAATTCTATATAAAAGCCAGTGTAATAACTTTATCTAATAACTGATCAAGTTTAAAGTTAGACTGAAATTTAAAATTAACCTCTAATAGAACTCTTGTTTATTTTGTTTTTCAATTTTTGTATCTATTTGCTTGCTATGGAGAATTGAGAAGTATGAGAGCTGATTTTTTAAAAATAAAACAGGTATTTCAAATATATATATATTTTTTACTTTGTTAGTTTTTGAGTAAAAAATTACACTGAGAAACAACTGTAAATACAATCTGAGAGCATACGATTCTTAAAGCCCTTTTCATTTTAATGTCCTGTTTCTTTTTCTGTTTGGTGTTGTGGATTTTTTTTTGTGTGTGTGTGTGTGTCCCAAAGTAGTAAGCCTCCAATTCTTACTATGTTTACCTGGGAAAGAGAAACCTTGAATTAATAAGGTTAAAAGACACATGTGGCTGCCATTGCTCAGGGACTGGCTAGAACTGCCAGTGTGTGGTGAGCAACTGCACTGTGCATCACTTCTTTTGTTTGTTTGTTTGTTAGTTTTTCCCTTGCTTATTAAACAATCTTTCTCTCAACACTTGAGTTCTGAATGGTTGTGAGGTATATAGCTGCCTGCTGGGTCAAATCAAAACTTGATTTTTTTTTTTTTTTTCCTGATGTACATTTTTCCATAAGTATAACTTCTCTAATATTGATATAGTCTTAATAAGATATCAGTTCAGAAGATAATACTATAGAAACAGGTTAAAGTATATACAATTTCAATTGAACTAGTAGCTAAAAGGTTGTTTTAATCATTCTTTCATCGTAATATGTTTCTAAGGTTCAGTTCCAGGTGACTGATATATCATTCTAACAATTCCAGAGAGCAGATAAAGATGACTTTCTTGGCAAAGAACAAATGACTGCAATACCTAGACTAGCTGCACTGACCAAACTAGTGAAAATGGCCTGAAATAACACATCAGAGTGTTTATAATATTAAAAAGAAAAAAAAGAAAAAAAAAAAAGAAAAAAGAAAAAGAAACAACCACTAGCCATAGAGTTAAATGAACTTAAAACAATAAATAAAAAGAATAAATAAATAAATAAATAAATAAATAAATGAAATTCTGTGTGTGACTATTATTTAAAACAGCTTGTTTTAAATGTACTCAAACAGGTGCTGATAGGCCACTTGAAAGTCTTAATTGAAAAACAAGGAAGATAAGGGAGACAAAATTAGAGACCAGAAAAGTGCTCAGTCCTTCAAAACAGGATGATGAAAAGGAGGGTTCAGTTTTAAAAATGAACAAAGAAAGATACAGAAAAGGGGGAAAATAACTGTGAAGGGACTCTCAAAAACTGTATATACACATCCAATATGTAATAAATAATAAAAAAAGTGTACTAGCTACATAAATAAAGAATTCTGTGCCAACATGTTTTAAAACTGGAGTGGGAAATCTAGAAGTGATGTTACTCTTGTAAATAATTAAAGCTAGACAGAATTGCTATTTCATGATGTTGATGTTGATTATTATTGTTATTTTTATGATTATCTTTTATTTAATTTAAGGAAATACTTCTGTCTATATCACAGTTATAGACAAGCTTCAGAAGGAGGTGACACATCAGTTACTAGCTAGCATGCAATTAATCAATAATTTCCAAATGACAGAATATATTACTCAACAAAAACCACACTATTAATCTAGAATTCCCTTTTCTGGGAAATTTGTGGAAAATATCTCTGGTCCAAAGAGTAACCCTGAACTTACAGACTAATAGGTACTTTCAGCACTATATTAATGTATTTTCTAGCTACTGTCATTTGTACTTATGTTATAAATGCATTATAAATCTATTATGTAAAAAATGCCAGTTAATACGTTAGCATGTTATTTATATATATATATTTAATACATTCTTAAACGTAAAAAAAATGTTTTTTAGCAAAGAGAGTTTGGTATGAATAAAGGTTAAGCGAGCCATGACCAGAATCTAACAGATACTGTAAGAGTTCCCTGCAAGGTTCTGACTAATGTGAAGGTGGGGACCAGACTTGTATTTGGCATCCTAATTTATCTGAAACCTGGGGAGCATGAGGAGCTTTCAGAATAGAATGTAAAACATGAACAAAGTATGTGATGGTTTCCAAACTGAGTACTGGAAGTCTGGAAATGCTGTTTGTAAGAAAGTATTAATCACAAATCAAAATAACGAAAACACAGGATGAGTTCTTCTGCCCCGGCTGTTACAATCATCTCTTCTGGTATTGCAGCACTCTCTGTAACATTGATTCTGGTCTAGGTCTTCGGATGAAAGGAAAGCTTGATACCTACTTCTTGCTGGAAATGGTCAGGGTGCCTCATCCTTGGAAAGATGTACTCTGATAGATTAGATTCTGTGCAATGCAAAGTGAAGGAGGGGAGGTGCATGAGAAAGGGAACAGGCTTCCTTGCATATAGAATGATAAGCAAGAAATCAAAAGGATATTAACAAAGACTTTATTAGCAAGAGTCTAATATGACAGGCATGTAAGAATTGGTGTAGCCAGTGCTGAACAGATACATCAGAGGAGGATGGAAGTTAGAAGCTTGTGATTTCTGCTTGTAGAAAAAACACTTCATCTTCCCCTTCATGTGTTTACTCAGAGGATAAGCTCATAGACCCGACAAGAAAGCAGTTTAAATACAGTCTGAATATCAAATAGACAGGCTCAAGATTTCCAAATTTGAAATGTTATTGTCTTTTCAACTCAAAGTCATTAATTTGTTTTAAACTCTTTACTGGAAAACAAAAACAAAACCAAAACAAAACAAAACCTTGAATTGCTATAACACTTTGTTAATTATACATCTTTCTCCATATGCTAGGTTCCTAGGTATCTTTTGAGTTGATTATTTTTGTTCTCTGTCACAAATAATTGCATTATTACATTTCTCTATATATTAGTGAATGCAAGAAAATGAGTGGGAGAAAATAGGGTTAAGGTAAGTTATGCAACCAGTTAATTAACATAAAGTATTGCTTTTTTGTCTGAAAGATTGGTTTGACATTCTTAAAAAAATGTGTTTTATCCCAACTGCAGTGAGTTTAAAATTTTCTTAGACAATCAGCAAATCTGGAGTGCTGGCTTTGTGCTAAACATACTGCCATGTGGCAGGTTAAAGATGAAGGTTTAAGTTTTTAGAAAAACTAGTTCAAAAATGTAAGTTTCTGAACCAATGACTTTTTTGTGACAGGGTCAAGAAAAGTTTTGTTCTCAGTTTCAGGGTGAAGTACCTGGCTAAAGCAAAATATGGACTCTTTTGCTTTGTACACTATCCAGAAATTCAAATCCCTGTTATTGCTGATTCAGTTTATGAGTTTTAGTTTCTTGTCTGCTTGTCATTAGGGAGCCATTGATTCTATTGTAGGACAGTCCTCCCAGCATCTTCTTTGGTTCCACTTGGTTCCACTTTGCATAAATAAACAAATATCCATTGGGCCAGAAAGAAAAAGGCCCAGGATCAAATCACTTGATTGTTTCATAGCATGGATGGTTGCTTTAAACAGGTTGTCCCTTATGACCCACTCATTTCTAAACTGCTACTAAGACAGTTGGCTAAGAAGGCAAATAAATAAATAAAAAAAAAAAGTCTCCCCACAATATCAGGGGTGAGCACAAGCCACCCGAGCTACTGTGACCTTTATGTAAACTATACCAGAGAGAGAAGACAGTTTATTTTACTGAAGTGAGTTTTCTGGCTTTGAGGGCTGGCTGTTTTTGACACATTTTTCTGTGGAATGAAAACATTCTAGTAGACAAACAAGGTTATAAACTATTCACGGGTTGATGACAGTGCATAACCTTCTGTGATAGTTCAGAAATGAGTCTTATATATATTGACAAGCAGATCTAAGTGGTCCGTAATTGTTAATACTAGTGATAATGAACAATGATTACTTCAGAAAATTCATTTTGTTACAGAAATATTTGTTATACAGTTCATATTCAAGTAATATTTATATATTTATATTCAAGTAATTTGAGGCATACTGTCAACAGCCCTTTTATAATAATATGTTGAAGTGTAAATAGATATCAGATGTGGACATTTGAATCTAAAGAAAAAAATATCACAGGAGAGAACCTGCATTGTTTTTGAATTGTTAATTTATTTGAGAGTGTATGGAGGTTTCTAAATAAAATTTGAAATTATAGCACAGAAAAAGTCCTCATTATTTACATTATACATGTTAACTGAAAATTGATATCCTAGAATGTAACTGCCAAGAAAGAGCACTGTATGGTGTTTTAACTCTAGTTGTTAGAAACAAAGACATTTTAATGTGAATGAATATAATGACATCTTAATTGCTCTTTTGTTCCTCTTCTAGGAATGTTTTTTATTCTGCTAATATGCTATTATGGGTAGATATAATTCAATCCTGAAAGCAGAACTGATTAAATTAAATTTGAAAGATAACAATTTAAACATATATGTTTTCCTTTATTATTAAAAAATAATAGGGACATTTTGAAGAGTATCTTGAAAATAATTTACTATCTGGTTCGTGGTTTCCCTTGAAATAGAATTACCTTCAGGTACTTCCATTTCAGGTACACTTTAGGTACAAAAAGAACACAGTTTAGTCAAAAGAGCTTGTAGTTTGTCTAAAGCTATTCATGAATCCTACATGATCCTCCAGTTTATCATATTTTTTCTGTGTGGATTTGTATTAGTTACAAATGTGGATAAACTTAGTCATGTAGTTTTAAGCATCTCTGAGATTTTTTTCTTTGCTATGAAGAGTGTCTCAGACTGACACCTGAGAGAAACACTAGACTCAGCAGTTATCTGGATTAAAGGAAATTACTAGCAGATGACTCATGGAATCAGTGCAAGGAATGGGATGGGATAATGGAATGGGATAATTTTTTTACACCTGTGCTGATTTCTGCTGTTGACTTGAAATTATCACCAGCAAACGTAATTACTTGACAAATTTATAAATATCAAATTTTCAAAACAATGCATAGATTTGCTAGGATTTCCGTTACAATTTTTTGTTGTTTTTATGTTTTTAAATTAATTTTATGCTTAATTTATTTATCAATATATAGAAGATGTAACTCTTTTTTAATACTGTTAAGTTCATGTTATACAACATCTTAACTACCTTTTTGATTTCTCTCACTTACTTGACATTCATAATGAAAATATTATTCCAGCTCTCCAACTACCTTTAAGAGATAAACACTTAGGCTGCTCTCATGAGTTTTAAATAAAGTTTTTGATAAAGGGGGTTTAATAAATATTTACAAAACTTCAGATGAAGTACCTTAAAAAGCATTTAATTAACATAATAAAAGAGATATTGCTATTCAAGTGTAATGATTATCAGTAATTACACCACAGAATGTTATATAATTAATGTAAACAGGAAAATCATAAAACAAACAAAAAAAACAACAAAAAAGCACTCCTATGTGTTTCTACTAAGCTTTAATCCAGGTGCCAGAATGATTGATTTTGATCAAAACAAAATACTAATACGGTTAATATTAGGTTCTTCTGTAAGTCTTGTACAATTCATTCAGACTTGTAACCACATTAGTGATCAGACTCATGAATGAAAACTAACAATGACTAATCCTACTAGAAGTTTATAAAAAAAAAATAAATCATGATTTTCCTTAATCATTGCATTATAAGCATGTGAGTTAATGAAAGAAATTTCCTTTATGAGATGGTTACAACAGTTCTAGTTAAAACAGTTAAATACAAGATGTTAAAGGTAGTGTAAAATACTGCTGGTATTAATTTATGTTTATGTGGCACTACTATTTTCAATAATATCATCAAAAAATGGAGGGATGAGATCCTGTTTATGTGTGCATATATGTGTTTTTGTGCACACATATTTGCATTTATACATCCTTATATACATAATTACATATAAATATATATTTGTAAACACACATTGTAACTGTAGTTTCTTTTAAGAATTATAATTACTTTTTACAGTGAGAAATGTAGTTTCTTTTATTTCTCTGTATTCCAAAATAAAATTCTGTAGAAAATTAAATGATAATATAACATTCTTTTTAAAAATAATGAAAAGTTCATAAGGTATTTCATATGCTATTGAGAGAAGTCACCGGGAGACACTAGAAATTTACAACATAAAGGACTCAAAATTAATAGAACATTTGTTTACATCTTTTTGCTAAACAGAAATTATAGATGCATAATGATATTTTTTAGAAAGACAATATGAGGTCTCATTATTTCCACAATAATTAACATTGATCTAATCTCGGTTCTAGTAGAATGGAATTAAAATAAATTTCATCAAAGTTTGATATGTCATTTGTTTTCAGTTTCTCTGTTTTTGTTTGTTTGTCTGTCTGTTTTGTTTTTTTTTTTTTTTTTTTTTTTTTTTTTTTTTTAATGGAATCTGTCTGCATCATTTGTGTGGTTATCTGATGTCATTCACTAAAACAGGGGATCCCTGGATAATTCTTAGAAGGCACTTCAGGAGGACTCTAGTCCTACCTCCTGCTTAAGCAGGTTCTTCTGTAAGATCAGACCAGGTTGCTCAGAGTTTGATTCAATCAGGTCTTGAAATCCTCCAGGGATAGAGACTGCACAGTCTCTCAGAAGCAACAAGTTCTAGTGTCTGACTGTCCTCAAAGTGAAAAATGTTCTATACAAACAGTACGTTGTAAAAACCTGAATCATAGAATCATCTAGGTTGGAAAAGAACAAGTCCAATCATCAACCTAACTTACCAAGCCCCATCACTAAACCATAACCCTTTGTATCATGTCCACGTCTCTGAAATACTTCCAGGGATAGGAACTCCACCCCTTCCCTGGAGAGAAGCCCATTCTAATGCTTGACCACAGTCTCCATGAAGGAATCCAAACTAAAAGTACCTTGGCGCAAGATTAGACTCTTTCCTCACATCCTATCACTAGTCACTTGAGGAGAGACTCACACTCCCTTTGATGCAACCCCATTTTAGGTAGTTACAGAGAGCGAGGTCTGCCCTTGGCCTCCTCTTCTGCAGACCAAACAATACCAATTTCCTCAGTTGCTCCTGATAACTCTTGTTTTTCAGTCCCTTCATCAGCTTCATTGCTCTTCTCTGAACAAACTTGAGAAACTCAATATCCTTCTTATAGCAAGGGACCCAAAACTGAACACAGTATTTGAGGCATGGTCTCACCAGTGCTGAATAAAAGGGAACAATCACTTCCTTACTTCTGTCCACATGACGCAGGTAAGGATGCCATTAGCCTTCTTGGCCACCTGGACACATTGCTGTCTCATGTTCAGTTTGCTATTGACCAGCACACCTGGATCCTTTTCTGCTGGACAACTTTCCAGCCATTCTTCCCTGAGCCTACACTGTTGCATGGGCTTACTGTCTCTCATGCTCTTGCCACACACCATCATTATGATGAACCTGACTGCATGTTCTTTTCAATGAGATTGATTGCTGTTATCTTCCCTCAAAGCCATGTCTTCTCCAGGATGAACAAGCACACAAGCACAAGGTGCCAGCTTGATGGCACCTCCATAACTTGTTCTAGTTAATCTATATCTTTCCTATATTGAGGGTCCCAAAAATAACAGCCTTACCAGTTGAGGAGAGTGGAGATAACCACTCTCATGAACCTCCTGGCTGTGTTCCTGTTAGTGCAGCTCTGGTTACAGTTGGCCTTTGCTGGCAGGGCATACTGCTGGCTCATGCCCAGTCTGCCATCTACAAGAACTCCCCAGTCCTTATAAACAAAGATGCTCCCCAGCAGCTTTGCTCTCCTTTATCAATGCAGGGGAGGTCTTGCTTCCCAGAAGTTGGACTTGGCATTTGTCTTTACTGAACTATAAGAGGTTCCTGGTGGCACATTCTTCCAACTCCCTCTGTACAGCAGCCCTGCCACGGAGAGTTTCAACTCTTCTCCCTAATTCAGTGTCATCTGCAAACTTGATGAAAATAGATGTTGCAATATTTTCAATTCATACTATGTATTTCATAGGTATTCATCTGATCATTGTCCTTGCATGAATGTGTATATGTGAGTGTGTATGGGGAATTTATATTTTTGATTGGCTTGGGAACAGTTCTGGTTACATGTTTGGAAAATGGAGCAGCAAAGCTGTCTGTCTAATAAGACTGAGATTTACAAGTTTTATTTTGATATAAAATTTATAACATATTTCTATATTTGGCAAAAGGGTTATAACCATTTATCAGAAAACTATGTAGCAATAATATATCTTTAAGGGAAAAACGTTGTCCTTTAAACTTGATGGTTCAGTATTTAGATATATGGATGATTTTTTTGATCGTCTATTTCAGCAACTTGAAGGTCACAAGTAAACCTGTTGCAACAAAATTTATGCCTATATCTATATCCATATCAGGGAATTAGAGATCACCGTGATGGGTGTGGTTAGAATACTGATAGGACAAACAAACTTTATAATAAAGATTTAATAATTTCTTTCATTCAACACAGGTCAGAATAATGTTTAATTCTCACACATTATTAATCACTATGACTATGTACTCAATACAAATAAAAAGGTACCAGGCTTTGATAATTATATTCTAAACTAGCTCTGAGTATATAACACCATGACATCATTATTGGTTTCAATGTATAATTAAAACAGTCTATGAAAGAGAAGAAGCATGGAAAGGGGAGAAATATATTCAACATTGTTGTATTTATCACTGTGCTTATTCATGCCATAACAGAGAAACTGTTCTTTCTTGTCACTTCTGTGGTTCTAAATTAAAACAAACAAACAAACAAAAAAAACAACAACAACAAAAAAAAACGTATAACACTGACATATTACTCCAGAGATAGTGACAAATACAGATCTCGAGTGATATTTTTTCTAGTACTTCAAAAATTAAAATGCTCTTATACTGCTGAACCAAGATGTGATATGATGTTATTGGTTTAAATTATAAAATGGAGACAAGAGGTTTAATAATCTGATTTCTGTTATTTATTTATTTTTATTTTTTGCTTACTACCTGCTTTAATAATTCTTAAATCAAAACAAGTTTAGATTGAATAACTCAAAAATTTTTGGGGTAGCCATATATTTCTGCACTATACAGAACAATTCATAAAAGTTTTAGTAGGCTTTCTGCAGTTGCTTTCCTCACAGACAAACAAATATAAAGATTAGTAATATTTTTTTCCTTTACACATTTATTTATTTATTTATTCATTTTCATGCTTAAGGCTATTTCCTATGCCTCAAATGAAGTAAATGTGCCTCTTCTCTTCTTTTGTATTACTTCCAAATAGGTACATCAAGAAAACAGGAAATTAAACATTTAGCCTCTTGCCTTTATTACCTTAAAGTACGTTCTGTCCCTGTTCCTTACATGTAAGTAACTTCTTTCATTTCTTCTCAACAAAAAATTCTGGTCAGTCATATACTTTTTGATTTTAGGCTGAAATGGCACAAAAGAGGAACTTGTTCTCAGGCTAACTATTAGTTACCTTATTGTAATATTAAGAATTATATTTCTCTGGATGTTGAAGCATGTTATGTTCCACCATTTTATTAATCATAATTTATACAAAATTTATACTGTAATTTATACAAAACTGTAGATAAGTTTATGGAATGTATGTAAAGAAAATAGAGAGATTATAATTAAAAATACATAGGCATTTCTTAGGTATTCTGTAGTCCCAGTAGAGTTCCCACCAATGACAGCATTTGACTATAATGTATATACTGTAATGTATATACCAACTTTTTTCCTGTCTGGATTGAAGGTCTAATATACAGTAATAGCCCCGTATTTCTCTTTCACTTCATAAATATACATTATATACACATATATATGTATATATGTATGTATAATGAGATGAAGTTGCATCAGGGGAGGCTCAGACTGGATATTATAAAATAGATTCTTCACTGAGAAGATGGTCAGGCAGAGCCAAGAGTTGGACTTGATGATCCTCGTGAGTCCCATCCAACTCAGGATATTCCATGATTCTGTGATTCTGTGTATTTAATGCAGACATATGTATTCATGTGGCACATGTCCTTAAAATAAGCTTTAAGATAATGTGGGGATGTGTAAGGTTTCATATTCTGCTTCTTCAAGACTGTACATAGGGATACGAGTCTCTTAAGGTATCTATTCTTCCTAATTAGATAGGTCAAAAAAGTTATAAATGGAAGTCTAGCAGCAAGCTTCTAAGCATATACTTAAGTACCTAAATGTAAATGCCCTATTTTTCAGACATTCTGACTGTCTATAAGTCCCACTGAAATCAATAGGAGCTGGAGATATGTTGGAAAACAAGGAGAGTTTAACCTTAGATTTTAAAATTTTTACGTAGTTACCATTACTATTTCTTTTAATTCAGGACTGTATAGCCCAACTGAGATAGTTAAAGAGGGGATATAATATTAAAAATGCTGAGGGAAAACCATTTCTATTGCATCTTTTCAAGGATGAATTGGTATCAGTTTTTCTACATTTACAACAAAATTTATGTCTAGTTCATAAAATGAGCAGTACGTATTGATTTCCTATATTAAATTATCTATAGTGAAAGAGGTCTTTTTGTTGTTGTTCTTTTAATCCCATCGCTGGTTCAATACATGCCTTCAGTGCACGTCTTGTTTATTTGCTTGTGCTATTAATTAGATGAAACCAGAAGTCTCTAAGCAATGAAAGCTCAGTCACTCATAACTTTTTTCATCAGAAGATGTAAGGTATTTCCTAAGTCAGCCCACGAGGCCTTATCAGTGTTAATCTACTATTCCTTCTTTTAAACTTACAGTATACTGAGAAATTCTAATGTGTGTTAATTAATCTCTTGAGTAAGGCAATTTCCAGGTAAACAGAAGAGACAGATTCTTTCACCTAATGCATCTATCACAAGTGTATTCCTTGGTATACCTTTTACTTTTTTATGATATTTGGGATCACAGAAACATTAAAATATTTATGATGTAGAAATATCCAGTAAAACTCAACTTCCTGGAATTATCTCAGGTATTGCTATTCGCTCCAAATAAGTCCAGAACTTACAGAAAAAAATAAGGAAAATAATAATAATAAAAAAATGTAGCTTTACTTACTACTTTTTAATTAACTAAGAATGTGTATTTTTAATTAAAAAAAAAAAAAAAAAAAAAAAGAACAAAAAAAAAAAAAACAAAAAAACATCAGGATCAGAAAAGATTTTTTTTTGTTAAATTTTACAGGATTCAAAAGTTTAGTGATGAAAGTTGATTCACACGAAGGCAACAGGCCTAAGCATCTGTATTTTGTTCAAGGTGGGAAATCTTTGTACAGGCAGTGTTACCTACACACAAGGTATGCTGTAAGGAGTGAAATCACAACTCCATTCATCATCATGTGACCAAAGATACACATAGATCAGAATAAAAGTAAGGTGCTTGACAGATAATTAAGACATAAAATAGAACACTTCAGTATGTAGAGAAAAATGCACCTTATAAATAGCACAACTAAAACTGAAGTTATACATAAACATTGGAAAGACTGTTAACAAAATACAACTGTAATTATTGGGGAAAAAAAAGATATAGCAACTTGTAACATCTTGATCATTGTATTCGTTAAACTATTATCTAAATATATTGCTTTCATAAAAAATGGAGAGCAAATTGATTAGAAACATGAACCCTTAAATACGGGAGGATACTAGGATAAGAAACAGAAATACTGAACTACTTGGGATTTTTTGTTATCCAACTTAATTACAATGTTGCTGTTCTTAGTAGTAATAATGAAAATGATTTTTTCTATACCAGTTCTTTGGAGAAAATGCTAGCCATATTCCAATTTTGATTAAAAAATATTTCTTAAAATTGTATGTAGATTTCAGTCATTAATTTATCTTACTGTAATGTACAAGTACTGTATCAAAGAGTAGCTAAACTGACATGTGCTAACAAAACGTTACATTACCTTACCAGGTTTAGAAAACACCACCAAAGAGATATTCTTGTTCTACAGACTAGTACAAATGCTACAGTAATAATAGCTGACAAATCATTTGTCATTTTCAGAATATTTTATACTATTTGGAGACCTTTGCAATTTTTCAAATTGATTAAAAGCTGTCATTTGCAACACTGATAAGTTCCTACATACCAAAATCATTCTTATTCATGTCATTCACTCTTTGACTCCTGGGATATATTTTCCTAAAGGCAACAGTGAAACAAGCTGTATTTTCCTAGGCCACCCATATAATTCTCTGTTTAGATAAATCTCATGATATATTATTTTACTAGCTTTACTATTTTTGTAGCTTTAGATCGCAGTAATTTTAATTTCACTTTTTATTAGTACTTCCTTACATAATTTTGAAAATAAGCTGCTGAGCACATATAAGCACAGATCTCGATAATAAAATATTATAAATGAGAATGCTAAAATATTTTGACATTTATTCAAATGAAGAGAATACGGAACTATCTTTCATCTACAGGGAAATGCTAGATAAAAAGAAATAAAAAAAAAATAATAAAAAATCAACCAAATAAACTTTCTGTACAGAAACAGTCAAGGATTGATTACAACTTTACTGTTCTTTCCTTGCATTTATACTTAAAGATTTATATTTACAGTTGGGTTCAAATCATGTTTTTCTAACAATGATATCATTTTATTATGAGACATAAGTTAGATAAACAGCTTTCTGTGAAGGTGATATCTTTGCTATTTATAGGTTTGCCTGCTGGTAACATGCTACTGTCATGATATCTGTTATTTGGGGTTTGGGGGATAATTAGAAGATTTTTTTTCTTTTTTCTTTATAGCCAGATATCTATATAACCAATTATTTCTCTAGGGATTTTGGCATTTGGTCAGATGTCTCAAGAACACATTTAAATCTTGCCTAAGAAAAGGATGAAATGTCTTCAAATTCCATTAAAATTTTCACATTTGTTCCCTTGGATACAGGATTTTGCTATAAGACAATTTGTACTAAAAGTGTTCTTTGTTGGCGGTATGTGTGGTGTGCGTGTGTGTATTTTCCCTTTTGCCCAGTGGCAAACTAATTACCTAGCAACCAGCTTATTTCTTTTTCAGTGCTTTATTGTCATGCAAGGCATTCATGGTGCTAGGGGCTTAATTTATATATAATCACCATTGTACCAATTTCTACCCAGCACTATTAGTGTTTCCATTTTCCTTATTTTCTTCATTTAATTACAAATAAATGGAGTTAGTTTACAAGAAACAGATGAAAAAAACAAACAAACAAACAAAACAAAACAAAGCAAACAACAACAACAAAAAACAATGAACCAATAAGCAAAGAAACCAATTACATCCATACCATTTTTTATCACATAACACAAATATAAAATTTTAAAGCAGAAAAAATGTGAATGGATGTCCTGATAAATTTGTGAAAGGAATATTATAGTAAGCAGATCCTTGTTACGTAACCACAGAATCACAGAATCATTTAGGTTGGAAGAGACCTCCAAGATCACTGAGTCCAACCTCTGACGTAGCACTAACAAGTCCTCCACTAAACCATATCCCTAAGCTCTACATCTAAACGTCTTTTAAAGACCTCCAGGGAAGGTGATTCAACCACTTTCCTGAGCAGCCTATTCCAATGCCTAACAACCCTTTCAGTAAAGTTCTTCCTAACATCCAACCTAAACCTCCCCTGGCACATCTTTAGCCCATTCCCCCTCGTCCTGTCACCAGGCATGTGGGAGAATAGACCAACCCCCACCTCACTACAGCGTCCTTTAAGGTACCTGTGGAGTGTGATAAGGTTGCTCCTGATCTTTCTCTTTTCCAGGCTGAACAATTCCATCTCCCTCAGTTGCTCCTCATAAGAGTTGTTCTCCAGACCCCTCACCAGTCTCGTTGCCCTTCTCTGGACTCACTCGAGCACTTTGATATCCTTGGGTGACGGGTCCCAAACTGAACGTAGTACTGGAGGTGCAGGCTCACCAGAGCCAAGTACAGGGGGTCAATCACTTCTCTAGCCCTGCTGGCCACACTGTTTCTTATGCAAACCAGGATGCTGTTGGCCTTCTTGTCCACCTGAGCACACTGCTGGCTCATATTCAGCTATCAACCAATACTCCCAGGTCCTTCTCTGCCAGGCAGCTTTAGATCCAGCCTATCCAGGTCTTCCTGCAGAGCCTTCTTACCCTCGAGCAGATCGACACATGCACTTAACTTGGTGTCGTCTTCAAACTTACTGAGTGTGCACTTGATCCCCTAATCCAGATAATCAATAAAGCTATTAAAAATAACTGGCCCCAGTACTGAGCCCTGGGGGACTCCACTAATGGCTGGCCTCCAACTGGATTTAATTCCAATTATAGTATGTGCACTTTCATTTTTCTTCAGATCTCTAACTGTGTAATGATTTCCTGTGTCAAAATTTGTTCAGAAGTTCTGTTAAAGGTAATCCAGTCTGTCTGGTCTTCTTCAGATAATGTGTTTTGTTGTTGTTTCTGTTTTTTTTTTTTTTAATTATTATTATTATTTTTTTTTCCTTTATATGTACTATAGGCGCCTCGTGGAATTATCCTTAGTTATGCAGAATCAAATATATATATATATATACATATATATATATATCTCCTCTTAGATTTTCCTATATGTTAAAGTAGAATTAAGGTTGTTGTTGCTGAGATCTGCTTCCTTAGGCATTATATGGTTGCATTTCTGCACCTTCATTCTACTCAGCAACACTCTTCTTACTGAAAACTGAGACAATACATTTTTTTAGTTTAGGATCTGCATCTAGATTATATTCAATATATACCCTATCATTTTTTCCTTACATTCCTCCTTTTTTCTTCTTTTCTCCTATCTTCAGATCTAAAAGGCATGTGTAGCTTTTGTTGCTGATTAGTTTATTTCTCCTGCCTTTTTTTGGTTCTTTTCTGAGTCTCAATGTCTTTCCAATTTGTGACCATTTCTCTGTTTTTGTCTTGATTATTTGTCCTAGTGTCATTCCTCCTTATTTCCCAATTTAACTTATAAATTTCAGATTGTCTTTGGGCTTTTGTGTTTAAGAAGAGCTTAGGTTTCTGCAGATATAACCTTATTTAATTGCCTAACTACTCCTTTAAATGTTGCATGTTTCCATTTGGAAATTAAAGCCCTATTTGCAGCAGTAGTATAACAGTATTGGTTATAGACTTACATCAATTTTCTGCACCACTTCTCTTGCATTTAGTTTATACATTATTGTCATAGAGGACTGTCTTTTCTTAGCCAAATCCCATTTAAAATTTCCCAGTAATATATTTCTCATGTCTTTTTGACTGTATTTAAGTGAATCTATACTTAAAATTAAGCATGAATTTCACTGTTTGACCCTGGAGGAGAGTCGTGAACAGTGATGGGTGACTGCTGGGCACATAAGGAGCTAAAAAACTCTATCACAGTGTACAGAGATACACACTGACAGGGCAAAACATGCAAGGCATGCAAAGCATGTATGCTCACAGTAGAACAAAATTTTCGTATTTCTCAGCAGGAGTAATTCACATATTCTTAGAATAGTAGGAATTTGGAAAACAAGTATAATGTTGCTTGGTCCTAATTCTCCTGGCACCATAGACCAGTTTTAAAGATCTCAGATTTGCACAGAAGACCATGTACATTATTATTATTATTATTTCCTGTGGTTATGTTATTTATTTATTTATTTATTTATTTATTTATTTTTAATTCAATAGTTACGTAATACAAAATCAGTCTGAAAGCCCGTGACTAAGGACACAGGGAGACACATCAGTGTACAGACTTCAGCTCCGTTTTGTTCTCCTTCAGGTCCCATTATTCTTGATAAACATACAATAATATATGCACAGATACCAAAGGATGAAGACAAAGTACATCCTGCCCAATCAGTAGCCTGAAGAATTCAAATATTTTCAGAGGAGACAGTAAATCTGCATTCTCCTAGGCAGAAAATCTCTCTAAGTCTCAAAAGTCCCACTCTCTTGCATAAATGAAAAATGCATTTTGTGTAAAACAATAAAATCTACAAATCTAGGCACTTTCTCTCCTAGTAGATAATCCTTTTGGAAAACAAGTGTCTAAATTCAAGATGATGCAAGGCTGATGATGTTATGGACACTCGTCAAGCTAAACTGCTTAAGCATTCAGTGTTTACATTTACCTTCTCTATTATGTGCATGGGTCTAAAGCATGACTAATTTAACTTTTCAAAAACAAAAATAGATAGTTAATTTGCTATTTTTATTGTGTTTGTATTACATTATAGATTGTGAGTTTGGTATATCTTTCAAGCTCCCTTTTTTTCCCCTGCAGCTAGGCTGACTAAATCAAGACACATAGCAGTACGGCTGATAGTAATTTTTACTTCAAGGTATTTGAAGCAGCTCATCTGTTTCTGCTTAAAATTTATGATTCTCTCTCTAGTTTATTCATTTTGTTCAGACAATATTTTCTTGTCTTCACAAAGTCTAAAATGTAAATCTTAAACTGTCTTCAAGGATTTGATGATCTGCTTCTAAAAGCTCAAGCTACTGGGTTAATAAAGTCAAGAAAGCAGAGATCAGCTCTGACAATTCTTAAATTTTCTTCTTGGATGTACTCATAAAATATGCTTGACAAAGTGATGTAAAAATAAATGTCTAAGGAGAAAAAAAAAAAAAAAAGTTGAATAAACTGTTAACTTTCATTGTGCTTTCCATATGCTTAAGTCAGCGGTAATTGCTTGTAGCTTTCTGGGGTACTGTAATGTTCCAAGATGCAGAATAATCCTTTTGACAGATGCTATCAAGTGCCTATTTAAAATCAATAAAAACACGTAGTTCCTTGTCTTTATACTCAAGGAATTTCTCAGTCGTAACAGAATTAACATCTGCTTGAATTTTGTTCCTTGGCACAAAACTTCATTTGTCATTCTGCCAGTTGACTTCTGGTGTGTGGTTTGAGTCCACATTATATCACTCTTAGGAATCATCTTGCTGGCATAGTTCAACAGATTGAGAATTTTATTAATAGATATTTCACAAAGAAAGAGACTAATAGAGTTCTTTTAGTATCAGCAGCTGTGTCACAAGTTACTTACTGTTGGTGTTTTTTATTCCTACAGAGCACTGTCTTTTGAGATCTTTGTATTATTAGATTATCATTTTTAAGAGGAATTGCATTGTATCTCTTATTTGAGAAATATAATTGTAGCTGTCTTCAGGGACATATGCTATTGGAGTTCAAGAAAAATTTGTATTTCATTCCAAAATATTTCTCACTATGTAATCTTCTGCTCTTCAAACTTACTAATTTTCCTTTATTACGACAGTCTCTACACCAGGATTCTCCATTCATAATGCTAAAACTGTAGTGTTTAAAAATTATTAAATTGAAGAATTGTGTACAAGTAAAAGCTTTAAAGACAATGCAAAGCCAATTTCTTTAATGTGATTTATCTAAGACATGTAAGAAAGTGTCAGCTTAGTTACAAGGAAACACAATTATTGTGCAATATATATATATGTTTTTTAAATAGGAGAAAAAATATTCATTATATTTAAGTTCACTATGCAATCAATATATGTGTAGATCTCAGTGTACTGAAAATAACAGGCATGAGAATATCTGTGGAGAACATTAATATGCACCTAGAAATGTGCACCAAATGTACAGAATCTTGTTTTCCTTCATTAAGATGTTTATTGAAATCTCATGATGAGACCGACAGTGATGTTAAAGAAATAATGAAAACTACCCTTTGTCCCTTTTCATACAAGCATGACTCTTCAGATTCATAGCACCTCATGAAAAGATTCAAAAAGATTTTGAAAGGGAGATTCATTAACACTCTGTCCTGGTTTTGGCTAGGGTAGAGTTAATTTTCCTCCTAGTAGCTGGTATGATGCTGCATTTGCGATTTTGGATGAGAATAATGTTGATAACACACTGATGTTTTAATTGTTGCAGAGCAGTGCTTACACTAAGCCAAGGACTTTTCAATTTCTCACACTATCCTGCCAGTGAGGAGGCTGGGGATGCACAAGGAGTTGGGAGGGGACAGAAACAGAACAGCTGGACCGAACTGGCCAAAGGGGTATTCCATACCATCTGATGTCATGCTGAACAATTAATATGGGGGGGCTGGCTGGGGTGGGGGAGCAGCTGCTCGGGGTTAAGCTGAACATCGGTCAGTGGGTAGTGAGCAATTGCATTGTGCATCATTTTTTTGTACACATTATTATTAATTGTACTATTATCATTAATATTATTATTTTCCTTTATTTTCTATCCAAATAAACTGTCTTTATCTCAACCCACAGGCTTTCATTTTTTTCTAATTCTCTCCCACATCCCACTGAGGCAGAGAGGAGGGTGAGCAAATGGGTGAATGGTGTTTAGTTGCCAGCTGGGTAAAAACACAACATATTCCATTATCAAACCATTTTAACGTTAGAGAATCAGAATTTTCAAAATTAATATGCTGGCTATCGTGATTCTCAGAACTGTGAAATTTGCATTTAATGAGCAAAATCAGTTTCAAAATCTCTACAATAACCATTTTTATTATTTTTATTAGTAGTTTAGCAAAACTGATCTTTTTCACTTCAACTATGAATCCAGATATCTACTTTCCTTATCACAATTTAGACAATTTCTATGCTCTTAAGAGGCAATATATGTCACTGCGTATCGAAGACTGAATTTATCTGACTGAAGTGATATAAATTACTGAAGTATTAATATATATTTATTTTCCTATACAACTTGTCTTACTCAGATAAAAGCCTTAGAATATTACTTCAGACTGCTAAATGTCCCCTTCTCAGACAGGAAAGATGGTTTGCAGTAATAACACAGACATAACAGAAATAAACTTGAGATCACATTTTTATGGTAGTCATTCCTCTGTCACGTATCCCAGTTATAAAATCATGTTCATTTTCTTCAGTAACTGAAGTATGTTTTTATTACTAAAAAAAAACAACAACAAAAAAAAAAACACACAAAAAAAACCCACAATGATTTGGTAAAGAATCATAAAGACTAGCTTATTTGTTCATTTTGCTTTTAGGGTAATCAGGTTTTGTAATTTAGGGATCTGTTCTAAAATCCCTGAAATGTTAGCTAGTTTTTTTTAATTTATGTCAGCTAGTTTTAAATAGTCAGTATCCAGAAATGCCAAAATCATTCATTGGAAGTGAATATTTTTATTCTGTTTAATTATCTACATTTCTCATCATTATGCTCATCAAATGAATATTGACAACAAAACCAAACACTTTTTATTTAATTATTTTTAGTGTATTTTCCCTTCCATGTCATTGATTCATTTTTTAGTATTTTTCTAGTGATGGAAAGTATTGAAAAAGTACAATTGGGTTAAAAGAGATTTTTCTATATATATATTTTTATTTTATTTTATTTTATTTTATTTTATTTTATTTTATTTTATTTTATTTTATTTATATATAGTTTCCCCAAATAAGAGTACTAATACTGTATTATGTTTTGTCAGTTTGCAGTTTTCTCCAATGGTATACCGTATTTATAATACTGTGCAAACTACGAAATAATGTGTATGGCTATGGTTCATTCAGTTTTGCAAATCCAAAAGTGATCTCAAAGTCTAGCAATGTTTTTAGTAAACAGGAAGGAAGTTTGCTAGTCTTTTACCTCACCTTACGCACCTTATACAGAATTCATTTTAATGTTGAAATTTCAAAAAAAGGTTATGCTTAGCTGCATCATTTAAATTGAATAGTAAATCAAATAAATTATTTGCAAATTATAGTTATTAAGCTAGATTATTCACTACCAATCAACCAGAAACTCAAGTTAAATTTTCACTGTTTTTTGTTGTTGTTTTTGCTAGTGAATTTGTTAGGCTAGTGACACTGTGTGTTCTTTTTCTATATATGTGTTCTTTTTAACTATATATATATTACTTTTGTATTCTTGATACTCTTAATCAAAACATTGAAGTTATTCTACGAAAAAGGCACAAATTATTTGTGTCAAAAGGAAGAAAATATTTAGGTCAGGAAACAATTCTGACTAGCAACAGAATTTATTAAAGCAATGTTTTTCATATACAGAATTCTGATGAGATTACATGCATAGTTTTCAGATTTAATGTTTATTGAATGATTCAAATATATTCACAATGTCAGACTATTTAAATGTACACATTTTGAGTCTGATATTATGGGAAGCTATATGAATCACATCTTTAAAACCTGTTTTTGAGATGTTCTGTAACCTGAAGCTAACCTAAACCAGTAGAAATATACTGACATCTTGAATTATAATCTAAAATGATGTGTTTATTGGATCGTCTGAGGTAAAGCTAAGTTCTTTGGAAGTATAAAATATATATATACATATTTATTTTGGAATTATCATTTATGTAGGAATAAGAATATTTAGGACCTTCCACTGGTTTACTGTTTTTTTTTTTTTGTTTGTTTTGTTTTGTTTTTAATTATTATAATTATTATTTTATTTATTTATTTATTTTCCATTTCTTTTAAATGGAAATAATTTCAGTCCGCATTATAGATTAAAAATAAAAAATAAAAAAATAGAAAAGTATGTTCTAGTCTTCACTTGGGCAATATAAACTGAGCATGTCTTGTAAGTGTCATTTTTTTTCATTTTAACAGCACCAAGAATACATACATGTAAATATTTTCAAATAGAGTAATGTGTTTACTTGCTTAGAAGAAATTATATACATTTTTTATCGAGCCATTAAAAAAAAAAAAAAAAAAAAAGTGAGTCAGTTATAAAGGTGGAGAAAATATCTGCATTCAAGGAGAACAAGCAAATGTAAATAAATGTATAAACTGAAGTGACATGCCTGCATAAACTAAGACTATTCACTGCACTGGTAGTTTTTTTGTCATTAAGGTGTTACCATAAACCTAGCAATTACTCATAAAATCTATTTTCAGATCATGAAACATTTGTTGATTTCAGCCTTGTCTTTAGGCCGCTTAATCTGTACAGAACATTTAGCCTAAAAAAAATGCTGACAGCTTTTTAAATTAATTTACGTCTAAAAGGCTTAGCTGATCTATATGAAAAAGAAGCTTGTCCTTGGGTCAGTCTTTTATGAACTTTTATGACCTTTTAACACTTGTTCAGACTCTTGGTTTGCTGCAACAGGAATAGTACAGCTATAGTATAGAACCTCTTTTGGCCATATTGCTGCCTCTTCATGGTATAGACAACAATAATACATAAATCCCTGAAAAAGAACTTTCTTTTTGCACTTACATTCGTTAAATGAGTGCACCTTTTAAGCAACTAGGTAATGAGTTAACACATAATAACCCAAGATTAAGAGAAGCTATCACAAAACACCTGCAATATTGTATAATGAGGTTATGCAAACATAAAAAGATTTCTGAATAGCATGTAATTGCACTGAATATAAAGAATAAACCCCACAGATATTCATGAGACTGAACCAGAATCCTTGGAGATATATCAAAGAGGGACAAAGTCTGGGTCATAAAGCAAGTGACACTGAAATGCCAAGAAAGAATCTTAGAAGCCTTAAGTTTTTAATGTGGCCAGTGCATAGATTCTGGAAGAAATAATCAACAGCAGTCATTACTACTTATGTAATGTTTAGAATTTCTTGATTTAAATTCAAATCATATATTATTTAAGTTATTCTTTGAGGTACACAGTTTGATCCAATCATGCTGGTCATGAGAACGTACATACATGAAATCATATTCACAGTGTTCACATTTTGTCAACTTATTTAAATATGACATTTCCACTTGCTGCACAAAATTTAATCAATAAAACAAACAAACAAAATCCAACCAACAAACAAAACTAACCCCCCTTCCCATTTTCCATCAGTGAATTGTTCGGGAAAAAAATATCATGTCTTTGGAAACATTTTTTTTAAAAAGAAGAGTGATATCTCTGAAGAGATTTCAGAAAAAAAAAAAAAAAAAAAAAAAAAAAAAAAAAAAAAAAAAAACAGCAATTACTACAGAATATGGAGAAAGTATTTGAACATCTCATCTTTTGCTTGTAGATCAGTGTTTCAGGCAAAATAAAACATTTCTGTAACTGCAGCGTAGAACATCCTGTAGCGCAACAGATATGCACTCTTTGAGATTATGTAGATCTCAAACTAACCTCATAAGGTTATCAGTAATGAAAACATCTCCTAGATTTTTCTGTAGAGCATGTCTTCTAACAGAAGTTAAGTATATATAAAGTCAAAATATGCTGCTGTAAAACATACAGGTGAATCTCAGATAAAAGTTAAGTATTGTATCATTTAAAGTTTTAATATTTGTAAAGTCCAGCTCTTCAAAGTGACAATTTATTTTATGTAGCTGGTATCTTACAAGATCGGTACATGGAAAGACTTTTTTTTTTTTTTTTTTTTTTTTATTTTTTTTATTTTTTTATTTTATTTTTTTTTTTTTTTTATTTTTAAGAACAGAATAAACAATTTTATTAATCCACAACTGCTAAGACTAGAAAGATATCCTGTAGAACACATTTATGCAGTATCATCATAATTATGACCAGTTTGATGAAATCTTGGTCTTTGGAATCTAAATATATCTAAGACTTGCAAAGAACAATTCTATCTGACTTTGAGGTTAAACTCTGTGAGTGTGTGTGTGAATTGACATCATCATAATGATATCTGTTGATATTATAACTTGTTGGTTGTGGTCCTGTTTGATTTTGGGGCTGCTGATTATCCATAAAACAAACTAAAAACATGTATATGTTCTACTAAATTGGATAGGTGTCATGGACTTTGCAATAGGGAATGCCAAAGAGGAAAACAAATAGTTAAAACATTTATCTTTAAAGAATACCAGCTGGCTATGCTGTTGATTAATGATTTAACTTCCTTAGAAATTAAAGAAAGACTTAAAATGAGCACTTATAAACATAATTTTAATAATTCTGTGGTTATTCAATGTAATAATGAGAAAAGAGTGCTAAGACTCTGAATATGTCTACAAATTGTGTTGTTGTTGTGTATTATGTGACTTATTGTTAAAAGGAATTGTCACAGATCTTGAAGGAGATTTGTGATTTTATAGCACAGATTTATTATTTAACAATATATACTAATAGTACAATTATTATACATATATTATTATATAATTTAAGATTATAGATTATATATATATATTACAGATTACATTTTAAGGCTGAACTATATGATCTTAAAGGTCTTTTCTAACCTGACTGATTCTATGATTCCATGACATTTTACTTTTGGGGGGGAAGAAATGTGGAAAGGGGGTGCAGGGATAAGAGAAATGTAGAGTGCTTCTTGGTTCTCAACATTTCTTATTGAGAACCAACAAGGCCCCAAACCAAATGGTTTCATAAAATAGATGTTTTAATAATATGGAATAAAAAGATGAATATAGATAAATAGGTAAATCTTATAACTCCAGATTCTGAGAACTCCATGTTCACACTGCATTGGATACACCCCAGGTGAATTTTCCCATGGCATGCTATGCAGCTACTGTTTGTGGAAAAAAAAAAAAAAAAAAAAAAAAAAAAAAAAAAAAAATCCTCCATTTTGGTCATTCAAGCTATTATACAATTTTCTTGCAAGGAAACAACTCTGTTCATAAAGGATATTCACATGAGAACTTCCTGCTGCACTGCTAACAGAGGCAAGGCTGTGCAGATGGTGTAACTAGCAGTACTAAGTGGGAGATGCCTGCAAGCTCCTCTGTTGCAATGACCTGGCTGAGGTTATTCTGTGGCCAAAGGATTTGTGCAGAAAGAAACAGCCTGAAAGCCATGCTAGACATGCAGCATAGTACAGCACAAAAGGGCCTGGGATCAGATTAGCTAGTCTGTGGATCCTTGTACACTTGCTCTGTGATGCCTTTTGCATAGGTATATACTTCCTTGTGTCCACATATGTGGATCCTCGTGTACTCCTTGACATATAACAGTCTCCTGGTCAGAATCACTGCATTTCACCTCTTGACCCCCATGCAGTTTACCTTTCCCAAAGATATTATAGGTTGAGAGTTACATTAGTAAATATGGGCTTCACAGGCCCTAAGTACAGAACAGACATGTCCTGCTCAGTATTACAGACTCCTCAAACATAATGCCTTCTGCACAGCTCTCGGTGTAGTACCATACCATTGAAACAGTAAATTAGGTTACCATTTCTGAAAGACCATGGGGTACGCCCCTCATAAATAAACAAACAAATAAATAAATAAATAAATCTATATTTCTCTATACTGCTCATTCACTTTCAATGAAGGGGTGGGATACTGACATCGGACAGGAAGATCATTGTGCCAAAACGGACAATGAGATATAGATAACATAGTTATTTTTTTTATTATTATTTATTATTATTATTATTATTATTTATTTTTTTTCCCTGTCTCTGGACTCCAGTTGAAGATATACTAGATTACATAAATAGTAATGATGTTGAAGTGTAATGTTATTATAACCAACACCTGTGCTGGGTCTGATCTTATTCAACATCTTCATCGACGACCTTGATGAGGGAATAGTGTCTGCCCTCAGCAAGTATGCCGACGAAACAGAGCTGGGAGGAGTGGCTGACATACCAGAAGGCTGTGCTGCCATTCAGCGAGACCTGGACAGGCTGGAGAGATGGGCAGGAAGAAACCAAATGCAGTTTAATAAGAGCAAGTGTAGAGTCCTGCAGCTGGGAAGGAACAACTGGAAGTATCAGTAGAGGCTGGGGGATGACCTGCTGGAGCGGAGCTCTGAGGAGAAGGTCCTGGGGGTCCTGGTGGTTGACCGTGAGCCAGCAGTGTGCCCTCATGGCCAAGAGGGCCAATGGGATCCTGGCATGCATTAAAAGGAGTGTGGCTAGCAGGTCAGGGGAGGTGATCCTCCCCCTCTACTCTGCCCTGCTCAGGCCTCACCTGGAGTACTGTGTCCAGTTCTGGGCTCCCGGTACAAAAAAGACAGGGACCTCCTGAAAAGAGTGCAACGGAAGGCCACAAAGATGACACAGGGCCTGGAGTATCTTCCGTATGAAAAAAAGGCTGAGAGACCTGGGTCTGTTCAGCCTGGAGAAAAGACTGAGAGGGGATCTCATCAATGTGTATAAATACCTGAGGGGTGAGAGACAGAAGGATGAAGCCAACCTCTTCTCAGTGGTCTGTGGGGATAGGACAAGGCACAATAGCCGCTAGATAGAACACAGGAAGTTCAACATGCGAAAGAACTTCACGGTGAGGGTGACAGAGCACTGGAACAGGCTGCCCGGGGAGGTTGTGGAGTCTCTCTCTGCAGATATTCAAGGCCTGTCTACCTGGCAGCCTGCTCTGAGGAACTTGCTTTGGCAGAGGGTTGGACCTGATGATCTTTCAAGGTCCCTTCCAACCCCTACAATTCTGTGATTCTGTGATTCTTTAATATTAATTCAACTAAAACCATCACTGGTTCATGACTTCATTCCTTAAGTACAATTATGTTTAAATTATCATACATTTTTAAATATACATATATACTCATATACCTGTGCATTTACTGTAAATGTTATGCAAACAAACCTCATGAGAGACAAGTGTAAACTTTTATCTAATTATTGACTTTAAAGCTATATTTGCTAGTGATGAGACTGTAGGTTATAATGTTTGAAAATGTTCAGTGTGGCCTTAGAATGTTCTTGCTGATATCAGTGGTAAAAAATGCTGACTTCAGTAGGTCACTATCCTTTTAGAAATCTGCTCCTTGATATATGTCTCCTCCTTGAAAAATAGTAAATAATACTCTTATTTCACTAAAGCATTAATTTCAGCCAATTGCTATAGAGCATACATCAAAACTTTTTTCAGTGTTTCAAAGTTTTTGAGAAGTCCTTTTCTTTACATTGTTGACCAAAAATGTCAAACTTCTCTGAACTATTTCCTTCTCTCCATAATGATTTAACATGATGCTCCACAGACATCTTTTTTCCTATAGCTTTCCTTGGTTGTAGTTATTCCTTTAGCTTTCTGCTGACAAGAGACACTGTGAGAAAGAACATATGCTACTCTGTCACTTAGGTAGTGTCATTGCTGCATGTTGTCTTTTTTTTTTTCCTGTAGCTCTCAATTTTTTTATTTATTTTTTAAATTTTTTAATGTTGAGGTTTTTCTTCCCTTATTAATTTTGTTTATTGGCCAGGAGGTTTGGCTGTGAAACTGACATTAAACCTAAGTCCTGTATTATTTTATTCTGTGTTCAAATTTTAGTGATGCAGATACAACAATGCTTGACTGACCAGTCCTCAGTGACTATACTGTATTTAAGTATGTATTAAAGAATACTGTCAGGTAAGGATTTTCTGATGTAACTACATCTGTTTAGAAGACCACTTTTTGTTAAACAGCTGTCAGGTTTTACAGCCCCAGCATCTCTGACCTTTCTTTATGAGTTATATACACCATTTCCATTACTTCTTTTGAGAATCCAGAAGTAAGCCATATGACAGCTGTATTCTTTAGAACTGACATTTAAGAGGTAACTTTTCTTCCAGTCTCTTACCAACTAAATTTATCAGATGTAAAGTCTGGAAGAAAGAAGAATAAACAAAAATATCCTTCCCTCTAATGCATATGGCATCCTTTTTTCTATCTAAAAAAAATGCAAAATTCCTATGGAATTAAGTTCCTAGTAAACATGGTTAACAGTCAGTAGATACCTTTATTATTATTTTTTTGTGTGTGTGTGTGATTGTAGTTTCTCATCACTAAATTGATTTCATTAATCACGTTATGAAAGTGACCGCCACCTTGGTGTAGTAATGCAATATTTCTTTTTATAGTCATCACTACTGTTTTATTGTTTTTACAATGGACAACCTGTCATATATGCCAAATCAGCCAGGGTTCCTTTTCACAGTATTCAGAGAACATATCCAAATGATGAAGTAACTTTTTATTTTATGATATATATTATCCAAAGAAACCTAGGAAGAAACTATAGTTTTAACCCTATAATTTCCCTATCCAAAGAGTCACAGCAGAAAGAAAAGTATACTGCTTCAAGGTTTATAAAAGTAAGTTCTCTTTTTAGTTTATCTGTGAAAAAATAAAACAAAAACAAAAACAAAACAACAACAACAAAACACAACATAAAGCATATTTGTTGCAGTTTTTAATTAGAAAATTGAAAGATTGAAAGTGAAACTGCAAGAGTTGAAAGTGCTCAGGAATGAAAACATTGTTTTCTCAAAGGCTGTTCATCAACTGTTCCATATGTTCATATTTGGCTACATTTTCAAGGTTTTTCTGAAGACTAGGGATAGAAAGCAGCCAAATATTTGAGATAAAAGGTTCAACATTTCTCTGAATTTCACTTCAATAAACTTCCTATTTCCACATTTCTTTTTCCTTTGCCTTATTGTTTGTGGAAATTACATGCTTTAAAGAAATTTACTATTACAGAGCAAAGGTACTACTATAGACACAAGAAGTGAATAACAAAATTTAGGTATTGATGCATTCTGTAGTAAGTGATAGAATCTCTTTGATTTGAAAATCCTAAGAGAAGAAACTGTAGTAGAACATTTTTGCAATATATGTATGTTTGAGGTCTCTGCTTCTACATAGACTGTATTGAGGATATCCTGCATCAGGATCTGATCTATTGCTCACAAGACAGGTGGTGCTAAAATGAATCTATGTGCCTATGTCACACATATTATTTAAAACCATATTAGAAATCTAATTCAATGTTTTGGGAAGGACTTAAGTGATAGACAGTTCTCAAATTCTACTGATGAGGGGAATTTAACCTGGTGTTAATTATTACATAAGAAACTAAAAGTAGTTTTATCATCCGCAAAAAGATATATGTGAGTGTACGATTTTATTTATTTATTTATTTATGATACTGAGGACTGTATAATTAAATCACTGGAAATCACCCAGTACAAGATCCCAAACCTGTTATATTAAGCCCAAAGAAAGTTAATCAACAATCTTTTTTTGCTCTTTCTTTATTGAAAAAGTCACTTCCAAAACTCAATATTAAAAACATCAGAATAGAAACATACCCAGTTACAGTCAATTGCTGCCTGATAAGCAGTATATTTTAGAGTGATATCTCTTTGTAGAGATGGTCTAAAAATGGCAGAGAGTGAGTGTGGTTTTTAGTCATAAAGCCAGGAAAAACAATCTGGATTTGCAGCTAGTCTAAAAGCTCTGCATATGTCACTAGGAGCTGCCCCAGAGCAGTTTGGTACATCTTAGGTGTCTGTAAACAGTAGATTGAAAGAATTCTGTGTGCCAGAGTACAAAAGTGGCAGGTTCCCAAAGGAAAGCAAAAGCACTGAATGTGCCAAATACTGGGTAGAACAATAGGTTTGTTCTGTTCTTTACTCCTTTTTAAACAAGTGACATTTAGGCATTGTCAGAGATAGGATACTGGTGATATATTGTGATCAGAGGCCTAGTATATTATTGCTGTTTTTACATTCTTTGATTCTTATGGCATTTCCAACACATATATTTTTTTGCATTTCCAGTGCTTAAGGTTTTATTCCCACTCCCACAAACTCTGAGTCCAACAGTGCAAGCCATACAAACACAAAATCCCCTCACTTTCTTATCCCATAAATCCCTAGTGATTTTGAAGAGGAGGAATAACATGCTCACATTTGATCATATGCTATATCTTCTCTCTTAAATTCTGTAATGTAACTCTTCACTGAAATGCTAAATTAAAATATTACAGGTGGCAAATAAATAAATAAAAAAAAATTAAAGATAAAAAAAGCTGGATATAAAATAATCATTTTGTCTAAAACACATTATGGTTCAAATTCTTCTTTTCGTTTTACTTAATGATAATATTCTACAGACTTCAACAAAAGCAGGATCAGACCTCTCATAAGCAGTGGCATTTTGATGTATTACACCAATACATCAGCCCATGCAGCTCTTGATGATGTATTGCACAAGTGCTTTATCAAAGTGTCACTGCTCTGATGAAGGCGTAGCACCTTCTGGCAATGCCCTGTAATGAAAACTGTAACATTGTAGAAGAGGTTATGCTATGTTATGTGAGGTTATGTTATGCTTCACTATTCTATACTATGCTGTGCTATGCTGCGCTATGTTACATTGCATGTTGTTGTACTGAGGAAAATATCAGGAAAAAAAAAAAAAAAGAAAAAGAAAAAAGACTAGGTTCCAGGAAAGAGTGGCAGAGACAGATACACTGTTATCAAATCAAATTGCCACAATTTAGGCACGATTCAGTGCCATAGGACTTCTGACACTAATGTTACTTCAAACCTTTAGTCCTGTAATTATTCTATACCTTGATTTTTGTTTAGACAAAATAACCCAAAACGTGAAATGAATATTTTGCATCAAAAAGTACTTTCTAAGTTAAAGAGAATCCTTGCTTAGACTAGGAAGGTTTAATCCCTCTTTCCAAATCACCATGTGGTAATGATTCCTGAAGAAGGTTATTTAGTAAGATATCATAATTATGGAAATTCAAGACAGAAACCTGCAACAGTGTGCAGAACTGTCCCTGGAAGGTATAAAGCAGATTACACTCTGTTGTGTTTAGGACACCGGTTGACTGGGAAGACAGAAAGGTGAAACTGGTTTTACAAAATAATTTGATGAAGTTCTTAATCCTCACTTCCTTTCTGAACTTATCAAATTTCCTTAGTGATATTGTATCTAAAATAAAATAAAATAAATATTAGATCAGATTATGATCAGATCAGGTCAGCAGGAAAGATACACAAAATCATTCAGTAGAGCTCTAAGTATATTTCCATTGCAACGGAGATCCCAGATAAACATCTAAATAAACACATAAAGTATAAAATGTATTTTTGATTTTGTTTTAGTTATTATTTGAAACTAAGACTAGAATTTGAAAACTAAGACTAGAAATGCCATAATCCGGAAAAGATATAGTCAAGAATAAAGAACATAGAAAACTGTAATATTTTGCCTCAACTTGGATTAGATGTTTGTAAACTCTGACTTGGATTAGATGTTTGTAAGCTCTGTTGTGAGCGTCATGATATTTTTATTTTGCCTTGCCCAGAAATACCACTATCAGGTTTGAATTTGTTTAATTATTTACACATAATTAAAAATATATATCTATTTTAACATAAGTTTTCTAAAACCAAATAGTAACATTTATTTATTATATGTAGATTGTAGTTTGTCTACCATTTCTGCCTTTGTGGAAGTTTGTTAAGTAATGTATTAATGACATTTGTTAGAGTGTACTTTGGGTAATACCCTGCTTTGTGTATTTCAGTGGACAATGGGTTTAGCCTAATTTTTTCAGAGCTCATAAAACTAATTAAATACCATATGAGTCAATACAAGCGGGCAACAGGAAGAACCATAAATGAAGGGCTGGTATTGAATTATATTTTCCAGGTACTCAGAGCTTAGTAGCAACCTAAGTGCTGAGAGAAAGCATCTACAACGTGATATACAATTATTCCTTTAACCTTTTAATGATCATTTTGATCTCTGCTTTCAGAGAGATTTCTTAAGGTCGGCTGCTTGCTGCGTAATCCTACAGAATCTAGTTGCCAATAGTCAGGATGCTAAAGGACACTGCTGGCTCAAAATCTCTGTGTTTATCCTTGTAGATTTGTACCATACTTAGTACTAGAAGATAAAATACAGTATAAAATCCTGTAAAAAAAGTCCTGTAAAAAATCGGGGGGGGGGGCGGGGGGCCCGGGGCCGACACGACATGACACCACACTAATTTGAAAAACTGGTAATCATATTAAATATATATATATATATATGGTATCATATTAATCATACCAGTGCAAACTTGGAGGAAGTTAGATGAGGAAATATTTCTTACTGCACCTCTTGTGTGAAAAGCTTTGGATCAGCACTTTGTAACTGCTTTAAAATCTTCCATGGATGCCTTATTTTTTTCCTTAGTAGGAAACTGAGGTGCTCACTACCAAACAGGAAGTACTATTAAGCTAAATATTAGCGAATATATTAGTTGATATGAAATACGCTTTTTCTTATATATTATTTTAAGTGACAATTCTGTGTTACTACTGTGGCCCGCACTTGATTACTCATAGAAATCACCTGAACTATTTGAAAAAGTCCTGTATATTAGTAAAAGTATTTGTTATCTATTTATGCTTTTGTTGTTGTTGTTGTTTTATTCTTGTATATTTTGCAAATAATAGTACTAAAACTTGTTAAACTGCAGATATACAGGTTCAATGTTTATTTGTTATTTTTTGTTTGTTTTCAATCCAAATAGTTCACATAAATAGTAGGAGTAGTATTTTCTTTACTGTTACCTGGCCAAAGTTAAAAATGAGATCCATTTTCCAATTATAAACTATCTATTTTTCACTGAAATTGAAGTGTTGCTTCTTAAGCCCATTGATTTTTAGAGTAATATTTTCCATATTTATCTATATTTGATGGAAAAGAGAGACCCCAAAGTAAAAAGGTGAATAATTTAGCCCTTCATTTTCCAATAAAATTGATGCCAAATAATAGATAGCTTCCTGTCCGAAATCTTATATGTCATGTGCTGTTTCTGAGTTTTATGACTAAACAATAAACTTGATGAAAAGGCTACAATAATACTGCTGGCATAGTTAAAAAAAAATAAAAAAATAATAAAAAAAAAGGACCAAAGCAACATTTTTCACAGAAGAGAGTATCCTTCTCTCCTTCTCATTGAGATATTATTATCATCGATCATCGCACAGAATGTATTTCCAAGTACATTAAGAAGAAAAAAAAAAAAAAATGAGGCTGATTTTTTTTTTTTTTCTCTAAACAAAAAGATTTTTCAATAATGAGCTGAAGAATTAATTGCTGTTAAACAGATATGGGGATTGATTTCAAAAGCCAGCCTATTTGTTAAAGACATGTATAGACTGTACATCAATTAACTTACTCTCCAGAAAATAAAAAAATAAATAAATAAAGTAAAAATTGTAAGCTATTTTAAAGTCACTCTGAGACTAGCACTAGCATGCACATTGAGGTAAATATCTGTAAAATCTATTTTAAAGTTCATAAGATAAAATATTATTTTGTCTCAGTTAAAGCATGTAAAACAAGGCAGAATTGTCAAAAGCATCCTCAGTGTCTAATTTGATGAGGAATCTTACCAGAAATTTGTAACTATATATACGTTAATTAAACACACTTGTAACCGATGTTATCTGGGTAGTACTGCCATTCCAACTCTGAGACTGTTGTGTTTAAAATCATGAAGAATAATAGTCAACATAAAACATTTCTGAATCTATTTGCAATATCAAAAATAACTCTTAAGTCACATATGGCCAGTTGGAATTAAGAGTTCTTTCCACTTTTCTTAGTATCACCTTGTTTCAGTATTTCAGAAGCCCAAAGATCTAAGTAATTCATAGAATTTTTGCATTTTTTTTTTTCCCACTATTCCTTACTTGTACCTTACCTTAAGTGTAGGAATACAAAGGTTGGTTACATGTCATGAGAGTTTTTCCCTCAGCAGCATTGCTTTCTGCAAAATAGAACTGTGATGGATAGTAAAAAATCTTCTCTCATTACTTTATAATGTAATAGCTCATTACTAAACTGAGAAAGGATCTAATTAAAACCAGTGGGATTCATGGTATGTTTGTTATATGCATAATGCAGGACATCAACTGAAAATTAATTTTGAGCCTTAAAAGATACTTTGACCTATATTTTTATTATTTTTGCTCTTTTTTTGTTTTGTTCTGTTACTTTGTGCTCCTCCTCCACTCCCTATTTTTTTTTTTTTCCCCACTTAGAAATCTGTGGGGTCAGCATTTTTTACCAATTATATTTCCATAGCTGATCTGAATACTAACCACTTTGTCAATTTCTGTAGCAGCTTATAATGAATGAGTATCGTGAATTATTTACAGAGCTTGGGTAGTTCTCAATTCATAAATGAATAGTACAAGAAAAGTGATCAGTAATTTGTCTCGTTACATAGACAGAAATTTGATAAATAGGCAATCAATTAATGAAATACGTGTTACTTTTTGAAAACGTTGATAACAGTCATAACACGGGAAGTAGATTTATGTGATGGCTGCTTTGGAATAATGAAAACAAAAAAATAAACAACACTACAAAACATGGTATAAGGCTTTAAAACTTAGTATCTAATATATGGTTGTCTTGTTAGGCAGACTTATCGGAGTCAAGCATTTATCTGTTTCAGAGCCGTGCTAAGGACTTTCACTGAGACAGTTTCACAAAGTTGAACATATTTAATAAGTTGATAGACTTAACAGTTTCAGAATTGCCATTGATAAATACACTTACTGCAATAGCACTAATATATGATAATAGTGGTAGCAAAATGCTGTCCTAGGTATTCCTCACCAAAAGGTGAAGTCACAGAGCTTACAAAGAAGATGTCCCTGTCCTGGTGGAGGAGAAGGAACACAGCTTGTCAACTGGCTCTTCTAGGTTTACAATTACTTTTCCACAATTTAGTCATCATCTTTGTAGCCCTCGTCTTGATCCACTCTAACAGATCCAGATCCTTCTTGTGCTGGATGCCCCAGACCTGAATACAGTACTCCAAGTGAGGCTTCATAAGGGCAGAGTAGAGGGGGACACTCACCTCCATTGACAAGTTGGCCACCCCTCTGGATATGCAGCCCAGGATGCAGTTGGCCTTCTGGGATACAAGCATGCACTGTCAGCTCATGTCAAGCTTTTTGTTCACCCAAACTCTCAAGTCCTTCTCTGCAGGGCTGCTCTAAATAGGTTCTTCACTCAGTCTGTACACTTCTGGGATTGCTCTGACCTAGATGCAGCACCTTGCACTTGGACTTGCTGAACCTCATTCAGTTCACATGGACCCACTTCTCAAGCTTGTCAGGTCCCTTTGGATGGCATCCCTTCCTTCTGTGGTATCAACTACACCACTCAGCTTGGTGTGATCTGCAAACTTCCTGAGGGTGCACTTGATCCCACTGTCTATGTCACTGATAAAGATATTAAATGTTACCTGTCCCAGGACATACCCATTTTTTAAGAGTTGATTTGTAATGTAAAATGATAAGAGAAGGGCAACACCTTCATCTTCTGACCATGAAGATATCTTGGCCATTTATTTTAGGAGGTTTAACTAAAATTAACTGTCAAGCTCAGTGTCTGTGGTAGCTGGGTTAGTACACGTCAGAATTCCTTAAAAACAAAACAAAACAAAACAAAAACACAAATAATATTATTACAAAGCGCACAAAAAGTGTAGGAAAAACAGGAAAAAATATGCGATTGCATACAAAAAAAAAAAAAAAATACATACTTACCAAGATTGAGAGAGGTGATCCTTTACTTCTATTTCTGAACTGGTGAGGTCACACCTGGAGTGTTGTGTCCATTTCTGGGCTCCCCAGTACAAGAGAGACATGGGCATACTGGTGAGAATTCAGTGCAGATGATAAAGGGACTGGAGCACCTCACCTGTGAGGAAAGGTTGAGAGAGCTGGGACGGTTCAGCCTGTAGAAGAGAAGGCTCAGATGGCATCTCATCAACGTATATAAATACAAATACAAATATGTGAAAGGAAGGTGCCAGGCTTAGAAGAAGAAGCAAATGGCACATGTTAAAATGCAGGAGGTTCCCTCTGAATATCAGGAAATACTTTACTGTGCAGATGACTGAGTACACGCACAGGTTGCCAAAAGAGGCTGCAGAGTCTCTCCCTCTACAGAGCGATGCTTTCAACAGGTATCTGGACATGAACCTTGGCAACTGGCTCTAGGTGGCCATGCTTCAACATGAAAATTGGGCCAGATGATCTCCAGATATCTTTTCTAACCTCAACCATTCTATGATTCTGTGATGTGAATGAAGTAACACAGAATCTAAGAGATTTTCTTGCTTCATCATTTTTAGTCAATCTTTTGTGACTGTACAAATGTTCTCATAGTAATAATTTGTGATATCACAGCTTCACAGGGAAATAGGTTGTGCAGGAAGATCAACTGGAAAAACAGAAATTTGACACAAATATGCTTAGCATGCTAATTAAATAGGAAAGAAAAAATGAAAAATATGAAATATGTTGTTCTTAATTTTATGATTTCCAAGGATTTCTTTTTGTTTGACACATACATTTATGATTTCGGTCTTTACAAAGTAACTTCAGTTACAAATATGTGCCTATCTATTGTAATAAGGAGTAAGAAATGGTGAACTATATATGGAAAATCTAAGCTTTAGCATTTTTTCGCTAAACAAAATGGCTAACTCCACAGTTTGATGCATTGTCATCTCTAACTGAGAAACACGAAGCTTGAAAATGTGATATAATTTTCTGAAAATTCTAGACAGAGTGTATGACCTCTTATAGTGATCTGCTGATATCTCGTTGCTTAAAGAGTTAAAGTGTCTGGCATTTTCTAATGTCATCTCTCAGTCTTCACCTCTTTGTTGAAAAGACTGATTAGTAAGTATTTTAAGTTCTCTTTACAACATTTCAACGGATACACATGAGACTGAAATATTTAAAAACATTCAGAGGAATACTTTTGTAATTGAAACCATTCTATGAATGATTATTTTTTTATTTTATTTTATTTTATTTTTTATAACAAATACAATTTAAAACATTAAGGTCACTGTATTATTACCTTGGTTTGAAGCTATGTTTGTAGATGTGCATAACTTCAGTTCCACTAGGCACTGACAGTTACATGGGTATGATAAGCTCCCCAGGATTATTATTTTATGGACTGTTTTTTTTTTTTTTTTTTTTTTTTTTTTTTTTTTTTTTTTTTAGAATGTTAAGAAAGTTTTTAACAAACCTGTTCATTTCACATTTTTAATTAATTGGTTTGATAATTTCCAACCCAATAATATCACTAGAAAAAGTGGAAGTAAAAGCTGAGTTTAGATCATTCCTTAATATTATAATTAATATTTTCTAAATTGTAAGAAAGATAACTTGCCATTTCTTAGATTCACTCTTTATGGGACTGGGTCCTAATGTATTTCACAAAATATAATAATCAGGATACCAAAACTAAAAGCCTTCATGTCAAGAAGATGTGAAACCAATAGATTCTTGTGTTCTTACGTTCTTGTGTTCTATCCTGACCTTGTTTTAAATGGGAACAGATATTTTATGGAATCTCTACTGGTAGGGTGGTTTACCTTTTGTTTTTATTTCACTTTCTATATTACACAAATTTAGATCAGCAGGTATATTTATGTGAATATTTACAATATGAAAGATATCAGTGTCCTTCCATGAAAATAACATTTCCAGCAGAACATGAGTGAGGAAAGGAGGTAGATGTCCTTCTTAAAAGAAGTTAGGTATGAGGTCCATAATTCCTACAAAGTTATTACTTGGGTTTCTCCACTCATTCTTCCAATTCAGTTGGGTCAGTGTGAATAGCTATTCAGAATTTTCAAAGAGACTTGAAAAGTCCTGTGTAGATAATTTTAAGAAATAATATCTAACCTAAGAAATAAATAATAAAAAATAATGGTAATTTCATACCACATGCTTATTCCTCATCAGATTGTCTATGAGATGTTAAGCTCTTATGTTTAAAATATATTTAGATAGCATTTAGTATTTTTGTGAACTGATTTTCTTTACAACACGAGAGTTCTAATAACCTCTCAGGTAAACTGTAAAAGTAATTTAATGCAATTTTAGCTGTATTCAGCTGTGCAGATACATTTTGATTAAAGTTATTGTTGGCCTACCTATAATCACAAGTTGTTTTCTTTTTTTTCTTTCTCTTTTTTTTTTTTTTTTTTTAAGTTAAGTATTGGTTGCATTATTTTGATCAGTTTACACTTCAGATACATGTCACCACTTAGTGTCCTACATCCCTAGATTTTATTTACAAATCTGTTATTCAGAGAGGACAAACACAAAGAAATTCCTCTAATTCTATGAAACATCAGTACATTACAATATAGTAAATGAAAGGCTATTATGTTTCAGATTGGTCTGTACATTTAAGCTCCCAAAGGAAATTGGTAGCTGAATTGATTATAATTTGTGTGGAATTGACTGTACATGCATGTTCAGCAATTTTCTACAAAATGACATAAATTGGAACATCACCATAGCAATATCATATTGTACACAATTGTAACTAAATATTATAGACTTAAATATAAACTTGTTTGATATGTACCATGTTCTGTAAAATCCAGCCTTATTGAAATTATTTTTATAAACAGTAAAAAATGTTTATGCTAAACATTTTGAAGTGTTTGCTAGGAAAGTAAAAAAAAAAAATCTAAGTTCAAGTGCATGTTTATTGACAGCACTTAAAGATAATGTGTTTGAGGGCAGTAGCAAAGAAGATGAGGTGATTTTTATTCTTGTTCTCCCCCAGAAACATGGTACCTTTCCTCCATATCTCTAAAGAACATTGGAGTGCTGATCCATGCAGATGCAAGGACCCAGCATTTCATGACCAGCTGCAGGATCTTAGCAATGCACTTCAAGTAAAATTTATGAAAAAGTTCATTCATCTCCCATGATCTAGCATACAGAAGAATTTAAAAAGTCAGTATTTTGCTTCTTTCCATTAAAATAATCTTAAATAGGAGCTCTTCCATCATCCCAAAATAGAAATTCAACAATACTTCAGCTCACTCCAAACCATCTGTTTACACTCATTTCTATGACAAACTTCTTAGCGATTTGCATTTTGCCCAAGCTGTCAGTTTAGCCTCTGCCAACTTTAAATAACATCCCACAGTTGTGGTAGTTTTTTTCAGTCACACTGCTTTAAACAAAAGAAGGAATGGCTCCAGATAGCTGTATAGATATGTGAAAGTAAGCTAAAAATTATGTAGAAAACAAGAAGTGCACACAAAATACATTATTTGACACATCTTTAAAATGTGTAATATGAACAATATATGGATTATACAATGCAAATACAGATACTTATTTGTAATACAATTTTGCCATGTAAAATATGCTAGTGATAGCCTCCCCACAACATGGATTTATAATTTTTCATGGCTTGTTAGTAAAAGCGCTTCATTAAAATTGTGACCAAGATATGACTCCAAGTGGATCACCACCTAATAATAGATTTAAATGTCTTTTGTTTAAAATTAAATTGTTGTTGTAGTAGTTTTGTCTTTATTTCTCAGGGGTTTATACGATCTCAAAACAATAACAACAAAACAGAAAAAGCAAGCAACAGCAACAACAAAACAGTGAGATATAAGAAGAGCTCATACTCTTTTTTTTTTTTTTTTTTTTTTTTTTTTTTAACATGTCCTCCCTCTTGATTTCAGAAATAGTGGAGTCTGCTGCACTTATTTTCAATGTCATTAATGTACACTTATGCACAGTGTGAAGAGAGAACAGTACTTGAAAGAAAACAAGCAAACAAAACTGGAAGAAATATAAATGACCATATAAAAGACCTAGCATTCATGAATGCTTTTGTGTTCCTTTAACACAGAATAGGTCTCTTACTGATCATTTAAAAGGAGCTGGTTGCTGACCAGACTTGATATTGCTATGTAAAGATCTCTGAAAATGGTGTTGATACCACAAGGCTCTTAAATATAAGAAGTTCTGCCCAGAAATATTTGGCTTTATAACTAAATTTGAAAATTAACAAACTTGAATGGATTTATAATGTAACCAAATATGTTCTTCCATTCATGTTCCATCTACCATCTGTTGTCTAATGTAGTTTAAGGATTAGAGAATTAGGTTGGCGTATTTGGCTATATTCATTTAAAAAGACAAATAATTAAGAAATAAGAGGATTCCCTTCCCTTTCCTTCCCTTCCCCAAAACAAAACACAACAACAAAAAAAAACCAACAACAACTAATCATAAATAGTTCAGAATTGTTAGCTCTAGCAAGTAGAATCATTTCTCATGCAGAACAGACTGGCAGAGGCAATGCATATTTTCATAACCTTGTCTTACCTGTGTGTTTTTGATCTCCAAAACTACCCCTTTTACGGAATGAGCTCACTCCATTTCTATTGATGATTATTTTTGTCCATGTTTGGTTTTGCTAATATAGGTGTTTTTCATTGTGCTGGTTGTTTAAGGAAAACAAGATTGATAAAGGATACATCAACTGATATTTAAAATAATGTAACTGATTTCAGTGCTGTTATTTGACTCTTCAACAACAGAACAAAGAGACAGCTTAAAAACATACTTTGTGGGAAAAAAAATACTTTGAGAAATAAGTAAAGAAATTCCATTGTACATGTAGTTATCAGTTGCAAAATGTTCAACACGCTGTTTTCTATTCTACATTTGTAGATGGAGATAATATCTTTTATTAAATCAGCTGTCATGATTAAAAAATCAGACAAACTTTCAGATTCTCAAGGCTTTCTTCAGATCTGAAAGAAAACCATTAATTAAAGTTTAGATATGTAGCAATTAAATTAGTTACCAAATGGTCTTCATTCATTTTAAGGTCTTTTGACCAAAGGTCATGTACAGAAAGACCACTATTCTGAATTAATTCACATATTTAAATTATATATCTTTCAACCCACCTTTGAAGAAAAAGTATTTGAAAGAAAAGGAATTTGGGTACATACTCTAATTGATACGTGTTTAACTAACCTCTGAACAATTACTCTTAGTTTTATTTGAAAACTGCTTCATCTCTTGCACACAAAGAAGAGCTATTGTGTTGAATATATACATACATATTCATCTCTACTAGCTGATATAATAAAATAAATCTCTTCTATTTGGAAACTTTTTTTGAGAAGGAAATGACATAACAAAAATATACTGAAAATCCCTCAGTTTCCGTCAGCGTTTGAAGCAGGGATTGTTAAACTCCAGTGATGGTTGTACTCTCTCCCAGTGTTATTGATTCTTTCACATGAAGAAGAGTTAGTGACGTAAATCTATAAGAGGTGCTGAAAGAAGATCCATCCACAACAGAAGGCTGTGAAGAAGTAAATAGTCCAGCATAGGAAATGCAGAAATGTTGTGCATTTTTGTTGTTTTCTACAGATATTCCAATGGTATCTTTTTATCTATTGTTGTCAGAGTTTCATGAAATGGTTAACAAATTACAAATAAAATGAGAAATAACGTGGTATAAAGTAAGCAAAACAAACTCTAGAAGTGCACAATAACTAGAAAGAAAGAAGGAATGAAAATTAAATGAAAAACAAATATCACAGACTGAGGAAAAAAAAAAAAAAAGTCATTATAAACAAGATGTTAAGGACAAATAAATACAATAACAATCTTCTTCCAGAAAGCTGGAGTCATGTCACATAATTTGTGGGGTAAGTTACAATCATCATTTATACAATTTATACAATACAATCAATTAACATTAATATAACTTCAATCTGGTCAGTAAAATTGAGATAAGAATCACTTGAAAATGAAAGTGATTATTATTATTATTATTTTCATTATTTTTTTAAATACTTTTTATCTAGATGTCATTTGCTTAGGTCTATTTTTCTGGCATCCAGGTCTGAAACTGCAAGACAAGAGTCAATCTGGCCATTACACTCAGGTGCCAACGAGATACCCCAGCTACTGCTGGACTTAGTTTGAATGGTTATATTTGTCATGTGCATTAAACACTTTTTTTTTTTTTTTTTTTTTTTTTTTCCCTAGGTTTCAGTAAATAACAACAACAGTCATTTTCCTTAATGTGACTACTTGCTTGTGAAACAGAGAAAAAATTCAAAGGTTAAGATTCAGCTGAAGATTTTTAAAGGGTTTGTAATATGGAAAAATATTTGATGCTAATAAGCTACAGTCCTTAACAAGCTTAATTCCTGGCCAATATAAACACTTCCTAATTTTACAATTAGTTTTCTAAATTAGGAATTCTTTTACTTCAGTTAAATTGTTTAGCTAGACTTGATTTTAATCTTTTGTACACCAAAATACTGTGGAAACAGACTCAAGAATGTTCATTAAAGATAAAAACAACAAAGAGTTGTTTCAAAACAGGATATTTAACAGGTACTCTATATGTCTATTATGTCTGTCAGAACTTTTCTGCAATAATTGTGAATTGAGAAAGCTGGACTCATTACCTTTGTAATTTTGTTGCTTAATTAAAACATTCCACTAGAATTGCTCAAGGGATGAATCCTTATTTTTTGTTCTTAGACTAGATTTTCACTTAACTTTAACAGTGAAAGCAGAAAACAATTGGGAGTTCTTGTCTGATATGGTAGAGAGTTTACATTTGCTTGAAGCATTTAGGGCATGAGGTTTTCCAAAATCCAAAACAAGTTACTATAAAATGTTAAGGACAAGATTGCTGGTATAACCAGGTTCTGTATGACATTCCCATAATACACTGAGTTTAATAAAAGTATTACAGACTTTCAAAAACTAAATTAATAATCTCTAGTTTGTATCATTCTTGGTGTATGAGTAAACATTACATAGAGTAATGTCAAAATATCTTGCCTCCTGCTCAAATTTAGATATATTTTCTGATTAGAAAAATGTAGGCTTCTGAAGGTCTAACATCTTTACTTTGTATGAAGTACTTGAAAGAGATTTATAACAGACTATTGACTCCATGTCATATAATTGAAACTGCCAACAGTCAGGAAAATATGGATTAATTATTCTGATTATGCAATTTCAGCACTGCTCCTTCTTTTAAGACTCATCTGAATGGAGAATAATGCACTACAGATCTTTCTCTGAATGGTGACCACAGCATATGCATACAATATAAAGTGAATATTATATTTCATTTTTAGGGTAGTGTTTTTAACATGACTCTGACAGAATTCTGATTTAGGAACTTAAATAAGAGTGGCCATAACTTTATGGGCTAATTTCCTTTGAAGACAGCTGTTAGTAACCCGACAAAAGGATTTCGAACTGGTTTCTGTTTCTTCTTCCAAAGTATAATGTAAGTGAAATACAAATGTGCCAAGTAACCAATATAATAAAAGTTATCACTTTGATAAATTTTGAAAAAAAGTAAAATTATTAATCATTGAGGTGATGTAATGATTTTTAAACAATACTTGCTAGGAAAAAAAAAAAAAAAAGAAATCAAATAGGTTTTACGAATGATTAAAATTTAGTTTTTTTATGAGTATTTAAATGTATTTTTCTCCTCAAAATCTTCATATTTTGAAAATATCTCTTGAGTTTAGTTGTTGATATTAACATGTAGCCTTCCTTCCTGAAGCACTTTATGTAGGCAATGTACAGCATCTGGATCTTTTAATTAAATTTTTTGAAGTTGGTAATTTTCTTGGATTCAAGTCTGGGTCAGTGATCTGGACGCCATCATTTAGAGTGTACACACAATTAGTCAGCTCATTGAACATGGAAAAGTCACTTTGAATGTTAAAATACAGGTCACCTATTTATAAAATAAATAAATAAGCAATTAAAAAAGAAACAAAAAAAAATAATAATAATTTTGCCTTTGACTTGCTAATGTAGCAGCCCTTCCTACATTTTGTGTCTAACATTCATGCAGGGAAAGTTAACAAGTTTATATCAGGTCCTGAAAATGGCAGTGTGTACACATTTATGTATGTATACATATGCATACATATATAAATTATTATTTTTTTAATTGATATTTTATTGAAAAACAAAACAAAACAAAACACAAAACCTCGCCTTTCATGTGGCCTAGATGGACAGCAGGGATCAAATAGAGAAAAGGAGACCTACTGAACAACAATCCAGGTGAGCCACAATCACAGAACTTTATTTTTCCAAATTTTCATTCAATTCAGTGAAGTGATAAAAAGCAAGAAAAATCTACTGAATGTACATGAAGCCATATGGTATTTCTAATATTTCAAGCCAAAGGACGGGGAATTCTTAGGATAAAGCTTATAGTCTATTTGTCTTAGAGAGACTTAGCCTTATATATATACTATATAAATTTATTTATATTATATTTCTATATGTCTAATCTATCTATAGGATGTTATTGTTAGTTATATTTATTCAAAATAAATTTTCTGCATCACAGACAATTAAGGCTCTGATCCACATATGGATACCAGAAACTAACACTACGTAATCTTAAAAGTGAATAAATAAACCAACAATTGTAATAATACTAGTAGAACTTAAGCCAAAGCTCCGAATCATATTATGAAGGCCCCAGAATATTTATGGAATTTTAAAAATTCTTGAAGATTCTAAGCACTTAGGAAACTGTGTTTGTATTTGTTTTCTATTGCTGAAGTGAGAAGTCATGCTGTCTAACCTTATTCAGTGAAATAGATGTCATGTCTTCAGAATTGTTACATCTTTTATCTCAGCTTCATATTTTGTATACCTAAGCATGCATTTTTGAGAGGAAGAACTGGTAATGTAGTTAGTCTGTGTTTCATTTACCATCTAATTGTCAGAATAGATGTCAAAAAGACTGATGGTGTAATCAAATCAGAAAAGAAATTACTAATTTCCATTGGAGGCAGATGAATTTCAATGGTGGTGGCAAAAGACATAATTATTGCTAATATTTTAGTGAGTTTTCCTTTGTTTCATTTTCTGCCAGCTGTGATGTCAATGAACATCTAGTCCTGCAAAGCTTCACATGTAAGAATAGCACTCATTACTTTTAAATTAATTGCTCAGATGATAAAACTATCAACAAGAGGAAGGTTTGTGGGATCAAATCAATACCTATGGTTTCATTTCTGTTTCATAATCTGTCAGGAAACATACCTCCTGCTGGCTCTGTGAAACTCAGCTTTAAATTTTATTTTTATTTTTATTTTTTAAAGTGAGCAGACTGAGTTTTGCATTCATTTGAATTTTCTTAAATATTATTTTTTAATTTCTTTTTTTGTTTCTGCTTCCTTCTTATTCTTAAATGAATTGTAATATTGTAATATCAAATATCAGTGATATTTCAAGTTTTAATTCCACGTAAGGAAAAATATTACAGAAAAACATTATAGAAAGAGGCTAGTAGCTAAAAAAAAATATCCTTTAGCAACAATACAAAGTCACTAAATGGATAGCAGTAAGCTTGAATGTCAAATATTTCAGAAGGGTATTTTTCTTATTCTATCCTGTCCTCATTAAGTTAAATAAATCAATGTATTTTATTAAAAGAGAAACAATTTTCCAAATATTTTCCATACAAACTCAAGTTGTCTGCATGCCCAAAGCCCCTATTGTTTTTTTTTCTGAAGATCTGACAGCATCCTTCTGACAGTCCCTATTCCATTTTGAGATTGAAAGCAATATAGGAAACAAGATTTTGAGTTTTTTTTTTTTGTTTTGTTTTGTTTTGTTTTTTTTTTTCCAAAGCTTAAAACATCCACATTATGTAGATGTATAAGTTTTGTGGTTTTTAGTATGCTTGACTTCGATAGAGCTATGTTGGTTCATATCAACTGAAAACTTTAAGAATTTGGCACTCCTATATTCTTCTTGCTTAGGAAATAACATCTAAACTTTTCTTAATTCTCTACTGTAGTATGAATAACATGCTGTACTTTCATGAACATCTGAATATATTTTTGAGTCATATAATTAATTTCTTTACAAATCCCTCAAAATTAAAAACACGTGCAGTTATGCAACTACTTATGTCTTTGAAAAGGATTTATTTTCTTCCTACTTTAAATGAAAGAGATAAAATTCAAGAAACTGAATAACCGTCTGTGATCTTATCCCAATCATATCAGAATAATTCCAGGTCTGTTATAATCAGCAGGAGAAAAGTGCAAGTGAATATACTTTTTTAACTCTGAATTGTAAAAAAGATTTGTGATTACAAAACTAAATATCCTGCTGCTTTTAAAAGGATATCTAAAACAGATTAAGGGAAATATAAGTAATTTCAAATGAGTATACTTTTGTCTACTGTGAGTTCAGTGAGATTTTTCATAAGTTTATGTACACAGTTAGCTATATTCTTTCTCAGGCAGCTAGAATACTTCAGACACAGCTAATCTCATTTCTCATGTTAGGTTTGAACCAAAGTAGTTCTCAAAATCATTATTATTCTCTGATATAAGTAAAATAGTAGTGTCTTTCTTTTTCTAAATATTATCAAGACAATTAATACAGCTGATTAAATCAAATGTCTTATCTCTTTTCCAGCTAATAGTTTAATTATTAATCTCTCCCATTCTCACTTTCTGCTTCCAGGTCTTTTTTGGGAGGCAATCAATCTCTACAGTTTGGCCACAATCAGTTTGAGGACTGAGGATAGGATGAACCCCATTTATTAAGGAATGACTTGTGAACCAACTTGATTTTCCATTTTAGAGGAACACAAGAGGATCATACCAGTTATTTCTGACTATCTAGCTCAATTCAAGATATGCAACTACAACTAGTTTTTGTTTGTTTCTTTGTTTGTTTTTCTGCCTGTGTACACTGCCTTCAGTTCCTGTTTCATCGTAGCCTTCCTGATTATTTTTTTTAATTATGTATATATGTTTGGTTCTTTTTTTCTAGGCCTGTCCAAACTTTGTTACTGACTTGGTCTTACTCACCAGAACCACTCACTTCTGCTTCCCAGCTTTGATTACCGCTCACAAGATGATCTGTCTATACTCTGTTTTTTTATGTTCATTTGTTCTGAGGGCAATTATTACAGAAGGTCAAAAATTAGAAGTCCAAATGTAATAATCAGTGTCCTGATTAGTAGAAGAGGTGTGATTTAAAACTGTACACTGCCCCCCCCCCTCCCCCCCCCCGTTCATAGACAGTGGAATTAAAAATAGTCATAATAAATCTGGGTTTTTCATGATAGCACCTGTTCAGCCAGTCCAGGATTACTTTGATCATCTCATAGGTTGCAAAATTATGCAGGTCTGTGTCAATAAATCATATGACTGTAGGTGATCCTGGTTGGCAGGGGGGTTGAACTAGATGATCTTCAGAGGTCCCTTCCACCCTCAATCATTCTGTGATTCTGTATGTGTTCCAAACCAAACCTCTACCTGTAAGCAAATAAACAATGTGACTTGTAGTAGATGCTACATTAGAATGTACCCATCAGCGCAGTGTTGACGATGTGACAATTTTTCATGTGCTTGGAAAGTTACTGCAGGATCAGGTGCAAAGAGAGGTAACTGGGTCTGCTCCTCTGCCTGTATATTTGAAGTATATCTGAGTTTCTTCTGACATAACAGCCTACAAAATAAAGGCATTTTCAGAGAATAAAAAATAGAACTGAAAAAATAACTGGATACACTTTACAAAGGGTATTTTAATATGGGCAGTGACTACCTATGCTCTGCATTCCAATTTGCCTTTTGAAAATGATGGAATGCTATTACATTTAGTGATTTTTTTTTTTTTTTTTTTTTTTTTTTTAATAAAACACCTCAGAAATATAATTCAGTATATTTGCTTTGCTAACAAAGATGCAGAAAGAACAGTTTTTCTTTGCCAGATGTCTGTACGGAACAGAGTAACAGGTATCTACCAGATAAAATTCACATCTTTCTATGAATTTTCACCTCAAGACTGTTATTCTAAAATGAATTGGAATAGTACTGAGGGACAGATAATTTTCAGCTAAATAGAGAAGCAATAACATTTCAGAAGACAGAAGTGTTATCGTCCCACCTCCCATACATGTAAAAATAGCACTGCATTTTTTCACAGGCTGGCGTCTGCAGACTAAAAATTTGGAAAGTTCATGGAGAAATAGTTTTTTTTCAAAAACTTTGACTCATTTTTTCACAGGCTGTCAGTTGGGCACCTTATTTTAATATCTGTTCTATGTTTTCCCTGTTCTTTCAGTATCTCCTTTTTACAGGGATGTAAAAATCTCAGTGTAGATGTTTCACCTGTTCCTAATGCATTTGTTTCTAATGCATTTGCACTTCCAGAATATTTCTTTCAAGAACTGAAATGACATCAATAGTATTTATAATTTCAAACTCATTTCCCTATAGACTCCTGAACCCTTCATGTTCACAAACACATTTCTTCTACCCCTCAGTTCCTTCTTCTGTGAAAGCCCTCTTTGCTCTCCTGTTCAAAATCATTTGATTTCTTGTGACTGCTAAACATCTGCAGAGGAAAATAAGCCGTTATAATGCTTCCATAAACAGAAAAGCTAAAAATCCCCTAAACCCCAGAAGAAAAAAGCCTGAAAACTTACCTTGATTTGGATGAAGATATCTGCAGCAAGGGATTTGCTAATCTGTTCTTTTACAGTTTGCTCACTCTTGTCACTAGTTAATATAGCCTTGCCAGGTCTAGAGCAGGTTTCTGTGGTTTTGTTCTGAATAACTTACAACAGTTCTCACATTCATTTCCTCCATTCCATTTTCTTTAAAAGAAGCGGAATGTTAAATGAAAGCGAGCAGTGTGCCAGTGTGCAGGTGGCATTCACAGGTACTTGGCTAGCAGCAGTATGTAAGACTTCATAGAGTGTATTTTTCCTATTAAGTCATATCACAGTAATAAATATCAATTAAGTAGCAGAAGTAATTTTCTTTATAGCTACTATCCCATATTTATTTTACTAGAAGTAGAATGTATTACCAAAGCCCAACAGCTACAGCTCAAGAAAAGATCAAGCTGGTTTGAAAGCCAGGAGGTACCAAATTGTTCAAAATTGGAAAGATGTACATGAGTTCTCTAGTTACTGGTTCTTTTGCAACACTTACAGACAGGGAAAGCAAGAAAACTGCAAAAAGTTTTCTTACCACTGGTAAGAGGAGACTGTTGGCAGCATTGTTGGCATCTGTTTTCCACAGTTTTAAATGTATTTCTGTAAGATGGTGAGCCCAGATTCTCTGAGTTAGCTATGGCAGCAGCAGAGTCTGGAAAACCATATGCCCTGAACTCGTCAGTTTAAAAAAATCAGGGTTTTCATTTCATAGGAAATTTATAACCTGATCTGAGGTGTGTGGCTTTGTTTGTTTCTTTCTTTACTTACAAAGCAGAAAGATAAGAAAATCCTTAAAAGAATAGTAGTTAGCATCATTTAACATTTTGTCAGAACCATTCTGGTTCTCATTCAGAAGAATAAGCATGGATAATTGTGATCTTAATTGCCTAAAATCTCATGATGATTCATTGAAATTTAAATTTACTATGTATAAATTGATTTACTAATTTTAATAAGTATATATTTCCTGTATAGTTGTATTTCATGTAATTTCATAATAAGAGAGAGAAAAAAGATCACTGGGCATGATTCTATTCATCATATGGTAGATGTTTGAAGTAGATCATATGTCTCACCATCTAAAAGTGGAGGTCAACACTTAGTTCCTCACTTACAGATCTAACTACATATAATTATGTCCTTGGAGTGAGGCTATTTAAGTTTCAAATATTTATGGAGAACAAATATTAATCTACAGGAAATTTTCTGTGGGATTTGTGTTCAGCTTTTTTGTATGCTTTGACTCATTTAGATTAGTTCATTTTCAATATGCCATTCAGACACTAAAATAGATACTAAAAAATCCTGTCATTAATATTGGTTTAAAAATATTTTTTTTTCCTGTCATGGTTAATAGTAGGAGTAATGTTAAAAGAAATCCCTTGAAAGTTGTTAATTTTGTATCAGAATATAGAAACAACCTGAAGAATATTGTATACATATAGATTTACACAGGTGTAAGTTAGCTTTTGCTTAATCTTATTAAGTTCCACGTTGATAAATTCCCTAAACCATTTTTTTCTTAGAAGTTTAAGCAACTATATCTTGTTGAAGGAAATTTGGATTACAAAATCATAGAATCATAGAACACCGTGAGTTGGAAGGCACTTAAAAGGACCATCAAGTCCAAATCCTGGCTCCACACAGCACCACCCAAAAATCAAACCATATGTCTGAGAGCATTTTACAAATGATTCTTCACCTCCCACAGGCATGGTGCCATGACCACTTCCCTGAGGAGCCTGTCTCCCTTCAAGGAGGGAGACTTTCCCTTCTTGAACCCATGTTGACTATGACTACAAAAATTGTGTTGTCCTTCAGGTGTTTTTCAGTAACACCCAGAATAATCTTCTCCATAATTTTACCATTCACTGAAGTGAGACTGACAGGCCTAAAATTACCAGGGTCTTCTTTCTTGTCCATCTTGAAAACTTGGACATTTGTCAAATTCCAGTCAAGTGGGACCTCTCCAGATTCAAAAGACCATTGAAAAATAATTTAGAGAGGTCTCATGATGACATCAGCCAGCTCTTTGCGTACCCTCGGATGAATTCCATTGGGCCCCATCATCCAACCAGCTAGAGCAGCAAAACTGTCACAAGTTTGGAGCTGGCTGGGAGTTTATCATTCATTTAGCCACAGTCCTCCAACTCATGGCTCTGGGGGGCTCGTCATCAGTGTTAAAGACAGAGGAGAAGAAGGTATTAAATATCTCTGCTTTGCCCACGTCCATACTCATCAAGTAATGGACCAATGTTATCTCTGGCTATCCTCTTTCTGTTAACATACTTAAAAATCCCTTTTGTTGTCTCACACAGTACTGGCCAGCTTCAATTCTAATTGAGCTTTGGCCACACAAATTTTCTCCCTACATGATGAATGGTATCTCTGCAGTCCTCCCACGACAGCTGACCTTGTTTCCACTGTCCATACACTTTCCTTCTCCTCCTAAACTCTAGAATAAAATGCCTGTTCATCCAAGCCAATCTTCTGCCCCACTTGTTTGAATATTCAAAAATGCAATTCAGTTCTGACATCTAATATATTGCAGTGGAATTATTTCTTAACATAGTATGAATTCTGTTGAGAAACCTTCATATTTCATAAAGATAGAAATACCTACTATATTTCATACCATGAATGCAAGAACCCTAAATTAACCCTTTCATTTGTAGTTATTATCTTTAATTTTTTATTTTTAATTTTTTATTTTTAAATTTTAAATTTATTATCAGCTTTCTAGAACTTAAATCGAGCTGACTGTAAAGATTCACTTTTTTTTTTTTTTAATTTATTTTATTTATTTTTATTTTATTTTTTTCCCATTCTCGCTATTCAATTTCTCAGGTGTAGACATACCTGCTAAACACAGTATTATAAAGGTTTGCAACAACCAGTTCTTGTTGTCTTTAAATATTATTTTGCTTTACCTTTATCATTTATAAAGGGTATTTGTCTAGTGCAATTTTCTTGCTCTCACTTCTGATATATGGATGACCTGTTTTCAGTAATGAAAAACCCAGTTATGTTCAATCTTTGTCTGAATTTCTCTGTCAGTTCTAATAAGTTTTCTTGCTGGTGTTTTGGATTTAAAAAGTCCCACCACCTTGGTGTATAATGAATTCAGAGATACATATTTTTTTTTGTGTGTGTGTGAGTCAGTGCGCATGCATCTGTGAGTATAATGTAAGAAAAGCAATTTCTCTGTAACTCTTCTTCAGAAAACGAAGCATAATGTCTACTTATTTTATATATAATATGCTAATCAGGAAGATCTATGAGGTAGCACTTCTCCTAAATTACCTCCAGAAAACTGACAGTTAATATTTGTCATTTGGCTAAAATTATATAGTACAGTATAACCAAAGAACGTTTTTTGTTACATTTTCTAGACTGTTGAATATTTACAGCATCAATCAACATGTATTTTTGACATGCAAATTCAAATGCAAAAAAGAAATTATATGAAAAATAAAACAGAAGCACTGCTGGAATATTTTCAATAGCTTCTAAATTGTTCATCAACATTTAAAATGAGTTTTGTTTCAAAATGAAACAGTTCATTTCCCAGGAAAAAGTAGTGACTTTTTTCAGAAATTAATGTTCAGCCAAAATTATGCCTTTTGTAACCTTTCCAAAATATGAATATGCTGACTAATTCACAAGACGTAGATCTTGAACTATCCTTCTCAACATCAAGAGCTTTCATTGAAGGCCAACCCATAGCAGCTTATTCCAAAGAGACAAGGTTTGACTTTCAGATTTTCATGTGGTCTTTTAGTTTTCATTTATGCTTATGCTGTATTTAGCTTATCCCATCTGTTTCCAATTACTTTGACTGCATATGTTTTGGTTTTGTTTTTATTTTGGTGTGGTTCTCTGTTTTTGATAGGCCTGTCCTTTCAGATGAAGAAGTGTTGATTCCCCTGAAATTATTTTCCAAGATAGAGCAGGAAAAATACATAATTATTTCAAGCATGTTAATATGGATCAAATCTCAGGTGTTTGTGAGATGTAGAAAGTTAAAGTGCACAAGAAGGCTTGTTGTGTCAAAGAACGTGTAACTAAGCTTTCCATATCTATTCCAGACTATCTATTCCAGACTGTGTTTACAAGGACCAAACTGGTATCAATCATCTCAGTAGGAAGTAACAAAGTAACACCTAGCTAAATCAAATTAATGAATTTGATCCTCTTGATTTTTTTTTTTTTTTTCTTTTTTTTCCTGCACTGTGGCCATATTAATACAGTGCTTTATATTTTTTTATCTTTTTCTTTTAAAAAAATTTATACTGGTACTAAAGAACCAATCAGCTTACTGGAGATAGAAGAAAGGTGTTTTATTCAAGAAAGGTTACTGATACTTGGACAAAAAAACAACAACAACAACAAAAAACAAACAAACAAACAAACAAAAAAAGCTGAGTAGGCTGAAAATATAGAAGCTATGTATTTGAAAATATAATTTGTTACACTGGGGCCCCATATTGTCTGTTTACTCAAGTAGGCGGATTTGCTGAAGAATAGAAGTGCTGAGGATGCAATGTGCTGACCCACATATCAGTTCCCAACAGACTGTTCCAGCTGGTCTAGTTTATGCTTAAACAAAGCCAACAATTTTCCTTTTCCATTACCTTCTGCTGATGAAATAGAAAATAATATAAATATTGTCAAGTTTTCTTCTAGGAAGATCTGCAAGCAAGTCTATACTTAGTTACTTATGTGTTTTTTTGTTGTTGTTGTTGTTGCTTTTTTTGTGTGTGTGTGTGTGTTTTTCTTTTCATCCCTTCTTACTCTGTTTGATTTCCTGGGTGAATAGCAAATACAAATTTAGAACTAGAAAACTCATTTAGTATACTTATTAAATTCATCTACTGTGTTGTGTTTGTTTAATCACAAATATTAAGACTTGAACTTCAGTCTAAAAAGGAAAAGAAAATAGTCCATTTTAATTTTTTGCTTTTCACTTTCACAGATGTTTAAACAGTAAAAGAGCAATAGTTAGATATCTTACATTTTACCTAAAACTTAAGAGTTTTACACCTTACCAGCTATCTATTCTGAAGCTTTTAAAGTTTGCTTAAAAAGTGTACTAAGATTAATGCAATCAGAAAGTTGATTTTCATCTTATTTGAGATGCTTTAAATCTCACATTAAAATTGTGTATTTTGTTTAATTAATAACATTTTATAAGCTCAGATTGCTGTTAAAAAGAATGTGAAGAAAAATGCGGAGAAAATATGCCTCTATAGTAATCAAAGCTGTTGAAATGAAAAACTTTAATTTTTGCGGGATGCAGAAATTTTTCACATGAAAATGTTTTCCACATGCAGGAATATTGGAATGCAATACTTCCTCATAACAACTCTCATAACAGAGTATTGTGTTTGTGGTTCAAGAATAGATCCTTATGTGTACACTTTATTCCCATAGATCATATCCACATATATTTGTATATCTGTAGGGTATTGAATTAGATACAGGACATACTGCTTGCTGAAGGATGACACTTGCTGATGTGTACTTAATTTAAAATAAGGTTATTTTAAATTGTTGTCCCAGATATGTATAACAGTGGAATAGAGTTTTGTGATGGAATTTCATGAGGGCTTGTGTATGGAAAGTTTTGGAACTTGTTCCTGATGCTGTAACATCACAGTTCGTTAACTGAAGACTTCTCTAAATTTAATCCATATATGAGATTTGCAATCAGTTCACTGACTAGAAATAAATATAATTGATGAGGATGCAGATATGTCCTTGATGCAAATGTGCATGTGGTATTGCTCATGAAACAATAATAGAAAGAAAACAAATGGTTAATTTGAATGAATGGTGATGCATAAAGTTCAGTATGGTGCTAAGGTGTTAAGGGTTGGGCTATCTTTTTTGGCTAATTTTCAAGATCATGGTGGAAAAGTGTTTCTCAATTATTACAAAACTTGAATGCTCATCCTAGGCAACATTTTTGTAAGTTGTAACATGTTAATAAAATATCCACATTTTAATGCTTTTCTCATATTACTTCATGATGTCTATAATGTCTTAAAAATATAATAATAATAATAATAATAATAATAGATTTGAACTTTCCAAATGTGTCAGAACCTTAGATTTTATTTTTTAATTTTATTTTATTATTATATTTTTTTTTCATGCACTGACTTGTTTCCTTCTAGGAAGAAAATAATCCAGGAAGTATTATTACAAGAAATATTAGTCTTTAAGAAAATTATTTTGATATTAAAGTATCAGTTTGGAAAATGCCCTTTAATGTTTACCATATAAAATGACTTTATTAGTGATTGTACACTGACATATTCAAATAAAAATATTTACTCTTCTCTTTAATCCATGAAATAATGTATATTGTATTGTGTTTAGGAACCATGACAACAGAGAAATGTTTCATATTTAGAGCACATAGCACAGTACAAGAAGAAAAGAGTGCCTACATACTTTAACAGGGGATAGGACTAATTCAATGGAATAGTGATTTGGAATTTATGAAGTATGACTACTTCTTTGGTTTTGGTTTTAGGGAAAGACAATATTAGAGCATCACCAATAGATATGATTTTTACAATATTTATCCAAACAATAGAGCATTTGACAGGAATTATATCATCTTTCCTAACATGGGAAAATTTAACATCTGGAATTGCTTTTCCAAGCTTCATGTAGCCATTTGTTTTAGAGGACAGAGACATCTAAGCGAGCAGAAAATTGAATTGCTTTATTCAGTATTTATTCCTCCAGGACAAAAAATAAAATAAAATAAAATAAAATAAAAAATTAAATCTCTGAATCATTACTATAATGTGATAATGCACTTTCCAAGAGGGAGCACTGTGCACATAGTAGGTTATTCAGAAGTCAACATGCACATAACCTGGTCACAATATCCTAACCTTTCCTCACTTTTTTTTCCTTGATAAACTAATACTTTCTGTTCTTACGGGTTTCATTGTTTGTTCAAAATAATAGTTGTTGGATCATGACTCATCAAAATGGTTTAGTAGTTGTATCTACTTTTTCTTATTCATAGGAACCCTCTCATAGCCTAAAAACACTAAAGCAGCTTCTCCCTTGCCCATTTAGGATCATTCCCTTCACTTTCAGTTTGGCTCTTAGGTTCAGCTCAGGAAAAAGGTGTATATTTTTGCTGTACCTAATTAATCATCCATTTTCCAATGCTTCCTTAGATCACAGCAGCCATTAGAATATTCCATCTAAATGTCTTGATAATTGGAGAAAACATCAAAATACAGCTGAAAAAGAATTAAAGAAAAACAAAGGTAAAAATATTAAATCTCCTATTTGTTCCTACAGAGATTAATTTTGCTGACTAGAAATAATTAATTATGCATGGTCTACATATTTTAATTGGGATTTCTACTTTTCAATTCTACGTAAATTTGCTTGGTAGAAAAGTAAACCAGTGGTCACCTTATCAATATAATAAGCATCATAGAATACCTTGTTAAACTACACTTTAAACACCTGCTGAGATCATAGGAAAGATTAACTTTAGCAAGAAACATTTACTCACTTTCAATGGTAATTTGAACTCAGTAAAGTTAGAATACAGTTCATTCCAAATCATTTCAGGTCCTTTGCAAAAAAAGTGAATTTCAGTTTAGAGAAAATTCTTAGTACATTGCATCAGTCTAAGAGCCAACTGAAACCTAAACTCAGACTCAGAAAAGCAATCTTATTCTCAATCCAAAGCCATTATACATGTACTTTTGTGAGTAGAAAATAAATAAATAAATAAATAAAAATAAATAAATATTTATTTTTTTCTTCTATTTTTTTTTTCCTGTAGAACTGCACAATCTAGAAGTAACACTCCTTCAATAATGTCAAAAAATATATATATAGACCAATAAACCATAAATGGGTGACTAGTTTTTGTAAAAATAAGCAAGCTCAATAGGAAAACTTAACATGTAAACATAACTGAGTACTCGACGACAACAGAGAAGGTGCAGAATCTCTACTATGATGCATTAAAATATGTGCACTTTTGGTAATATATTTACATGAATCAGACATTGTAAAATGCCAGATATCATGTCTTTCAGGGTTTTTATTTAAGCTCCTTAATCAACAGGTATTTGCTTAAGGAAAAGCAAAAAATGGATTTTTTTTTTTTTTTTTTATTTCTTGTCAATCTAAAATAAGAAAATATCATCATAAAGAGAAAAGAAAAAAAATATTCACTGCACATATCTTCATTTGTGTAACATGTTTTTAATCTTCTTTGGTACTTTGAAATGAAGCTTCTTCTTGAACTTTTCTGATACAGAATCCAGTATTCTACTTCTCTCTGCTTCTTATTCATTTGTTTGTTTATTTTATCTAGAAAAGAAACTGAGAGAACATTCTCCAAGTACATTCAGTCCTCTTCTTCTATTTCCTGTCAGTGTTTCCAGGTAGATGTTCTTTTCTTTGGAGAGCTTTTTTTTTTTCCTTTTTCCTTTCCTTTCCTTTCCTTTCCTTTCCTTTCCTTTCCTTTCCTTTCCTTTCCTTTCCTTTCCTTTCCTTTCTTTTCCTTCTTTTCTTTTTTCTTTTATATATATGTGTGAGTACATAAAGAGTATAAATACTTGGTACTTGTTGATGAGTTTTACACACTTCTCAAATGTTCTAGCATTCTGTCATTACAAATCTTCTGAAAAAGGAGTAACTGCATTTTTCCTCCCTATGACCACATTTAAGTTGATGGTAACTTTACTTTTATTAAATAAGGAGATAACTGTGGTTTTCTTTGACCAGTTTCAGCATACTTTGCAGAGACCCATTAACCTGCCAAATATTTTCTACTTCAGTCATAGATGCAGTCAAGAGTAGACATCTGGAAATGAGGTAATTGGGGTGTGACAGAACCCTTAGTCTGTATCCATAATTCATTGTTCGTAACGAAAGAAGAACCGAAGGTGCCCTACGAAAGAAAGTTCTCATGGTAAGTTAAGTTTTGTAAAAGATGATAAAGTTGATTGCTCTCCTGATTGTGACATCATTGTACCATCTGTCAAGAAGGAGAGTGAAGCTCATATTTCAGCAACACAAAAACCCAGGGACTGGGCAAGGCTGGTCACCCTCACCTCAGTGCCTGAGGCAGTGGTGGAACTAATCCTGGAAACCATTTCCAAGTATGTGAAGGACAAGAAGGTGATTGGGAATTGTCCGAATGGATTCACAAAGGGGAACTCATGCTTGACTAGCTTGATAACCTTCTACAATGAAATGTCAGGCCTTGCAGATGAAGGTAGAATCAATGACTTGATTTCACTAAGGCTTTTGAAACTGCCTCCCATAACATCCTCACAGAAAAGCTGATGAAATAGGGGCTAGATGATAGGACAGTAAAGTGGACTGAAAACTGGCTGAACAGTTTGGCCCACAGGATGGTGATCAGTGGTATGAATTATAATTGGAATCCAGTAAATAGCAGAGGTAAATACTGTGTCCGGTTCCATTCAACATCTTCATTAAGCTACCAGAGAAAGCCCAATGAAGGGCCATTAATATGACTGAGGGATCAAACTATCTCTCCTATGAGGAAAGGCTGAGAGAGCTGGAACTGTTTAGCCTATAGGAGAGAAGGCTCAAGAAGGATCTTATCAATGTAGGTAAGTACCTGAGAGTGTGAAGATGTTGATGTGTTGATGGAAATTAACAATAGGTGGAATGTTCCAGTCACCAAATTAATGTTTAAATTATTATTTTTCATAACATTAATTTGGTGTCATGTATTTGTATTATGTTATTTGACAATTAAAGACATTATGAGATACATATTTTTAAAATCAGTATCTTGTACTTAGCATATTTAGGCTAAAATGCAGATGTTTGTGCTATTGACCAGTGTTTCATCCATATTTTCTCTTTTGCATTATTTTCATTTTAAATTAAAGAAAATAATACGAAAGATTAACACTGGTTTAGCCACAGAAAGTTTGAATTATCAACCTTTCTGTGACTCTGTGAAATATTTGGATTTTAGATAGTAATAACTATGAAATATAGTTGATATAGAGGAAGGGAGACCATTACACTGATATTATAAAAAACATTATCAAACTAGGAACTGAAGTATTTTCAAGGACTACAAACTAATTCATTTTCTTTTTGCTGTGTTTTCATTTGTAAACAAGCTGAAAATACAGAATTTTGTTTATAAAGTATGAAAATATAGATATTAAGGAAATAGTTTTGGGGGATTTTTTTTTTCACTTGAGGTGAACTTGCTAAAATTAAAGTTCTCTTCCACAAATAAATTTACACAATAGTCACAGAAATAAAAAATGACTGAAAACTTTGAGGAAATATTCTGAGTATCAAAAGCTTACATATCTTAATAATTTACATCAAAAGATAAACAAAGTTGTGTTTCAGTGATCTGTATTACCATTAAAACTCAACTAAACTGTAAAAATACAAAGCATATGAAACTGCCAGAATGCTACAAATAATACAAGAGATGGCAGACAACACTGTTCAAAATAAGTCATTTTAAATATGTAAATTCCTTTATAGAAGTCCAATGTGATAGCAGCGTGAAAATGAGAGATGGAAAATGGAAACAGAAGTTGTTTTTTTCTTCTTGTCCTTCCTCTTCCCCAATGGTTTATCTAATTGAGAAAACAGTGCCCGAAGATAAATATTTAAAGTAAAAACTTTCAATTTTAAAGTACACACAAATTTTTTTTTTTTTTTGCATTTTGTTTTTCTAACCAGTTAGTGTAGTATTCTTGTCACTTTAACTCAATCTAACTTACTTTCACAAAGTTCTGGAGATACTCAGCCAATGAAGGGTTATTCAGAAAGTAATGCAGTAGAAAAAAAGATAAAAAAAAAAATTCCACTTTTGGCTCCTGCCAATATTGGATATTTCCTGGTATATTGTCCAATCAGATTTGAAAAGATTCAAACATCATATGCTTCTTCACCTCCAAAAAAGGAACATTTCACTGATGAATACAGGCGAATGTCTTAAGGATTTATCTTGGTATGTCTGACACTATCCTTACATCTCTAGACTATTACATTACAGGGTTTTTAAATGCTATGATTAATATTATTCATTTCTTTCATTGCTGAGCCATTTCTATTTGGAAGTAGTTCACAGAATCACAGAATCACAGAAAGTCTAGGTTGGAAGAGACCTACAAGATCACCGAGTCCAACCTCTGACCTAACACTAACAAATCATCCCCTAAACCATATCCTTAAGCTCTACATCTAAACATCTTTTAAAGACCTCCAGGGATGGTGACTCAACCACTTCCCTGGGCAGCCTATTCCAGTGCCTAACAACCCTTTCTGTAAAGAAGTTCTTCCTAATATCCAACCTAAACCTCCCCTGGCGCAACTGTAACCCATTCCCCCTCGTCCTGTCACCAGGCACGTGGGAGAACAGATCAACCTCCACTAATGATCTTGCCCTGGAAAGCTTTAGAAAGGCAACTGTTAAAGTCAGATCAGGCTAGACAGAAAAGACAGCAAGTTGATCCTATTTTCACCAAGAAAAGATCTTCTGACATCTAACAGTTTAATTTTCATTCCTGTATAGAAGTGGAGAAAAAGTGAAATGTTATTATATCATTATAGCCAGAGTATACACCCTGCGCAGGTTTATAACTTGTCACTGACCAGCCCTTCTCCATTTTCCATGACATTCATGTTAAATGTACTAACAATATTTATTCACAGATCTAAACACCTAATACTTAGGAGTATGGAAGAGAAGTCACTTTAAAAAGACAAAAAAAAAAAAAGGGGGGGGGGGACGGACAGGGGACGACAATATAATAGCATATAATAGCAATATTAGAGCAATATTAGTAAGGACGTTTTTAGCTGTACCTTTAGAAGAACTAGCTTTCTTTCTGCCTAATTAACTAAACAGACTCCTTAGCAGCAGAGCTGAGTGGAGCAGAAATGACTATATAACAGCAAGAATGTTAGACTGTGTAATAATTTCATATAAAATAATTATCTTTACTAGCTCGGCAGAAGTTTCAGTAAATGCTGAAGAGGATAAAATTGCAGGTGCTGACTTCAGAGAGTTGTAAAAAATCTCAGTAGAAAATATCCTAAAGTATACATTTTATGTTTCTGATATTTTTTCTCCTATATTGCCTCCAGCTGCTAGAACCCCACCTGGTCTCTGTTACATCTCCTATTCAGCATATTTAAAGTTCACTACAACTGTTTTGGGGTTGAATGTTTTCAAATTATGTTAATACAGCAGATTTTTATATTATATTGTTCAAATGACAAATAAATTTTCTATTATTTTATTTATTTTATTTTATTGCTAGGTTGAAATTCAAACTCCCTTTAGAGCAAAAGATGCTGAACTCTGGAGAAAAAAAAAAAAAAAAAAAAAAAATCTTGCAAAGCAGCGATTTATTTATTTTTTCCCAGTTTCATCTAGCAATGGAATGGAAGCCATTCCTATTTAAATCAGTAGTCACATAAATGAAACAATTATCTGGCCAAATGCATACAAGAAATTATATTCATAAAATACTACCATACTACAGAAATGTTTCCCTATAGAGATAAAACTTTAAATTTTCAGAGCTCCATTTCTCAGGGGTATTACTACAGGTAGGAATTGAATGGCATGAGTCTCAGAGGTGTTAAGCATAACTCATTTGTCTTTGTATTTCATTCTCTATTTAAGATCAAAATACATTTTAGATTGTCTGTAACCTCCATACTCAGTTAGAACTCCGACTTCAAATGTGTTTTTAAATCTTTGCCATAGAGAAGAATTTCCTCCATACTACAGAACGTTTAAGAGAAAAGCATATTCAAGATGATTGATTTTCATATAATAACAGTATTTTAAATTTGCCATACTATTTTAATCAGTATGCATTTTCTATTCTGGAAAAAAAAAAAAAAAGGAATATGGGTTTAAACAGTCTTCAGAGACAATTTGATTTACCAAAGTCATTCTTAAGCATGAGTTTCCTGTAGATCATCAGATACAAATTATTTAAATACATTATTTTTTGTCTCTCAGAAAACAATAGGAACACTACCACATTCTAAAAGCCTCAGAGTGTCTCTGTAAGGGAGCAGAAATTGTTGCATTTAGTTCATGCATTTTTTTCAGAATTGTAAAGCAGACTTTAAGTGGATAATATTTAAGAAGTCTGTGTGATTTATTTTATTTATTTTATTTTTTTTAACCTTTGAACACATGAGAATAACAATATTCATGACATCACTGAAATAGATGGCCTATTTTATTTACTTATTTATTTTGGAATGGTGATATAGCACTACACAAATAATGGGACTTCAAAATAAGGTGTTGACTTGATGTGTAATCTTACAGGGGACCTGTCTTTGCAAAAATTCAGTTAAATTAAGAACAGACACACTTCTGATCTGGATTCTTCAATTAAGTTCTTAATATCATAATCCAGACCAATTGTCCCAGTTGTTATCTTAGTCTTAGTATTACAGAGAATTTCTGAGACACTTTAGTCATAGAATCATAGAATATTCCAAGTTGGAAGAGACCCACAAGGATCATCGAGTCCAACTCCTGGTTCCACACAGGTCTACCCAAAAATTCGGACCATATGACTAAGAGCAAATCCAAAACAAAAAAAAAAAAAAAAAAAACAAAACAAAAAAAAAAAAAAAAAGAAAAGAAAAGAAAAAAAAAGGCAAATAAAGCATATAAGAAGTTTTTCTGTTTGCTTGTTTGTTTGCTTGTTTTCTATGTACTAGCAGAAAATCTGTAATTTTCTTTATGTTTTCTTTATGTGGATTTATACTTCCATAGATCTATAGTTTTCTTTCTCTCTCCACCTCAGTGTAATGGCCATATTCAACTGTCCTTCAGTATTTTACTTATTACCCAGTAAAAATAATACTGGGTTATGAATAATCCTATTTCAAAATGTTTTATTGTGTGGATGACTGTTTATGATTACATATGCCGCACACCAAAAAAACTATTCCATGAATTAAAAATAATATCAAAAATAAGACAATTTGATGTTGCATTTGCATATCCAAGCACCAGTTTGGGAATATTATTATGTTTAAGACTTATTTAAGACTGAACACAAGACAAACAGTGAAGTTCTATTAATAATTCTGGGAAGGACTAGAAAGCTTACACATTAATACATATATGTATATGAGAAATGTCTCACCACTAACTCTAATTTTAATATTCTAAGATTGTTGCACAGATGCAATCCAGTGAATATGATTGCTGTCATTACTAATTAAAGCCCACAGGATTTGTACAGACTTGACAAAGGGTCTTGGGGCTGGTCTGGACTTGCCTTATCATGAACTGGTTTTACCTTGTTTGAACAATGAGCTGGTGGCCGAGTGTCTCCCTTACCAGCTTGAGCTGAAGCTCTGAAGCCTTCTTTGGTCAAATCTGACCAGTCAAGAGAGTTTTAGTACAGCAAACTGTTGCTCTTTTAGCCTGTTGAGGCTGCCTGTTGTATAGCCTTCAAACTTGAGCTGGAAAACAGTGAACTGTAAGCAGGGAGAGATGTGAATGCACATAGACATAACCCTACATAGCGACCCACAGACTCGGTTGGAACCTCCCACCATGAACATCAAGTTCCCTCTGCAGAGCCCCAAGGTTGCTGACAACTTGTTGAGTCCTGTTACTTGTTCTGCATGGGGACAGCCACCTCCGCTGGCCTTATGTCCTGGAGGACTACTGGAAGGGATGTGTACAATTTCAGATAAAACAGGTAAAAAGTAGTAAGTCTTACTGTATGACAGTTTTACTATTAGTAATTTTTTTTTTTGTCTGCTTGATTATTTTGGTAATAATTTATACTACGAGTATCTGGATTAGTGTAATAGTAGTAGACATAACTCTTGCTCCATTTTGATTAGATTTTGAGTTAGACTTGACAATTAATAGTTCTTGCCTCCACATGTGAGATGTGTTCAATTTTTTGTCAATCACAGGATTTTGAGTGTAACACTTCATATTAAATTATCTAACCTTTTCCTAGAAGCAGCTCACCATTTTGGTAAAATTATTCTAGGAAGATTTAGCCTGAAGCAGAAAGCTGACAGAAAAAATTGACCTAAATAATATGTTTCTCATAGCTCTTATTCCTGAAAACAAGGCTTTACAGTTAAATTTCACGTTAACCTATGAAATAAATAGCTCCATATAGTACAGAGGACATGTAATCAAATACAAAATACTTTTTGTGCAGATGATACTAAAATAGTGTTAGAGTTGTTCCAGTTATTCAGTAGGATTTTTTTTTCCTTTTTTAAATTTATTTAATATGAAACAAAATTAATGGAAATATTTGTAGTTGGTTTTTTATGTTTATGCATTTTAAACTCTGTTAGATTTATCCTTAATTATTTAATAAGTAGTTTTACTTATAAATTAAATTATATAATTTTATTGTATATCCGGATACTTAGAAAACAGTCTTTGTTCTACTGTATGACATTCACATACATCTAACATATCTAACTAAAAACGAGTGTTTTAAAATACTTTCAATTGTGTGATAGAATAGTTAGCACTGTCTTCCACTGTAAAATATAGAACCATGAATTATATAGCCAGTTTGATATAGAGGAATGAATTTTTCAAGTGTCTAGATAATTTTATTAAAAAGCAATGAAGTTTATTTAAGAAAATTAAATTTAAGAAAATCGTTGTTAATGTGTGTTTGCAGCACTACATATAAAGAAGTGTGACCATCAGGTTGAGGAAGATCATCCTCCTGCACTACTCTGTGTTCCTAAGACACCACCTGGCATGCTGCATCCAGCTGTGGGGTCCCCAACACAAGAAAAACAGTGACATTTTAGAGTGGCTCCAGAAGACACCCAAAAAATGATCAGAAGGTGGGAACACCTTTCCTATGAAGAAAGGTTGAGAGTCCTGGGGTTGTTTAGCCTGGAGAAGAGAAGGTTCTGGGAAGACCTTATTGCAGCCTTTCAATATATATAAGGAAAGATGGAGAAAGACTTTTTTACCAGGACTTTTACTGGCAGGACAAGGAGAACTGTTTTAAACTGAAAGAGATTTATATGGGATATAAGGAAGAAAGTTTTTACATTAAGAGTTGTGAGAGAATGGATCAAGTTGCCCAGAGATGTAGTGGGTGCCCTATCTTTATAAGTGTTCAAAGTCAGGTCAAAAAAGGGCTTTGAAGAACCTGATCTAGTGAAAGATGTCCCTGTTCAGGGAAGCAGGGGTTGGACTAGATGATCTTTAAAGGTCCCTTCTAAACTAAACCATTCTACAATTCTATGAGTGTATGATTTTACAGAAATTAACAAAGTACTGCAAAGTGGTCTGATGTTAGTAAATCAGTAAATAGTAAGAAGGCTATTCTATTTGAAGAAAATCATTCCTTCGTCCCATTCCTTTTTCTGTAGCCACAAGATTTATCAGCTGCAAGAAACTTAATGTTGTATCCAAGTCTGGAAGTGTGAAGGTCATGAAGGGGCCCACAATCCATGTACAAAACTAAGATATTTCTATTCTTTCTATAACAAGGACCTAACCTCCTTGTTAATTTTATATGTAGGTGGTATTCAGTGATGTGCAACCAGAGTCTTTCATGGATTTGTGATAGCATGGTCAGAGAAATATTAACCATGTCTCTATCCTCCCTAAGTTAAATTTCTTAACTGCTTATAGGAGAGGAATATCCAGAAAGTAGCCAGAAGAAGACATTTCTTTTCTGATCTTGAATAGCTATGTAGCTAAAAGGCAAATACCTGAGAAACCAGGATGAACAGCACCATCTTATCACCCTCCAACACCCATTAAAAAAAAAAAAAAAAGGTGATTTGATGCAATATGATACATGACATGAGGTTGTTTCAGGACTTGGAAAGACATTTTTAATGCAGATCTAAAGAAGAAAAACTGATGGACAATGCTCTAGATGATTGTGGTGGTTTTACTTGGGTGGGCAGCCAAGCTCCACAACTGCTCTCTCACTCCCCCTCCTCGAAGGGGAAGAGAGAGAAAATATACAAAGGACTCAAGGGAGATCACTCAAAATTATTGTGACGGGCAAAACAGACGCGGAGTAGAGAGATTAGTAAAATTTATTGCGTGTTACTAACAAGGCCAAAGAAGTGAGAAACAAGGGAAAGAAAATAAAAACACCTTTCCCTCATCCACCCTCTTCCACCTCCTCCCCCCAAGCAGATCAGGGGAATGGGGGTTGTAGTCAGTCTACAGCACTTCATCTCCTCCACTCCTTCTCAGTCACTCTCTTCCCCTGCTCCACATGGGGTCCCTCCCACTGGATGCCATCATTCCTGAACTGGTCCTGCATAGGCTTTCCACAGGCAGTAGCTCTTCAAGAGCTGCTCCAGATATGGGTCTGTACCATGGGGTCCAGCCATCAGGAGCAAACTGCTTCAACATGGGGCCCCCACAGGCAGCAGCTCCTGCCAGATCACCTGCTCCACCAATATCATAGCGATATTCCTTTTTCTCTTAATTTATTATCGTAAATTGTAACATATTCTTCTTCAGTAAATAAGTAATAAATTAGGAATAACTGAAAACTGCTCAAACTTTCTTCTGTTCTCTCTTTTACTCTTTACAAATTCTCATCCTCAGAAATCAGTTATGACACTTGACCTTGACCACATCATATGCCACAGCTGAGTTCAATATGAAAGATAAAAGGAAAATTTACCAACAGCTCAGAGAATTTTTCATTGTATGAAAAAATGTCTTTACAGTGCTCAAAAATTTAAAACGTAACTCCAAGTTACTATAATTATAGCTACTACCCATGACCATGACCATAATAACATCCTTTTTTTTTTTTTTTTTTTTTT
>CM021768.1:75414753-75453795 GCA_011076525.1 Nettapus auritus
ATGCCTCTGAAGATTTCGTCTTTCAAATTGAGACAGATTAATACTCTTGATTTTCTGAGACTATGAAACTAAGACTCTCTCAAAATTAAGCCTTGGAAGTACCACAATTTGGAGACCAAAAATGAAGAGGTACAAAATCTTAACTTAAAGGGAATGAAGACACAGACTCCAGGATAGTCCAGAAATGGAGACCCTTTCAATGCTGGATCTTATATATCTTTCTGAGCCGCCACACATGCTGCAGGAGGCTGGCAAGCATGGATACAGGCTTTTGATCAGTGCATTCCTTTCAATCAGGTCATGTGACTCCCTATTGTCAGAGCCTAGAAATTTCTTTTTACTTCAGCCTGACTGCCACCCTATGCCCTTCTTCTTAACCCTTACTGCACTGCTGTATCAATCAATTCTAGTTTATCACCAAACAGGTCACCTATATTACTTTTGTTGTCATCCAGAAAATGAGCTCTCAGCCTTATATAATTTGAAAAAATATTTGAAAAATATTGCAACAATAAACAACAAACAAGAAATGGTGAAGACAGAGAGGACACAAAGATTAACATTTTCTGACTCCAGCCTGGCAGGAATTTGTAAAATTAACTAACCAATGAAGGAAAATGTCTATCTAGAACAACTAAGTAGTCTTGTCAGGACTGCCCTGACTAGGCAAAGAAGAACCAGTTCCTTGAAAGCTGAAGAGTTCCTCAGGGACCAGGAATTTATGTATGGAAAGAAGATGAGGAGAAGCAGTTGCAGGTGCAAGGAAGGAGACAGTATGCAGTATGGCAGTACTCCATGGATTGTGTAAGGGAATCACTCCTGAAGGAACGCGTGAGATGTGATCTTTAAAGTGAAACTGCCATGTAGATGAAAGGATGAAATGACAATGAGAAATAATAATAATAATAATAATAATAATATTTTGTTGGTTTGGGGAGTGAGAAACAAAATAAACCATAGCAGATGCTGGAGATTTTTTTCATTTGCATCCCTGATCACTTCAGAAAATGAAGGATTTTCAGTCCAAACAGAAAGCTCAGGTGTCATTAGAATCAGGTACACAGAGGCAGAGCTGCATCTGACAGAAATAGAAGTAGGTTTCCATACCTGGGCACACTGACTAACTCAGCGTGAGTGGAGCAAATAAGCAGAAAACAGAAGTGAAGGAGATTCTGTGACTAGGAGAGAGCTTTTGGTGCCACCAGGGAGGGCTCACTCAGCAAAGACAAATCTGACATCCTAACTGAATGTATGCAATTGCATCAAATAGGAAAGTTTCAATTGAAACTAAACTTCTATTATATATAATAAAATAATAACTAGCAAGTACCTTTCTTTTAAGGGATGATATTTTAATCCTTTGAATTGCCAAATTGAAAGGATTGCCTGTTCTTTGTTGTAAGGTATGTACTTTCTCTTAAATGTTTCTTTTCAATACAAGAGTTTGAGGTCATGACTGTGTTGGTGAATCAGTCAAATACTAGTGCAATACTAGCTGACAAATAAACTTTTACTGCCTGCTTAGCAAAAGTGATGCACAGTGCCCCAGAACTTCTTGTTTTGTGATTTTCTAATGAAAGGATATTGAATTGCTTAAAAAAAAAAAAAAAAAAAAAAAAGCCATTACTGGTGTTTCATGTTTGAACTTGAACTTTAGACTTTTAAAGTACATAATGACTATAGTTCACTATTGGAATTTCAGCCCAGAAAGGGAAAGAATTACAAGAAGAAATGGTTCGCTGTAAACTGCAAATATTTTCCGTGTGTAAGGCTGAATATTCACAGTGAAGGTTCAATAACTATGTATACAATTTATAGCTCTGAACACTGAAAGCACCTGAAATGCATCCTACAATTTTCCAAACCCTCTTATGAGACTAGCACAAAGGGAAACCTTGACAGATGTTAAGCTCTAAGAATAATGGAAAGAATAGTTGGGGATATTCAGTGCTGAATAGCCATTGCTGAGAGACAAAGCTATCTTTATTTGCAACTGTTTCATTTCAGCCTAAACATATTGTTGTTTAAAATGAACACATAATCACAAATGGCAGTTTACATTTTATGCCATATATTAAATAATATCAATTAAAAAATATATAAGTTTTTGTTGATTGGCTAGTTTTTTGTTCATTCATTTATTTAAAATGTTATATGATAATGAGTTTAACATTGACATTCAAAAAGATAAATTTGAAACATACTTCCACAGTATCTGCAGTTTAACTAAGTTAATTTCAAATGTGATTGCAACATATGGATGATCCATGTGTGGGCTACAGTGTCCAGGTGTAATAGGTTAGTGCACAGAAGAACAAAAGGATCACAACATGAAGTTTCATCTATAATTCATGCACTCCTATTTGAAAGATTTACAATACTTATTGGGGGTTCTCTTTCTCAAGGGTGACTTCTATAATAACGCTCCCTTCAAAACTAATGCAAAAGCTCCAGAAATGTAATGTAATTTTGGGGCATTGTTTGGTAAACTTCTGATGAATTGGAAATATTTTTACATTGGTCAATAATTTTAATGAGCATTATTTTTAGAAGATATCTCTCTACTGTTTCTAGTGCAAAGATAAAGTGGATCACAAAAAATAATTTTATCATAGCTTCTAAGAACAAAACTATTTATGTCTGTTTTGTGGCTATATAGAAAACCACGAGGTTGCTGCTACAGAAGCAATAAACTTATTTTATGTACCCCCTCACACTGTTCAGTTAAGTAAGTAATGCAATAAAACTTATTAGTAAAAAAAAAATCATTTTAAAAGAAGAAAAAGTTAAGTATTTGACTGAAAAGAAAGTATTATCTATGGCCACTGTTGTTTAATCTGTGAAAATAGTAAAATGTTTTTATTTTTGTTCTTTACTATTGCAGGGAAAATTTACTCAGTTCACATAGTTTAAGTCAATTCAAGATTTATTTATTAATGGCACATAATTATCTCTGAGTCAGTGAACTGCACATTCAGGGTCAATTTCACTAACAGACCAGATTAACCACATCTGAAATGTTGCTATGGAGTGCTATAGATCACCTACAGATTTCTGAACGCTCTTGCATACTCCTAAGAAGTTTGGATCAACATATGCATGCACACACACGCATATATACACTCTCAACATATATACACACTCTCAACAGGCTGTGTGGATTATAAGCAGAACCCTCCCTCTCTGGGCACTGCATTGTCCCCTACTTGCACACACCTGTGTTGAAGTGGGTGCTCTGGCTTTATGTGTACCTGTGCTGCTCCCTATAAGCAACTAATGGACATGCTAATGACAGAGCCCTTCTTGAGGCCACATACCCCCCTCATGGCGTGGGTCCCCACATGCAGCTCCTCGTACTGTCACTTTAGGGGCTGGTGCAGCCTTCTCTCAGCATCCCATGGAGAGGCTGCTCTGTCTGGCCAGGGCAAAGACCACGATGCCCCGAGGAAACTCTGGCACACCAAAGCAGCTTCTCTCTGCAGCTCTGTTCTCACTGCAAGCTCTCCCCCTTGGTTACAATTTTCATGCATTTTTAAAACTTCTTTTCAGGCTTGTCCCTTTGTTTCAAAAGTCTCTTTGTAAATCTCTGCTGTAATTGCTGTTGTTTAATTTCATTGATGGTCAGTGATCATCTTTCTCGTCAGTTTTGTGCTTACAGGCTCCAGACAGCTTTATGTGTTTGATTCACGTGCACGCTGTTTATAATCACAAAAGTGTTGCTCTGGTGTTTTTTGTTTTTTTTGTTTTTAACTGTTTACCAGTGGTGGGCCCCAGAATTACTACTGAGTAAAAAGTGGGAAATCCTTCCAAACTAAATCCACCCACCAAAACAAAGAAACAAGAAACAACCTGTAGTCATACAAAGTTAATTCCAAGTGTAGTTCTGTAACTTTACTAAAAATTAAAACTCAATACTCATCAACATGAATTGCAGGATGGGAACAGATGTCATGCCATCCTGTTATGCCAGCCCTGCATTTGTTCCTTATGTTTGTATTACTTATTAAAGGTGTTTAAAAATGGAATAGAAAGTGATTCACAAGTAGTTCTGAGCTAAACAGTTATATTTTAATGCACTTGTAACTTCTAATGCCATCACTCTGAATATCCTCCATCCTTCCTCCCTCTTTCCCCCAGCTGTTATCAGTGAGCATGATGCCATATGGTATGGGATATCTCTTTGGTCAGTTTGGGTCAGCTGTCCTGGCTGAGTCCCCTCCCAGCTCCTGGTGCACCCCCAGCCTCCTCGCTGGCAGGGCAGCTCCAGAAGCAGAAAGGTCCTTGGCTCTGTGCAAGCACTGTAACAACGTCCTGGTTTCAGCTAGGAGAGAGTTAATTTTCCTTCTAGTAGCTGGTAGGGTGCTATGTTTTGGATTTAGGATGAGAAGAATGTTGATAACACACTGATGTTTTAATTGTTGGAGAGTAGTACTTACACTAAGCCAAGGACTTTTCAACTTCTTGCTCTGTCCTGCCAGCAGGCAGGCTGGGGGTGCAGCAGGATCTGGGAGGGGACATACCCAGGACAGCTGATCCAAACTGGCCGAAGGGGTATTCCATACCATGTGATGTCATGCTAAACAATATAATAATATATTGTGGTTACACCTGTGGTGGTTTTACTCAGATGGGCAGCCGAGCTCCACCACAACCGCTCTCTCACTCCCCTCCTCCTCAAAGAGGAGGGGGAGAGAAAAAAAAGTCAACACAAAGAGCTCGAGGTCTGAGATGAGAATGATTTAATAAAAGGGAAAGGGAATGGGGAGAGAATGTAACAAAAGAAACAACAAGGCCGCGCGGAAGCACAGAGAGAAAGGAAAAAAAAAATAATTATTCTCTACTTCCCATCAACAAGCGATGTTCGGCCACGTCCTGGGAAGCAGGGCCTCAAAACGCGTACCGGTTGTTCAGGAGAGAGCCAGAGAGAGAGAGAGATCCCTCCCCCACAAGAGCCCCCTTATTGCTGAGTGTGACATCAGGTGTTATGGAATATCCCTTTGGTCGGTTTAGGTCAGCTGCCCTGGTGATGTCCCCTCCCCATCAATTGCCCACCCCCAGCCTGCTGGCTCCTGGGGCTTGGAGAGAGTCCTGATTCTGTGCCAGCACTATGCAGCAATAGACACAACACTGGAGTGATACCAGTGCTGTTCCAGCTACGAGTGCAGCACTGTGTGGGCTGCAGCAGGGAGAAGTGACTCCATCCCAAACAGACCCAACACAACACCACAAACAACTAAAGCATTGGTATGTTATCACCACTAATTTCATAAAAAAATGCAAACCACAGCATCATATATGTCTCTGCAGACAAAATTAAATCTATCCCAGTCAAAACCATGACTAACTAAAAATATTTATGTAGTTCTAACTTCTGTTTGTTTACTGTTTCTCTAAGAGAAGCAGTTTAGTTCAGTCTTTATAAAAAATTGATGTCTATCCTTTTCTCCCAAGTGGTTTTACTTAGTGACTTAAAGACATTAAGTATACAGTATATAACCATAATAATAATTTAATGAATGCTGTATTTATACAGACATTTATTTTCAAGTAGGAATTTTATTTGATTGTAAAGCATAACTTTTAGAATGTAGCTTTGCAGATACAAACGTGTGACTTGGCATGTCATTTCAGATCAGTTTATGGATTGAGACTGCCTTTAGAAAGCAATGATGACTAAAAGTATAACTTCTGGCAGCAACCCTTAGGAATGTACCTGTCCTGTTCTTTGAACTTATGTGACAGAGGATGAGGCAAAAAATCATAGCAATAACTGTAAGTGGTTTGAGGGTTAGATGGCATACAATAAAAGCACTAGTTCAGCATGTTCATTTTCTCTCAGATACTGAGTTCTTTCCATTACATTCTGAGGAATGTACTTTTCAACTACACGTCTGTCTGCAGATCAGCATCATTTCTATGCTTCAAGCACTAATAATTTAAAGCCTTACATCTTTGATATTGCTTCCCTGCTAAGTTTCTTCCCTTTCAATTATAATATTTACTTTTCGTTATAGTTTCTTGCAATACTTCATGTTATGTTATTGCCATGATTGTTCATTCCTAAAAAGATAAAAGGAACAGTGCAACACACATTTCAAACTTTATATAGGTGATTGTAAGCCTCCGAAAAAGTGATTTTTTTTCTCTTTATTTTATTGAAAATAAAGAAGGCAGAAGGTGATCTATCTTCCTTTCCTAGCTTCCAGTTTTACTGCGTATTGTGTATTTGTGTATGCAAAATGTGAAATTCTGTGTATTTTATAAGTAGTCATCTTCTTCACCTGCTAGTTATCTGCAAAGTAGATCACAGCGAGTGCAGCTGGTGACTATGAATGATGAGCAGGTGCTCAAGACATTACCAATACTGCAAAGCATAGCATAGCTACTTTGAGACTTTTTTTTTTTTTCCTTTCTTATTCTTTATTAACATTTCTAATGAACTAGCTCAGTGCTAATGTCTGTTTTTACAGCACCTCCCTCCCTCATTTACTTCACCAGAAATATATGTTAGCTCCCCTGCACTTGTGAACCAAAGGTTAATGGATGGCAGGTCAAAATGGAGATAGCAGGTGATGTACAAGTAAGGACTCCTGCAATACTATCAAGAAATTGAAACGTGAGATGATTACTCTAAATCAAATCTTTTATTTTATGTCTCCAGATATCATCAGGAATTCATTACCCATCAAGCAAACCTAATTTGAGTTTCAAGCACTACGGAATACCAACCAGAAAGAATTTGGCCTTGATGTTTCTCTTCATTTTTGATACACCTGCTTTGAAGATATCAAGGGATACACATTAATCTACTTTTGCACAGAACCAGATGTTACCTTTGGTAGCAAGTTATTAAATTTCAAAGTGAGTATTCTAAATGTAAAATTATTTCATCTTTTGACTTGTTTCATTCTTAGTCTTTACAGGGGTTCTGTATTTTCTTCTTTCAACATCACCATTTTAAAATAACTATATATATATATTTTTTTTTCTCTAATTTCATTCATAAATACATTCACCAGCACATATGAAGGGACTAGAGCTAGACTGTAGTTTTGCTAGTTTTTCTTGCCTAAAGAGTGATCCATAACAGGGCAATATGTTTTTTCCTAGAAGCACAAAAGTGCCTCACGTCATGTCATCTCTGCAGCTGTAGAAAGAAAAACAGTTACCTAATTTCAGCCATAGCTAGAGGAGATACTCCCTTCCCATCCTTCCCTCCTCTTCTGACCTTTTTTTGAAGTGAAGGTGTAGAAGTGCTATTCTTTTTCTTTGAGGGGAAAAAAAAAAAAAAAAAAAAAAAAAAAAGGATAGAATTATTTTGCCTACTCTGTTTTTGTGTCTGATTACTTCATGTTTGAACACTACAAACCTGTTATTTATTACAGTTTGTTTCCCTCTGTAGAGAGGATGCACATACACTATTTCTCTTAATGTGATGATGGCCTATCTTAATTTGTACAACTATGAAGATCACAAAACACTTCGTACACTAGGCTATCTACAAAAGACATAAAATAGCACTGGTATGTTAGCATTAATATTATAAATATTTACATTAACATTTTTTATTTGATTTGTTAACTCTAGAACCTCTAGAATGCTCCTTTTGGTGAGTATATTATATCTTTATCCCTTTTTCCCTTACAAAGTTTGAAATTTTGAAAGGATGTTTTAAAGTCTTTACATTAATGGGTTTATGAATGTTTACTCTATAGCAGGGCTAGCTATGGACTTGTAAACCAGGATACATGGAGTATAGAACAAAGAGCAAGTATCTAATATTAGAAATATACTGTATGTAGTAACTTAATCTATAATGTGGACCTGTAGACTGGTGAAAATAAAACAAGGTGTAAAATTGTGTTAGAAACCACACACAAATAGTCCCAAGTGAATCCTGGACTGAGGAATAAGAAAATGCAGCTATCAAGATAACAGTTACAGTGAAAAATTTGGGTTGCTAACAACTTGCTGTAAATCCCATCCTTTCTTCTTTAGGACTACTGGTATTGCTGGTCTGGGCAGTCAGCATACCAAGAATAGAGATACACTAGGAAATTTTTGTGTAACATTTTTAAATTGTATAATGAAAACATTTTGTTTTGCATTGACTGGATATTTTGGATTGTGAATGTCATAATGTAATGTAATGTGAATGTAATAAGTGGTGTAGACTGTTAATATTTTATTAGTTTGGCAATATGTTCTTGACCTCCTGTAAAAGGCGTTCCTCTTTTTTCCTTGTTGCGAAATGTGAAGTGTAACATAGTCAGCAGATTCTAGGATGGATGCAGCCTTCCAGAGCACTTTATTCAGACTGTACCCTAATTCCTGCATCTCAGTGGTCATCTGACTAGTTGTTCCTACTTGGGAAAAATGACTTTATTATATGTGCAAGTCTGAGTAATGGGAACTTGTAAACTACTTAAGCATGGAGGATGTGACACCTATCATTCAGGCATACTACACATATAGAGTTGGTTCGTAGACCATATATTCTACCCTGCCCTAAATGCTGGGTTGCTTTGATTTGGGGGTCAGTTGGATAGCTTGTTTGCTGCTTGTCATCTAGAGCTACTGAGAGTGCTGGGAGCAATATGACAGTGTGTAAGCATGGAGATCGTCACCAGTATCTAAACATCACAAGGAAACTTTTTTCCCAATCTCACAATTTTTGTAAATGTAGCCTTGATTTTTCTGAGAACTGTATGACAAATTTTATCATGATAAATTGGAAAGGCTATATAAAGATTGCAATATCAGCTAGTACTCTGCCAAGACAAGCAGAGTTTGCATCTTATTGTTATTGCCTACCACAGAGTTTACCTTTTTATTGCCTATTTAATGAAGTACAGAATTATTTTTCATTTGTGCTTGGTATTCATCTTGGCAAAAAGTTTCTCAATGGTTGTGTTAATAGAATTAATGCACAGCAGTAAAAGACAGAATTCCAGAAACAAAATTAACAATCTGATTTACTTTCACCAGATGACTAGTGAGTGAACACATATGTCACTGAAACAGATGTGACAGCTAAGAGACTAATGAACTGCAGTGGACATGAATCCCTGCTCTGACCACTGAAAGTAAGTACACCTGTGCTTCTCAAGAAGCAGTCTTATATAATCTACCATTAAAACCAGAGCTAGATTACTTAGCATGTGTTTTTAATAATTAAATAACATGACTTTACAGATAGCATCTAAATAATTCATGTGAAATGCAAATCTTGACTTAATGTTTAGGTTTTTATTTTATAATATACACTTCTGGTTAGAAGTAAAAATCCATAAATAGGCACAATCTAACAGAAAAGCTACAGTGCACTATAATGCACACATTGGACATGAAACAAAATGGTCTGCAGTAAAGCAGAGAAAGCCTTATATAAGGTAAAAACCCAGGACAGCAAATTACAAATAACACATACGTTGGGAACTACTTTTCAGAACTATTTTTGAAAATCCATTTTATTTGTTTGCTTAATTTATTGAGTGTCCTTTATTCTATGCTAAGAGCACTGCTCTTTGGTAATATGGTTTTATTGCCCTTGCAGAAGCTGAGCAGCAAAAACTGCCTGTTCTTATTTCTGACGTGAATAGATTGATGTGAATGTGTCTTACCTATTTCTATTTGTTCAGTAGGTACATGGTACAAAGGAAGTGTGAGTTAAAAACTATTCCAGTGGTAATACTGTTTTTTTTTTAGTTTAAAAAGGCTTTCCTATGTGTACTAAACCTAATTCAGTATTACCACTGGAATGTCTTAGAGACTGGAGAACAGCAGCTAACAGCAGTCTGGGGCCTCACTCTAATAGGTTCGGTCAGTCAGATGAAAGCCTTCCATTATAAGCCTCTCCTGAAAGTGATGTTATGTGAAAGATACTAAAGCTCTTGCACTTCCTCATCTGTGATACCAAATGTATTATGTGTCTCCATGAGTTATACACAAAAAGAGTTAGATACTGTTTGTAAAACAAGCATGCCTGCTGGGTTTAATCACCACAAGCAAAAGAGACTTTAAACCTGCTACTAACAGCACTTTGGCATATTTCATTAGTGAGTATATAAAAGCCTCTTTGATTTTTCAAAATATATTGGAGATGTTTTCTTTTTAAGTGCTGGTACAAAAATATTCCAAATGGTCTTAATTCTTGATACTACTTATGCTGTGCAGTTTCTCTTTTAACAGTTAAAAAAATGAACTCAGGCAGTGAATTTGCATGATTCGTCACTGGCCTTTCCTCTCTGGGGCTATAGTCAAATGTGATTTTTGCAGGAGAATCATTCTTTTAAAATCAGGTGTCTACAATGCAATAATTTGTGTTGACCATGGCTTCTAGTCATCATTAACAATGATCAAAACCCAAACTTTTTATTTATTTATTTTATTCTCTTAGAGGATAAAACTTTCTGTTCATTCAGAAATGGTGGGGAAGGAGAGCAGTGTGGCTGAACAGGGAACTTTTTGCTGAGTCTCTGGGAGAAAGAGTGTTTATGCTCAGTGGAAGAAGGGACAGGCAACTTAGGGAGAGTACAAGGAATTTGCCAGCATATGCAGAGAAAAAATCAGGAAGGCTAAAGTCCAGAATGAGCTCAACCTGGCCATTATGGTCAAGGATAACAAAAAATTATTTTACAAATATATTAATGGCATGTGGAGGTCCAAGGAGAATCTTCATCCTTTACTGAATTTAGGGGAGAACATGACTAAAGAAGATAAGGAAAATACTGAGGTTCTTAATGCCTTCTTTAAATCTGTCTTTACTAGTCAAACCACTTATCCTCGGAGTACTTAGCCTCCTGAGCTGGAAGTCTGGGACGTTGAGCAGAAGAAATCCCCCATAAGTTAACATGAAAACAGCTTGAGACCTGCTGTTCCACCTGGACTGTCACAAGCCCATGGGGCCAGATGGGATCCACTGAAGGGTGATGAGGGAGTTGGTGGATGTTATTGCTGAGCTGCTTTCCATCATCTATCAGCAGTCATGGTCACCTGGAGAGGTCCTGTATGACTGGAGACTTGCTAATGTGACACTCATCTTAAAAAGGGTCATAAGGAGGAAATGAGGCCTGTCAACGTAACCTCAGTGCCAGGAAAGGTGACGGAACACGTCGTCTTGAATGCAATCACACAGCATGTGCTGCACAACCTGGGGATCAGACCCAGTCAGCATGGATTCATGAACATGAACCGGCAGCGTGCCCAGGTGGCCAAGAAGGCCAACGTCATCCTGGCTTGTATCAGGAATGATGTAGCTAGCAGGAGTAGGGAGGTGATTGTCCCGCTGTACTCAGCTGTGGTGAGCCAGCACCTTGAGTACAGTGTTCTGTTTCGGGCCCCTCAGTATAAGACAGACATTGAGGCCCTGGAACATGTCCAGAGAAGGGCTACGAAGCTGGTGAAGGGTCTGGAAGACAAGTCCTATGAGGAGCGGTTGAGGGAACTGGGGTTGTTTAGTCTAGAGAAGAGGAAGCTCAGGAGAGACCTTATTGCCCTCTACAACTAGCTGAACAGAAGGGGTGGGGAGCTGGGGGTCAGCCTCTTCTCACAGGTAACTAGTGATAGAACTAGAGGGAATGGCCTCAGGTTGAGCCAGAGGAGGTTTAGGTTAGAAATTAGGAGGCATTTCTTCTCAGAAAGAGTAGTATAGACAAACTATTACAAAAGCGATATATGATGCTTGATCTCTTCCTGATATGGGGAATAAGTACTAAAACTAAGCTGTAAATTAATTTTAATTCATTTAGATTTGCAAATAATGAGCTCTTTTACTCTCACAAATACATGCCCGCATGTTTGATTGATTTCAGTGGAAATATGCACTGTATGCTCTTTTAAGAATCTCACTCAATGTATCAAAATTAGCTTCCAGCTATTTTTTCCATGTTATGAATATTTTTTGAGCTGAAACCTGGCGAAAAGTCCTCTTCAGAGATAGAATGTATTAGGGGTTTTAATAGAGCTGCAGTGATATAAGTAAAAGGTTAATTACCTCATGTTATGTTCTTTACAACTGTGTATATTATTCTAATACATATCATATAATTTAAATTCAGACAGCATTAGGCCCTAAAACTCATGTAGGAAAACTTACGCATATTGTATATGCTAAAGTTAATTGTAAAGAACTGATCAATTGACATCTATTGCTTTATGTTAATTTTCAGTTCTGACAATCTGATCATTAAGATGCCAAAGAAATTCTGTTGAAAAAATAAAACAAAACAAAACATCTGGCACTTCATATATAGCTTAATCATCCTAACAGCTGAAGGCTGAAATCTAAAATCTTCATTTATTCCATTTTGTTACTCTGATAATGGCAGTAGTCCAAAAAACCAACCAAACAAAAAAGTAGAAACACCTCCAAAGCATAAAAGTGATTATACTGTATTTTACTAATGGTTTAAGTCTGTATTCTGTCCTGGACAATGGCAAGACAGATACCAAAGAATTTCAGCTGTTCTTATCCTTGGTATGGAACAGTCCTAATTATGCTAGGCCTGTACGTTTTGTTTTCTACAATAACAAAAAAGAACATGTATTCTTTGAGTGTCTAGGAAGCCCATGCAGTAGTGTGCATACACTACACACTAGCTCTTTTAAAAAGGAAGCATAGCTGACTGTCTTGTCCTGTTTTAACTGCCTGACTGTAATAGTGCCGCCAGAAAACTGCATGCTTGTACAAGGGTACAGGGAGTCAGTGATCTTCAAAACTGATTCTCTACCATGTATACTTTGAGCACTTTGGACAGCCTGCAACTGTTAACATACCAGCTATGCCAGTGTCGATGATTACTCAGGTATGTACCTTTCTATCATGAATTTGTGCAACTGCTCTCTGTATGTTATATATAGAGCATATATACATATATGTTATATATAGAACATATATCTAGTCCATTTAAAATTGTATATGTATGAGCCAGCATGCCCTTGCTGAAAAGAAGGCTAAAGGTATCCTGGGCTACATTAGGCAAAGTATCACCAGAAGGTCAAGGGAGGTGATCTTTCCCCTATGCTCAGCACTAATGAGCCCAAAACTGGAGTAATGTGTTTTGTTCTGGTCTCCCTGGTACAAGAGAGACTTGGACATATGGGAGAAAGTCCAGTGAAGGGCCATGAAGATAATGGAGGGCACCTCCAGTGAGAAAAGGCTGAGAGAGCTGGGACTGTTCAGCCTAGAGAAGTCCCCAGGGGAATCTCATTAATGTATATAAGTATTTAAAGGGAGGATGAAAGGAAGATGAAAGCAGGCTCTTTTCAGTGGTTTCCATTAACAAGACAAGAGGCAATGGGCACAAGCTGGAAATCAGGAAACACTTCTTTACTGAATGAGCACTGGCACAGGTTGCCTAGAGAGTTTTGGAATCTCCGTTCTTGGTGGTGTTAAAAGCTGCCTGGACGTGGCCCTGGGGTAACCTGTTCTAGGTGTCCCTGCTTGAGCAGGGAAGTTGGACTACATGATCTCCAGAGGTCCCTTGCAAACTCAACCAATCTATGATTCACATACATTGACAATAAGAGTTGCCTATAAGCAAATCAAGAATGTCATGATATAAAGAGCAGTTTAACCAACAAAGGACAACAGTCAGTAACAAAAAGTGTTGTAAATTAGTTCATAAGGGACCAGGTCCATTTTAATGGACCAAATTTTACATTATATTATTAATGCACCAAAATTTTCAGTTACCAACTTCATTCTTAGGGTGGAACAACAACATTACATATTGAGCTTATTCTGCTAGGCTTGGACCATAGCGCTATACTGATGATTGTTAAACATCATGTTTAACATAATGTAAACATTGCTAGCACAATAACCTATTTATTTAATACTGTTTTTAAAAAAAAGTAATGAAATAACCTTTTTTAGCAGAGAATCTATATAATTTCAGTGATGTCATACATGCCTTATAACTTGAAATTCAAGACTCTGCATTACTATAAAGATGTTGATAAAAGAAAAACAAATATTTAGGGAAGCTGGAAACAATAGCAGAAAGAGTCCAAGGTTTACCACTGGCAAATTCTTGGCAGAATAGTGGTACCATACCAACTCATAAAAACCAGTTTTCCATGACTGAACTTAACTTTTCCTAATGCTGGCATGTAATGTAGACTTACAGAACTTTAATAAAATGTCTTGGGTTGGCCTACAGAGACTTCCAAAAAAAAAAAAATAATAATAATAATAATAGGAAGTTGCCAGCCTTTTTTTTTTTTTCTTTCTTTCTTGATAATATATTGCCAGTATTGACAACATTCCCTAAATACTGAATTTGGTGAAGACTCAATCAATACATGAACTATTGCATTCTGTTGCTCTTAAAAGAACTGAATACTTTCTTTTTTTTCCTTTCTATGTCTTGAAAAAGAATTATTAGTCATAAATGAAAAAAAAAAAAAAGTCCATGTGTAATGAAATCATCTGAAGATAGAGAGATATAGCTATTCCTTCATGTATCATTTGACAAGAAAGTGAATTCGGTTAGGACTAAAGATGCAAATAGCTGTCAATAGATTGTTCATATTTATCAGCCTTAGTTGTATACTCAATTAAAAGGATAGAAGATATGTTTATTTAATATGATGTGTTGAATGTGTTAATATGATGTGATGTCTTACATCTTTAGGCTTTCCTGGATAAATACTCATTTGATTTGATTTAAAACCTCTTCTTAAAATAGCCACTCTGAGCTAAAAGGTTTCATTGCTAAAGATGCTGTTATATCCTTCCATAAAGTGGTCCAAGTTTAGTTTTTCAATAAATTCATCTTTAAGCTGAATTTGCTGAATTTTATCTTCTAGCTACTGGATTTCATTACACTTTTATCACTAATAAAATAAAATTCAAATTTATTTTATCTATCTACATTGTTTAATCTACCTTTCAAATATCACTTTAAGTAGAACAATTCCTTGAGCGCAACCTCTAAATAGTTTTTGTGATTCTTTTATGTACAATACGATGACTTTATTCTTGAATTGACCACATGAGAAACAGTCGTAAATTTACAGTGGCAATGTCACTACCACTCAAAAAAAAGATGCAGTTTAACTTCGTTTGGTTTGACAGCTCATGTAGTTCTTAACAACTTGACTTTATATTAAATACAAACTGTTTTTCTATAGATAATTTAGTAATATATTCAATTCTACAGTTAGTTTTACCCTTCTTGACAATTAAACAAATATATATTAATGTAAGAATGTGTTCTTAATGTCTTTTTTTTTGAAAATATTCCATGTTTTCCCATATCATGTTAAATAATAGTGAATTGATATGTAAGAGAAAAATTCAAACTTTGATAAATGCATGTTAATTAAACATTTGTACATCTGTATATGTTGATTATGTGTCATGTATTTTACACCCAGTTTTCCACATGACCATTGGCCACCAAAAGTATGATGTCATTAACATAAAAATACAAAACAAAAATGTAAATGCAATTTTAAAAGGTCCAATTTCTATCCTTCATACAGCTATTATTATTATTATTGATTCTGACTAAATAACTCATTGCTAAGTTTTGTTTTTTCTACTTTTTCTACAAATGATAGCCATACAGAATCACAGAATGGTTAACTTCTCTTCCCACTTTTCTTACTGAAATGTGGTGGAATTAATGAACACCAGAAGCATGATGACTGAAAGAAGATAAGTAGTTAAGAAAGACAGATCACATGACACAAGAAATCTTAACACTCAGGACTAGCTGAAAAGAATAAAACATAGTTTATAATCCCCCTTACCCCCCGTGTTTGTTTGTTTGTTTTTAATTATTATTATTATTATTATTATTATTTATTTTTTCCCCAACATTCTAGTGCATCTAGTGCATCTATTTTGATACAGTTCTGGATGTCAAAAAAAAAAAAAAAAAAATCTGTCTGGGATCAAAACTCAAAAGCACGATGTACCAGCACTTCAGAGATCAGAGCCATAGTCAGTGGAATTTTGCTATCAGCTATTAGGGATGGTAAAATGGAGAGAAGCAAAGGAGTGAAAGCTGATCTTTCTCACACTGAAATCAATAAGAGATTTGCCACTGACTTCAAAAGAAACAGCAGCAGGGCAAAACACACAGCCATGGAGAAAACACTCAGAAGACTATCTAGAAAGAAGACGAAAGAAAAGAACAAAGCAAGATGTTTAGGGAGAGAAAAAGATGGTGTGAGAAAAGGTAAAAATGCAAAAGGTTATATTAGAAAATATAAAGGTTATATTAAAAAGGTTATATTAGAAAATATAAAAATTATATTAGAAAATATAAAAATATCTTGAATTAGAAAAGCTTTCACAGATTCATAAAGTACCTCCTTATCCTGTTTTAAATAATATTTTCACCTCAAATAAATAAAAAATTCTTAAATTTGTTTTTGTATTAGGAGATGATTTCTTCAGTAAATTTATTTTGACTGCTTACATTAGCTTTAGGCTAATTAGCTGGGCTTTAGGCAAGCTGTTCCATAGACTTAAAGGTTACTTCAATTCCTCCACAGCAGCCCGATGAGCGTTGTTGTGTTGTGTTTTTTGTTTGTTTTTTGTTTGTTTGTTTGTTTTGTTTTGTTTTTTAATAATTCATAGAAGAGAATGAAAAGTGAACTACATTAATTCTACCTAGAAAATCCTAGAAGCAGCAGCAAACAGCCCGTTTCTTATGAAGCCAAATATCAAGTGAGCTTATGCATGCATACACGCATACGAATTATATGAATGTTTGTGTATTTGCTCATGATTTTATTAGATTTAAATTACAGATACATAGAAGAGTGAGTTCATTGTACATGTTCTGAGGTCAGGCTGCAAACATATTTTGATGCCAAGAGAACTTGTAGATATTTTAAGAGATCTTTACTCTGGTGCTTTCAGGTGGAGGTTGTGTAGTAGGTTTGTATAACATTGCTTGGTACTCCATGTATCCTTTTCCTTAGTCTTCTTTACATGTCTTTTTCTATGTGATTTGTCCTATGAAGTAATAGGGAAAAAAAGTAAAAGAGAAATCAGACTCTGGATCTTATCTGGAGAATTAATTTCACACAGTTTTAATGTTCTAACTGTTAAGATTCAAATGTGAGTATATTATTTGATTTCTCTGTATATTCAGTGGAGAAGGAAAGTTGTCCACAGAGACAGATTTGCTGCATCTATTTGAGGTTTGTGGCATTCTTTTCCCTAGGTGTTTTTCATTCTTTTAGGAAGTCTTCTTTCTCATTGATAATCGAGATATCCTTGTTGACTTATTTAGAATGAAGGAATGACTTTTAAGCCTACAGTTAAATAACTGTCTCCTTTATTCATGATATTTATCAATGATGAATATGTATTAAAATTATATGTAACTCTACAAATTCCATTTAAAGATTACATCACTACCAGTTAAGAAAATATTTCAAAAGAGCAAATTCATATATACTGATATGTCTAAAAATTCACTTATTTATTCCTGCAATTGGCAGAAATAATCATATACGATATAAAATACATAAAAATACATAAAAATAACACAAAGTATTTCTAAATGCTTTTTTATTATTTATTATTCACGAGTAGGTTACATTACTAAAAGAAAATAGGATTAATAAATATGCACATTAATATGAGCCTCAGTTCTTGAACAGCAAATGAATGTCGTTTCTGATTCTATGAGTACATCACCTAAGCAACCTGAGAATTCAATAAGGATAGTATTCCATTAAAATAAGTGGATGTGTTGTTTTGTTTGTGTGTGTGTATTTTTTTTCTTTCCTTTGTGCATTATTTATATCTGAAAAGTATGATAAGTTGACTCTGAAGAAACTCATCATAAACTGTCAACGCACCAGGTAACAAATCAATGGTTGTTTAAATTACTGTGTTTTCCAAAGGAAAATATATTTTTGTTTGGAGCCCTAAATTCATTATGCCTCAGTGCATACTGAGTGAAAAACACTATCTTCGTCATTAATGTGTTTATAAAAGGCTCTTGTTTTCAGCACCAGAGTCTGTTGCTTGCTTGCTATTTTATTTTTTCTTTGATGTATTATCTGACAGTAAAAGCTAATGCACTCAGCAGCTCTCAAAGACTTTGAATTGATTTTAAAATTTAAGTAAATTTTTAAACAGGAACAAGCTTAACTACATTATTAATTATTATGAATTATTGCAATACCTTATTGAGAAATTTAGATTAGTTCATAAAAAGTAAAATTATGATTTGTGGTGCTCAAGAATGGATTTTAATGATTTTGTTTTTCCACAGCGGTGATATTTCTGTGAACTTTTCAAATCTTGCTGAGTTTTTGGGTTTCTTTTATTTTTATTCTGTGAAGATTTTTTCAGAAAGGACAAAAACAAAAAGAATACTAAACAATTTCTAAGCCAAACATTAAACAAACAAGCAAACAAACCCCACTGCATTTCCCAACATAATTTAGAGCATCATAAACCTATTTTATTGTTCCTGTTTAACGGTATGACAAAGAAGTATCATGAGAGAAATTTGTCCTCCATAGAAGTTATATCAACAAAAATCATGTGCTATCTGTTAAAGAATACCAATGTGGCTTTAAAATCACAATTAATTATGAATCATTATGTGGTTACTAATAGAAATAAAATTCTGATTTTTTTTTTTTTTTTTCAGATGTCAGGGTGTTACTGTTTTGTATTTATCTGTACATGCCTCCCTAATCACCATGGGAATAAAGTTTTTATGACAATATTCAGGTAACCAAAGCCCTTTAAGAGCAGAGAGAGTCTCCTCTATAGACCAATAAATAGAGTAATTATGATTGTTCTGTTTCCTTAAAGTACTGAAGAGCAGGTACTACTTTTAAAGCAGGACAACTCCTTTCCAAGTACCTCTGGTAGTGCTTTCCAAGTATCTACCTACATTTTGAAGATATATTTCATACTTGACTTCTTCAAAAGCTATTTTTATAACTTTTTTTTTTTTTTTCCTCAGGTTCCTGGATAATTCATCTTCGGTATTTATTTTTCATGATACAGCAGAACACGTAAGAGGACCCATGTAAAACAGACATAGAGAGAGACTCCTCCCTCCTCACTGGCTAGTAGGGAGAGTAAGTTCACTAGTGAAGACACACACAGCACTCTAGATTTATGAGTACACACATACATTCACAGACGTTTTGAACACCCGGCATGACCCTTCTATCTGTCCAGCACCCCTGCCTGATTCCCAGGTCACCTACTTGCTGGCTAGTCCAGCCTAAAGTTGTCTGCTAATGCACACACTCACACACTTGTTCCTCAGGAACACCACATTCGCAAGACTCCCTGAGTGTACGGGTTTCACTGCCTGCCTGATACCCTGGCATAGATCCAAGGCCCCTGCTACTCACCAGCTAGTCCAACTTACAGTTTGCTAACACATACACCAACACCCCATGCACACTAGCCTGTGTATGATACTAAACTCACCCCTCTCTCTCCCCCAGCAGCTGGCACCAAGCACATGGCTGTGTGACACATGGCCTTGTTCCAGCTATCAGTGTGGAGGCCTGCACTTGCTTCACTCATGCTGCCCCCCACCTCCCCTACCCCTCCAAATGGCTAGTCTGGGAACACACCCTGCTCCTGCCCCAGTGGCTGGAAGCAGAAGACCCCCACTTCCACCAGTAGCTGATGCCAGGACCCCACTTGCTCCATTAGCTGGCACCAGAGGCAGGGGCCACCTACACCTCCTGTCTATTGCCCCTGCAACTACTGATGGTAGGACCCTCACTCACTCCAGTAGCTGGTACCACAGTCCGTGAGAACCTACAGGCCAGGCCTGACTCCAGTACCCAGCACTAAATTCACTCAGACTGCCAGTGCCACCCCAGTAGCTGGTGGGGAACACATAGCTCTCCAGACCCAGTGGCTGGGAGTAGGGAACTCCACTTGCTCCAGTCCAGCTGGCATTGAACCCCACCCCCCAACTCCAGTAGCTGACACCACAAGCCATAGGCACCTACAACCCAGGTCTGACTCCAGGGTGTAGGTGCCCCTGGGTGCTGGCATGCAGTCTGCTCAGACCAATCCCCCCTAGAAGCTGGCATTCCACACTCCAAGTCTATAGGACCTTTTCAGATCCAGAAAACGATGGCCCCTCAAACTACTGATACTAGGAACCAACTCACTCCAGTAGCTGGCACCACAGTCCATGGCACCTACACTTCTGGCCTGACTCGAGTAGCTGGCACTAATGCCACTTGCACACACACAGGTCCCACCAGCAACTGGTGCTGAGACTTCTGCACTCTCTCCTTTAGCACAACAGTCCAGCATGCAATTTGCCAACCTGAGTTCACAAGCTGGCACTAAGGTTTTCTCACCCACATCCAGGTTTTGCTACTAGCTGGCACTTAATCCTCTAAGCCCACATACAAATGACGGAGAGAGAATAAATACACAGCAAGATGGTTAGAAGAAGTATTTAATGTGAGAAATGTATAAGAAGACAGGACAGACTGCAGTGATCAGGCATAGGGCCCAGCCAGACAGTCATACTGACTGGTCCCCATTTTACATGCAACTGGCCCTTTTCTGCCCTTTTCTACCTATCCCCCCCTTTCTGTTCCTCCAGCTCACCTTTTACCCCTGCACATTCCCCATGTTTTTGCAGAGCTCTGCAGTTTCTGCACGCTCCTAGTCTGTGCCCCCTTGATTCACAATCTTACCAGTTGCAAGGTTCATCCTTCCTGGAAGTGGTGCCTGTAGCTTGTTAGCCCACCAATTAGAGGTTTGTTTCTTGTGATTGTCTCCTACATTAGAAATCCTTGATCAGATAAACCTGCCGGCATAAACATTCCTACATCGTCATGTGATCTCATAAATTAGCATGACTGGGAAGACTTGGTTCCTTCCCATCATTTCCTCCCTTTGTAACTATCCTTTATTGTCTTGGAAAAGGGCCCTTGATCAAGTATGCATGCTCTTTCTACATATACTTACAACTTCTTTCAATTTCTGCTCCTGACAACTTCAGGCAAGAATACCACCAGGTGAAGCAATGAGGCCCTCTGCATTCAGAGCACTTCCTAGTTGAGCCAGAAAGGGAAAATACATTAATCAAAGCTAAATGGAAAAAAGCATTGGACCTCAAGTCCCAGCAGTCATTGGGCAAGTAGATTTTCATGATGTCAGTCTCCGTGTAGGGAGAGAGGATGAAATCAGGAAACCCAGGGTGAAAGGGATCAAGAAACCAAGAAGAGAAGAACAGTGATTGGACCAGCTAGTCAGAGAGCAGACCAAAAGTTGTTCTCTTATTTAAGGACTCTTTGAACAGATCAACCACATATTAAAATATCTTAAAATAAAATCATGCTGACTTAAATTTAAAACATGGATAGGTACAGAAATGATAGAAATGTAGTAGTAACTTATCTTTGCCATGTAACATAATGGCAATATTTTTGGTGTTTGAACCATTGAGGAGTGATATACCCTCAGGTTATACATATATGACCTCATGTCAGGTTATGTATTAAGAAAGGGCACAGGCATTCACCCAGCTGGAAGTACACATCCTCCGGCTTTTTCAGACCATCGTGTCACTTAGCAAACTCTCTTAAGATGCTGGAGAAAATCAAAGTTTTCTTCAGCAGACTCTAAATGCAATAGAAGGCAAAGATACAGGAAGCAAAGCTAAAAGGAGCTGGAAGAGTGACTGAAAGTTGTCCTAGTGCACTCAGTTAATGACTCATAAAAACAATAGCAGGATTCAACCTCCTGTTAAGGAAGTGAAGAGGAACAGTATATCTACAATATTCTACAATATATTTCCCTCTCACCAAAGGAAGACTTTTGTAACCATATCCTGCTGAAAAATCCATACAGTTAGAAACCTTTTTTTTTTTTTTTTTTTTTTTTCCTCTTTTTCTTCTTGCCATGAATTGTGACAATATTGTACATTGTAATGTCCAGTTCCATCTACTGCAAATGTGTTAGTTAAAACAGCACAGATCTTGCTGGAGGTTAATGACAGTTTCATGTTGAGATATGCATTAACTGAATTGTTAGATTGTTTTCAGACCCCATGCCTGAATGTTAAGTGCTAGTTTGCACATGTCTGTACTTATTAGAGAGGCTGGCAGATGCAGTCAAACAGATGTAGAACAGTTCAGAAAACTGCAGAATGCTGGTCTGCATGTGCATGGCCTGAACAATATCTAGAACTGCAATACATCTGTAAAGAGGGTCCTTTCATAAAGGACCTATTTATTTTACAAACAAGGACTTTTCTCAGGATATATAAAAACATTGAGCAAGTACTGAGGACAGCATATAAGGCCCAAAGCAAGTAAGGAAGTGTGATTCTTAAGGAAAAAAAAAAAAAAAAAAAAAAAAAAAAGTTGCAATTTTGGATAGACTATACAAGAAAAGAGTTCAACATGTAGAAGTGTAACTTCTGAGAATGTGGAATTTCCAGGCAAAACCCTGGTAGGGCGGTACTAGAAAGAAGAAATGGGATAGAAGTTAGAGAAAAATGAAAGATGCTAAAAAATAATTTATTTGTAGTGGAGGAAAAGAATAATTTATTACTGATGTAGTGATGGCAGTAGTAACAAAAGTAATACTACACCTTCTGTTAAATTTACTCTGTGGCTATGGACACAAGGCAGTAGAGGTACCATTTTTAGCCAAAACTGAGAAATAGAAGGAGAGGTATACAACTGACTGAGCTGCAAACTTTTATGCTATAATGCAGATAGTATAAAAAATTCCACATTAAGAAATAAGATGGTGACTGGGGTATGTGATTCCTGCTGCAAGAAGGACCAGCAAGAGAAAAACAAAACAAAACAAAATAATAATAATAATAAAACACAATCCTGAAGAGTAAAGGCAATTGAGTGGTCCAATTAAAGAGTCATATTAATAATATGTGCTGATGGAACAAGTGATGGTTCAAGCTGGAGGACCTCAAGAATTGAAATAAAAGTAGTTGATCCAAGAGTTTCAAAGTAGCAGATAACACTAGGGAAAGAATAAACTTGGAAAAATAAAGCAAACCTCAGCAATGGTGCAAAAGAAAAAACAAAACCACTTCAAACCCCAATGTCTCAATTTGTAGATCCTTTATGGGACATTTTGTAAGTCATACACAGTGCTGTGAGCTGTGTCAGGTGAAAAAACGATATTCACTAACATCTGCCAGTTGGTGTATGACTTTTATTAACTCTTAGAAAAGTTATTGTACAGAGTGACAGGAGGGGGTAACCTTTTAATTCTACCAGATCTTCTTTGGAGCTATCCTCAATAGTTTTAGATAATACAAATGCTGATTGCTGTTTTAGAGACATTCTAAATATTCTCTGTTTAAAAAATAAAATAAAATAAAATAAAATAAAATAAAATAAAATATTTCTGTTTTTATATGCTCTAAGAGAATAATTAATAATTTTATATTCTCTCTAAGATAATATTCTCCATTTTTCTTTGGTTTTACTGATAATTATATTACAAAATCACCCACTAGTTTTGTTTCATATCCATGCCAGAGAAAACTGTAATGGAATTCCAGCAACACTGACCAAAAGCAGCTCAGACTGGCATCACAGAATCATAGTATAATTTAGGTTGGAAAAGACCTCTACGATTATTAAGTCCAACCATTATACATCACATCCAACCACTGAAAAAGAAAAACTGAAAATAATGTACTCTAAAACTAGTCTGAGGATGCTGGCAAATGTAAACTGCTGATGAGCAAGTCATACAAGCTTAAAGAGTTTATGGTAGCTGATTAAAAAAAAATCACCAACATTTCTGAACACAAGGACAATGAAAGAATTGTACTGGATTGCACTGTAACACTGGACTGTCCCCAACATGAAAAAGGAGGGAGAACAGTCAGCATGGAATCTCATCCTCCAGATTTACAGAACATAAGGACATTTCACTGAAATTAATATCTAGAGGGGAAACTCCAGTTAGAAATGCATTTCTATTTGCAGCTGTGAGCTGAATTCTATTAGCTGAGGTGGAGACATTGAAGATGGAAGAAGTAAACTTGCAAAAACAAAAGATTTAATACATGAGCATATTCCTTGAAAGTAGCACTGAGTAGACGAACAGCCAAATAGTGCCAAGAAAGCCTTCAAACAAAAGGAATACCTGTACTGATTAAAAACAAACAAACAAACAAACAAACAAAAACAATTAACAGGGCACTGAAGGAAGTCACAGCCTATTAGTTGTGACTGAGGACATGATGACCAATTTATTCAGGGAAAGGTGTTCACTGTGATGTCAATAATGGTTTTAGTTGTATTGGGATAAATGCCCTTTCCCTTCCTAGTAGTAGTTTTCCAAGGGAAAGAAGAAACTGGATACTGAGTTAAAAGATAAGAAAAACTCCAACTACTGAATTTCAGTTACTCTATAAAAAGTGTACTCTTTTTTTTTTTTTTTTTTTTTTTTTTTTCAGATGATTCAAGTACACTGTATTCTAAGAGGAATTATAGTAATTTTTACGTAAAATAAGGAGTCATTCTGCAAAGTTACAAAAATTTGAATAGTGCTGTCTGTTACGAGAATTCCCTGTAACATCTAATTACAAGACTAGTTCCTAACAAACAGGTAGTGTTCTAGTAACAAATGTAACTGGTACTGTAGGGTATTTTCCCGTGGTTCCAGAGCAAGAGGATATATATTTAACAAAATGGGGAATGTCACGAAGAGAAAGCATGAACCCATGTTCGAAGCTGATTACTGTCCTGGAAAACAGAACTCTGTATCTCTGCTATTTCATACATAGTGTTAAATAATTTAAATGAAACTGCTGTTATATATAAATATGTTCCAAATTTTAAGCACCTGAAGTGATATCTTTCAATCCAATTCAGATATGAGTTCATAGCTGAAATTGGAAGTATACTATTTTTATACTGTCCTAAATTGTCTTCCAAAACAAATTTTCAAAATATTAAACCAGCATGGCACTAATACCCTTCATATCCTTTTATAATATACTTATATACTATATATAGTAAAGTCCATTATTCTCTTCAAATGTTTTGATATGATACTATGCAGTAAATGAGACCTAGGATCACACACATGTTAAACTGAGGTTTTAGATAAATATCCATAGATCTGTACTACTATTGCATATTCACTTTTTATCACTGTACTGGGGGGGGGGGGGGGGGGGGGAGGGGGAAATAACTTTCTTCATAGTAGCCCATACAGTGCTGTGCTTTGGATTCATGAATAAAACAATGCTCATAACACACCAGTGTTTTAGCTATGGCTGAACTGTGCTTGCACAGTGCCAAGGGCTTTCTCTTTTTCCTATTTTGTTCCCTCAGGGAGTAGGCTAGTGGACAGAAGTTGGGAGGGGACATAGATGGGACAGCTGACCTTAACTGGCCAATGGAGGCCAATTATGGCCCTAATTGGCCATACATAGCTATGACATTCACCTTCCCAAAGAACCATTACATGTACTGCTTTCCAGGAAGTGGCTGGACATCTACCTGCCAAAGGGGAAGTAGTGAATGAATTGCTTATTTTGTTTTGTTTGCACACACAGATTTTCCTTCACCTATTAAACTGTTTTTACCTTGATCCATGTGTCATTTTGCCTTCCTTCTATTTTCTCCCCATCCTGCAGGAGAGAAGAGTGAATGACCAGCTGTATGGATGTTTATCTGCTGGCCAGGGTCGACCCTCCAAAATCACTCATTCTATACATTAAATTAAAAATTGTCATATGTGTTAACAGGCACTTGTATAGTCAAATGTTATATTGTAATAAATGTTAATAAAGGTTAACAAAATAAAAAAGGTCAGTCCCCAGCCTGTACTTGTACATAGGGCTATTCCTCCTGAGGTGCAGGACCCTGCACTTGCTTTTTTTGAACTCCATGAGATTCCTCTACACCCATATCTCTAGCCTGTCCTTGTCCCTCTGAATGGCAGCAAAGCTGTCTGGTGTATCAACCTCTCCTCCAAGTTCTGTGTTATCTGCAAACTTGCTAAGGGTGCACTGTATTCCATTATCCAGGCTACTGATGAATAAGCTGAACAAGACTTGGAGCCAGTACTGACCCCTATGGGACACCACCAGCTACAGGCCTTCAACTAGACTCCCGCTGCTGAGCACAACCCTCTGAACTCTGACATCCAGCCAGTTCTCAATCCACCTCACTGTCCACTCATTTATCCCACACTTCCTGGTCTTGCTTATGAGGATATTATAGAAGACAGTATCGAAAGCTTTGCTAAAGTCATTCCAATGCCTGAGGCAAAAAAGCCAAGGACATGGAGGTGCTTGAGCGAGTCCAGAGAAGGGCAACGAAGCTGGTGAAGGGTCCAGAGAACAAGTCTTATGAGGAGTGGCTGAGGGAGCTGGGACTATTTAGCCTGAAGAAGAGGACGCTCAGGGGTGACCTTACCACACTCTACAGGTACCTGAAAGGAGGCTGTAGCGTGGTGGCAGTTGATCTATTCTCCCACGTGCCTGGTGACAGGATGAGGGGAATGGGCTAAAGTTGTGCCAGGGGAGGTTTAGGTTGGATATTAGGAAGAACTTCTTTACAGAACGGGTTGTTAGTCACTGGAATAGGCTGCCCAGGGAAGTGGTTGAGTCACCATCCCTGAAGGTCTTTAAAAGACATTTAGATGTAGAGCTCAGGGATATGGTTTAGTGGGGGGCTTGTTAGAATTAGGTCAGAGGTTGGACTCGGTGATCTTGGAGGTCTCTTCCAACCTAGACTGTTCTGTGATTCTGTGATTCTGTAAAGTCAAGGTAGACAACATCCACTGGTCTCCTCTCATCTACCTAGCCATTCATATTGTCATAGAAGGCTACCAGATTAACTGAGCTTGATTTCCCCTTGGTGAATCCATGCTAACTACTCCTGATCTCCATGTGCTTGGAAATGACCTTCAGCATGAGCAATTCCATTATCTTTCCAGCGTTGTGTGTGAGGCTGACTGGCCTGTAGTTTCCTGGGTTCTCCTTGTCCTTTTTGAGGCTGGAGTGATATTGCCTTTATTCCCAGTCCCCGAGCACCTTTCCTGTGACCTTTCAAAGATGAGTGGCCTAGCAATAACATCCACCAGCACTCATGGGTACAACCTATCAGGGCTCATGTATTTGCAGGTGTCAAGTTTGACTTAATAACCCGATCTACCCAATCTTTGACCAAAGAAAAGTCTTCCTTTCTCCAGACTTTCTTGTCTTTAGGGTTTCATATTTATGAGTCTTAGCAGTGAAGACTGAAGTAAAGTCATTCTTTGTCACACTCTGCCTTCTCTGTATCTTTCATCACCATGGCACCTACTCCATTCAGCAGTGAGCCCACATTTTCCCTAGTCTTCCTTTTGCTACTGATTTATTCGAAGAAGCCCTTCTTGTTGCCCTTGACATCCCTTGCCAGATTTAATTCCAAATGAGTAATGGCCTTCATTGTCATATCTCTGCATACTCTGACAATGTCCCTATATTCCTTCCAAGAGGTCGGTCCCTTTTTCCATATGCTGTATACAATCTTCTTCTGTATGAGTTTTGCCAGGAACTCATTGCTCATCCATGCAGTCTTCCGCCCTCTTTACTTGCCTTCTTACTCATAGGGATACATTGATCTTGAGTTTGTAGGAAGTGTTGCTTGAATACTGACCAGCTCTCTTGGACACCCCTTCCTTCTAGAGCTCTAACCCATGGGATTTGTAAAAGGAGGTCCCTGAAGAGGCCAAAATTTGCTCTCCTGAAGTCCAGGGTTGCAGTCCTACTTTTTGCCAAGCTTCCTCTTCCTTTTTGCCCAGCTTCCTCTTTTTCCTGAACTCCATCATATCTAAAGCAAGCAAAGTACTTTTTTTTTTTTTTTTAATTATTATTATTATTATTTTTATTAATGTTAATTCAGTATATAATAAAGAAGGAAAAGTTTCTCAGGAGAAATTTTGCAGAGATCAAAAAGTTACATGGTAGAAAAACATTCTACAGTCATTTTTAGAGCTGAAAAGTCATAGTGCCTGTGACATTTTGAAATGATATAATGAAATCAACTCTCTTTCTGGCCAGGTTGTTCATATTATATGGTTGCAATAGGTGATATCCAAAGATTTTAAATATTCACTTTTGTTCAGATAAGAACTCTGAATAATCCTTCCAGTCACCAAAATGTGACAGTAAATATTGCAAACATAGGCTTGTAATATATGCATTGTATATATATATTTCACTAACAGGCTGGGAATAACTCAGGCAGCCATTTTCACTGTGATTTCAATGCCTAAGTTTACAGGGCATCAGATAGGTGGCTTATAAATAAATATAAATATTATATATAATATTATATTTATTATAAGTGATATAAATATATATCACTTATAAATAGTGATTATACTGACAAAAATAAAATGTTACAGATGCCACATCTATTTCAGAGATTTTTATTTTTATTTATTTTTTTTTTTCAGATACATTAGCTATTTCATAAAGGATTGTTGAAATTAATCACTACTTGAAATCTTTGAGATATGACTGGATTTCTGTGAACAGTTCTGTGCAGAAGATGAAAATAAAGGATCTAATGACCCCTTATGAAAAAAAAAAAAAAAAAAAGAAACTCTTATCAAATGAATTTTCAACAGTTTTTCTTTTGTCTTGCTATGCCTTGTAAAAATGATTTTGATATAATTAGAATGTTTAAAAACATATTTAAATATTTATTAACATAGTCCCCCAAACCAATAATGCAGAATTCAGAACAACAATTTTAAAGGAAAAATGATTTTGTCTCCAATATACTACTAAACACAGTGATAAATGTGAATCATTTGACATATTTCACATTCAACATTCACAGTAAAGTGTAATAGTGAAGGAGAAAAAAGCATAGTTGATTAATGAAAAGCCATTGTGGCATTGTGGAATAAGGAATAATGAAGACTGTATTTTAGTTCTAAACCAGAAATAAGAAAAATGAAAAAGCTTCATAAGTGTAAATGATTTTTTGAAAAAATATCTTCCTTTAGTAAGATGCAGTTTAAGGAATTACTTTCTCTGAATGTAACTTTTGATTTAACAATAATAATAATTTAAAAGAGTCATCTCTATACTTTGAATTATAAGACCATTGAATGACAAAGTTGGTTTAAATAAACCATAAGGGAGAAAAATCAACAGTTTTTTTCTTCCTAGCAGCCATGGATATTAACAGAGCATCAAGAGGAAATCATCAATTGTCACAAGTAAATGTATCACTATAGGTGATAGCAGAAAATATAGAACAGAATATATAAGAACCTTAACTGCAGTGGCCGATAAAATAAATAAATAAATAAATAAATAATCAGACTATATTTCTGAGAGCACTGTCCAAACACTTATTTACCTCCAGCAGGCTTGCTGCCATGGCAGTTCCCTGGGGAGCTTGTTCCAGTGCCCAACTAACCTTTTGGTGAAGAACCTTTTCCTATTAACTAACCTGAACTTCCCACATTGTAGCTTTATGCCATTCCCTCAAGTCCTATTGCTCAGAGAATGTCTATTGTTTTCACTAAATGCTTTACAACCAACTAATTTAGTGGGCACAAATCTAGATATTTCAGGGAATTATTAGTTTTGATAAATAAACTTTATCATTTGACATTGGTAGAAAGTAGTTTAAAATATTTTTAAAATGTTACTTATGTTAAGCTGCTAAAGGAAGACAAGCATTTTCAAGTTTCCCAGTTTGAAATTATTCTTTTCTTATGCAGAGGCATATCATGTGTAATACTGATCACATAAATACAAAATGAATTGATCTTGATTCTGAATCATCACTAAACAATTCAGTAAGAAAAATTGCTGAAGCAGAATAAGATTTGAAAGAGGGAATAATGATTTCATTCTGTGTCCCTTTTATTTATTTATTTATTTATTTATTTATTTTATTTTATTTTTTAAAGGTAGCTATGTATAATTTCATATCTTAAATATTTTAGTACTCTGCAAGAAGTCATTTGTGTAACAATTTATTATCTTTCCTACACTGAAATACTCACAGGGTGGTTTAAATTTGCTCCTGGAACATTGCCATATAAAGCTTGTGGTAAAGTCAAAGTCCATGGTATTTACAATTACATTATATGAGGTAGGAATGAGGTAAGCCTGTACTATTTAAACAGTGCTATAAGAAGCTCCTATCAAATATAAGAAGTCATTTTCATCTGGTAGAGTAGTGCACTATAAAGAATGAGAAATAGGTGATCATTAATGAATAGGAAAAAAATGAAAATATGTATGTTAGTGGAAAAAAAAATAACAATCTGTTCTTTTCACCCATCAGATATTGTTATTCATTTTGAATAAAATGGAAGGAATATATTCTAAGTGTCTGTATTTCAAGAACTGTTAAGTAGAAAGACATAAATTACCTGAACAAGAAATTGTTGGAGACTGGGAAGATATTCTGGAAAAAATGTTATTGAATCCTCACTCTTATTTTCACATGCTTTCTTCAGCATCTTAAGATACTGGACAAAGAAGTACTTATATAAATCTTCCAGTATGTTTTTTCCTTTACTCTGAACCATATCTGTGAAAATGGAGTATAGATCCCATGATGACAACTTATAATTTATGTTAGATGTTAGTATAAATGGTCCTCCGAAATTCTCATTTTTTTTTTTTCTGAATGAAGAACATCAAATAAATAAATAAACAGATAAATAAATAAATAAATGGTTGATGTAATTTTCCAAAGGTCACTGAAAAAGCTGAGAGCAGAACATAATTTTCAAGCATTATGAAGTTATCTTTAGTAATATCAGCATTGTTTCTTCTCTCACAGTAATACTAACAAGTTTATTTACTACATTAACATGTACAAATCCAAGATGTAATAATATTTGCATGTACAAAGGTTCTTAAATAATCCTGAGAGTCCGTTTAATTAGCCACTAAATTACCACCAGAAGACAAATAATTATCAGTTTTACAATGTTTCTGGGCAAAACTCTCGTTCTCAGCTGATGTAATCAACTTGATTCCACCGACTTCACTGGAATTAGCACTAATGGACACCAGAGAGATTTTCAGGTCTGAGGTTATGGAAGCATTTAAGTACCTCCTTAATTTTAAGCAAATGAATGATCCTTTTGACTTCATTATATTATTTCCCTATAGGGCTTGGGGCTGCTGTCATGATGGGTATTAATGTAATCTTTCAATCTTTAGCCAGAAAGCATAGACTTTGTCACTAACATTAAGGGGTATTATAAGTGTCTGGTCTTGTACTAGCACACAGGCACACACTTGTCCAAAAGGCACCCCCTACATACGTGTCCCCCTCAATATCAGACCATGCCCTCTCCCCACCTGTTACTCCAGCCTGGACCCCAGCGGCTGGTTTTTGGACACACACAAGTACTTCCCCAGTGTCTGGAGTTTGACAGCCCCACTCACTCCAGTAGCTGAAGCTGAGACCCCACTGGCTCCAGTCACTGGCACCACAGGCCAGGGGTGCCCACACTTCTGATTCCAGGAGCTGCCACCAAACACCAAGCCCAGTTACACCAATCCCACCTGTAGCTGGCATCTTGTCCTTACAGCACTCACACATGGCACAGAGATTGAGATTACAAAGAGACAGTTAAGAAAGGATTTGATAAGAAGGACAGAAAGAGGTGCTCAGGCATAGGAGTCAGACAGGCAAGAGAGCTGACTTGCCATTTCATGTGCAGCCTGTCCCTTTTATACCCCTTTCTGTCTATCTCTTTTTTATTCTTCTCTGATCCCCTTCCCCAGCACATCACCACCCCAACCCCACCCCCCAGTTTGCACAGTTCAAAGTTACATGACCATCCTGATACATGCATCACCACCATGCTTGCCAGTGTTCAAATGTAACTTGTTATGATGCTTGTTATCCTTCTAACATTCTCACTGGAAGTCTAATATTTCCACCATAATAATAAGATTATATGTTGTAAAACATTTAAAAGAGTTAAGGATCCTAATTTGGACAGTTTTGAACTTAAAAAATCTAGAAACAAGATTATACTTTTACTTTATCCTCATACCTAACATGATTACACATACCCTTGTTAGTTTAAGACTGGAAGTTGAATTATAGTTGCATAAACTTGAATGGTGGATCTTGGGTACTGAAGTTAATACAAAATAATATGCAAGAATTAAAATATTGTCAGAAACTGCAAGTCAGCTTTTAAATATTTAGAACTGTGGCTCTCAAAAGAGTTTCTCAGTGTTTTGTTGTTGTTGTTTTTGTTGTTTTTGTTGTTTTTTGTTTTTAAAGCTTAGTTATGGAGTTCCTGGGTGATTATTATGCTAATGCCATTTAGTTTGTACTGTGTTTTAAAATGATCACTAAAATGCTTCACTGTGGAGCAGTATGATAATTATGAGCCCAAAATGGATACAACCATTGAAAGGATAGATCCAAAATGAGGTATCAGTAAGATAAAGGTGAAGATAGGAATACAGAAAATTATTAATGTTACTGCATTAAATGAAGTTTGATAACAATTCAATTGCAATATGATACAGAGTTCTACTTGACTAATGATCTGTTCAAAGAGATACAAGTGCCAAGAATAGCTATAAGGATTATCAGGGGAAAAAACCACCACCACCAACAAAACCTACCAGTGTGAGAGGAATCTTAAGGAGATTGGCTTATTTAGCCTAGAAAAGTAAAGGTTAAGAGATGTTACTGCCAATCAAAGAAAAAGTCTTAGGATAATGCCCTAGAATTCAGACTAGCTATTTCAAAACAACTAAGTAGTGAATATGGGAATAAATAAGTATGGGAAGGCTGTGCTATATAGTTATAAATAATAAGAATACAGAACTCCAAAAGATTGAAGAACAATCTTTCAGCAAAGCAAACAGGAAAAAAAAAAAAAAAAAAAAAAAAAAAAAAAAAAAAAAAAAAAAAAAGTAATTGGGTAGTTTGTAAAAGGGACTGCATTCCAAAAATATCTACTGTGTATCAGGAAATAAGTTCCACATCTCCTAGTGTGAAGTTTCCTGAAGTTTCCATATCCTCCCTATTTTTCCTTGATGGGCTTTAAAAAATAAATCACAGCATTTCCTTGAAGTTTTGCCTGGATTCAGGATAACACCACCCCTCCAGTTTCCCAGAACAGACATACTACATTCTTCCAGGCTGCATAATATTGAGAAGTCAAAGTGATTGAAATATTGATAAACATAGTTTGAGTCAGAGATAATTCTAGCATTTGCAGTAGAAACTTTTAGAGTCCTAGTTAGAGCTAGAAGTACCAGGATTTTCTGATTCTCTCCTGCATGTCCAGAACTCAGAAACTGGAGGCATGGGAGAAGTCTTGTTAAATAACGAGGCTCCAAAATAATTCTGCCAGGGATTCTGTCACCTAGTGATCAGATACCTCTTGGGCCCTCCGGTCTTGCAATTAATCCACGAGTCTGGAAACTCCGGGGTCTTTACCAGGGCTTAGTCCTGGGTGACAGTGTTGCAGAACTGTTATTTCTTCCTGCTCAAATGAAAAAAGTGCTAGATTTCCAATAAAGTTGTCATAACTTTACTATATTTGTTATATTAAGTAAAAAAATCAAATATATGAACACTCAGGTGGCACAGAATTTGTCTGCAGTCCCTAAAAGAGGATTAAAAAAATATTACAATTAATAAAGTATTCCCTAATGAAAACATTAATTATTAATATTAACAACATTATTTTAAGGTAACACAAGTTTTCTTTTGTCTCTACTACTGAAGAACAGAAATTTGGATTATTTTCCTCAGTTTCCATTATTTTATTTATTTATTTATTTATTTATTTATTAACTCAGTAGAAACTCCACTGAAATTGCAGATTGAAGATTAATACAAGATCTTTGAAGCCAGAAGTACATAAACAGTTCCTATTTCCCATTAATAACAACTGGATGTTTCTGTATCTCTGCATATATAAAATAAGCAGTGTTTTTACTTTCTGAGATAGGAGTATTAGAAATGTAATTTGAGAAAATAAATAACAGAAATAATTCCCCATGGCAGAATATAAATTGTTCACTATTAGAAAATTCACCAAGCATCTGTGGTTTAATTTTTAGTTGACCTCAATGCATTATGAATGACAATGCTAGATAAATATTTTTGTTAAGAAATCTAGAAGAAAATTCCTTGGGATTTAGCTACATGGCTCTCAAATCTGTTCAAGGATTTTTTTTTTTTTTTAATTTTTTTTTTTAATCTTTGTTGGTTTCATATTTATGCATATTTTAAAAGTAGAAACAAATGCAAATAAAAAATTCAATATACAAGATGCTCTCTTTGTTCCTTTCTACAGTTCTCAGATAATCTGTAGAATGTTTCATTTTCTATCAGCTACTCAGTCCTTTGCTATCATGAAAAATTAATGCCAATGAAATGATAAGGAGCTCACTTCATCTTTCTTGTTGCTGTAATCCTTTTAAGAATATTGGGATAGATGAAATCTCTTAGAACTTCATAGATAGAAGCTGCTTTTTGCCTAACACAATGTGGTTCAATCAATTATTTATACCTTTTGCTTCCACCTGGCCCATGCTGCTATAGTTTATCCAGATTATTAAACAGAAAGAAGTCTTGAAGGAAATAATGAACTCTTGTTTTGTTTTTAAATTTTGATTAACTATAATTACAGATACATTTTTTTTGAATGTATTTCTTTTTAGAGAGCCTTATTTATTTATTTAATTATTCACTTACAGTCCTCCTCCTAAAGTTATATATTTCTTCTAACAAAGCTACATATTGTTAAAGCATGTACTTACTAACTCCTGCATAAGTTTACCTGCACTTCTTAGGGACTATATAGGATTATAGCTACATCTCTCAGGGGTTAATACTCTATTTCATTTCCAGCATAATGCCTCACACAATTAATATAGTAATTACAAAAAGAAAGGAGAATAAGTCAGGAAGATTTTTGAAGGACTAAAACCCTATGTCCAGACTGATCTTCAAAGAAGACAAAAAGAAGGAATAACATTCTCAAACAGCAGAAAGCCATAGGATCACTGAAATAAAAATAACAAACAAACAAAATAACAAAAACAACACTATGGAACTTGCATATCTCAAGAGATTTCTGAAAATATATATATTTTTTATTTTATCATTATATTGTTTTACTAACATATGTAAGGATATAAATTTCTCATGGGGAAGTTCCAATTTTAAAAGGTTCATGAAAGGAATAATGATGCTATAAATATCATAGGCTTACAGGATGATAAGAAAGTGCAGATTGGAAGGAACCTCAGGAGGTTATCCAAATCCAAAGTCCAGCTCTCAACAGGGCCGGCTCTGGGGTCAGACCAGTTTGCTTATGGATTAGGTCAGTGGGTATGGGGAAGAGCCCCAAGGATAGAGACTACAACCTCTCTGGGCAGCTTGTTCCACTGCCTGACTGTCTGCTTGGAAGAAAAGTTTTTCTTGGACATAGTCAGTTCCTCTTTTGTTTCAACTTATATCCACTGATTTTCATTCTTCTGTCTTGCACCACTGGCTCTGTCTCATTGATGCTAGGCACTGTCTATATTTAGGTCCGCCAAAGTCATCACTTTGGTGATGACTTTGGTAATGACAGGTAAAGGGGTGCAGGCATCCCCCCAAACTCCTGGCTATGCTTAGTATAACCTTGGTTATTCTTGGTCATCTTTGCTGCCAGAGCACCCTGCTGGCTCATGTCTGGCTTCCCGTCTACTAGCAAGGACCCCCAACTTTTTAGCAGAGTTGCTGAGAAGGGATGTCTTCCTCCCTAGGAGCAGGACTTGGCATCTATTGTAAGTGAATTTCATATGGTTCCTCCGATAACAGTTGTCTCACCAATTATATTGACTGGTCACAAAATTTGGAGTCATCTGTAATCTTGATAAACAAGCATCACCTCCTCCACGTCATTGAGACATACGTTAAACAGAACAGGTCCCAGGACTGACCCCTAGAGTCAGCTTGCTGCTGATCTTGAGGTAGAGTATTACCTATTAATCATTACCTTTTGAGCTCAGTTTTTCAATCAGTTTAATACCCCATCTAATCATCCTCATATCTAGACCATAGAATCCTAAGTTAGACAAAAGGGAAGCTGAGGTCACTGATAAGATTGCTGTGTGAACAGGGTGAGATTATGATGTTATTAAATCAATGACAACACTTCAGATGAGGTTCTCTCAATCTTTTTGTTTGGTTAGAGGAGAATGAAGAATATAAACCTGGTATATTGATATCATCCAGTCCAAAAGTGTATGTACTTAACATTCCTGTAAAATCATATTATCTTTAAAAGCATTCTATTAACTTCTATGGCAATAAAGGCAGGTTACATCTATAAATTCAGCATTCCAGTATAGGTAAGAGAAATCTTTATAGAAGAAGAATCTTTATAGAAGGCTTTTAAAATGAGATGAGATTGTTCATACCTCCAGGAGCCTCCAAGATATTGAACATTCTGGCCTCAGTCAACTCAAACACTTAATCACATAATTTTCTATTAATTTCAGTTTTACAATTGGATGCTTGAATTTAAGCTTTAGTGATTGGACTTGGGTTGCACCATTCAGCAGCATGCAGTATTGATCCTGCATTAAGGTTATTAAGGAGAAAAACAGTATGAACTTTGGCCATAAGATATAAAGTTGAGCAAAAGGTGTTTTTTGTAGAGAAGCCATTAAAGAAACAAATCAGTAAATAAATTGCATTATGATAGGTTCCAAGAACAACATTAAAAATAAATTTACAATTAATATCTTGTTAATTGTGAAGATTTTTCTTAAAGAAATAGTATCCCACAGGCTTTAGTTTCACTGATATTACTATATTAGTTCTTTCTTTCCCTGAAAAGTTTCTAAGTTCTCACTCTAAAAGATACAAGTGCCTTATTTCACACACACGTGCACATGCGCACACACACACACGTCCTAAACAAATTAGAAATTTCAAATTATTATTTTCAGGTGGAAGTAAATATTTCCTAGATTAGACCGGCCAACATGTTCAACTGTATTCGAATTCCAGACATGATCCTCCATATGTCTGTAATATGATTACTTGCATTCATCTTCCTAATGCATTTGACTTCAAAGGGACTAACATGAAAGCAAAATTACTCAAGTGTAATAATACTTGCAGAATTGGGCCGTTAGAGAACAAGTTATTCAGTCTAGAAGTGTGTAGAACACTAAAGAGACAATAATGTAAATAAAATTCCTTTATATGATCTATGTGATGTGTTTTGAAAAAAATGAACACGTGAGTTCTTTCAGTCCCAAGGCTATTTTGATGTAGGTAAACTACATCTGTTGAAAAATCTTTCCTCTTTACACAGCATATTCTAACTGTCAAAGTGAAACAGTTAATGTCAGGGACTTTCTTCTCAGGGGATCATTTGATTTTATATATGAAATGATGGTGTTTCAACAGAAGACATTACCAGATTTCCAATCACCTATTTTCAATACACCTTGATGGATAGAAAACAGATAGACAAAGATAAAAGTTACTATTTTTGTAAATGTAGGAATTTTAACCAGAATTTTCTGTACTTTTCCTCTTGTTTTAGGGAATGATGAAATTTCTTTCCCTCCTGTCTCTGCCAGTCCTATGAAACTGGGCTTTTATTTTTCTTGCTCTTATAGCAAGCTTACATTTATATACCAAAAAAAAAAAAAAAAAAAAAAAAAAAAAAAGTATCTGTATTTCAATTTAACTAACGATTAATACAAAGTCTTATTATAAGTCATTTCTTTTTCCCTCCCCCCCATAAAAGTATTCCTTAAATTAAAAAAAAAAAAAAGTAAATCCTATTTCTTAAAATTTTGCAGATTTTTAACATCTCCTACTTTTTGTATTTAATGTTTTCTTTCTATTTATTTCTGTTTAATTATTTATTTTAATCGTATTATTGTCATCCCAACTGCTTTTATGTGTTATCTGGAAACAATGTCTACCTAAGTTGAATGAGCTGGCCATCAGGGGGCACAGCGCAACTCAGCTCCTTCATCCAAGGATGTAGCATGTCACTTATGTGCCATCCTGCTTTCTGATCCCCTTAAGTGTCTTATGCTTGAAGCTACAAATCAATCTTGTAAGCACTGAGGGTGTGCTCAGATCCCTGCACATAAGTGTTCAGAGTTACATTCAATGCCTAGTTCAGCAACTTGGATTTACAGTAAATTTAAACCTAAAGGCATCTAGTGCAGAAGTAAACGGAGCAACATAAATGAATAACAAATTAGAATAATAATGCTAATATATTTTCCACATTTTTTTTTTTTCTACATAGCAATACATGTTAGACTGACAACATTCTAGATTAGACCCTATATATCTAATTTGTATTCTTCTCAAATGAGTATACTTTTTGCTTATCATGTCTTTCATACCCTCACCAAATATCCTCAAATGCATTAACTGGAATGTAAATTCACCTAGGAAACATTGGGAAAATTTTTGAGATTCAGAATTATATACAAGAAAGTAGAGTTATCCCATTAGTTGTTCTGTGTATGGAACATACACTTGATATTGTCTTCACCCAGAAATACTTATTTAAGGATGAATTTTTAGCTCCTATGATTATAAATCTTTCTTTTAGATTTCATATAAAAGATCTTTTAAAATAGAGGTGTTTTAAAGCAACGAAAGACATTTAATAAGAAGCAGAACTTTCACATGCACTTTCACATGCATTTCACTTACAACGCCTTCTGAGAATGAGCTCATTCCCTAAAAGGGGTAGTTTTGGAGATCAAAAACACACAGGTAAGACAATGTTATGAAACTATACATTGGCTCTGCCAATCTGTTCTTCATGAAAAATGATTCTACTTGCTAGAGCTAACAATTTCGAAATATTTATGATTAGTTGATGGTGTTTTTTTTTGTTTTTGCTTTGGTTTGGTTTTTGCTTTGTTTTGTTTTTGAGAAGGAAGGGAAGGGAAGGGAAGGGAAGGGAAGGGAAGGGAAGGGAAGGGAAGGGAAGGGAAGGGAAGGGAAGGGAAGGGAAGGGAAGGGAAGGGAAGGGAAGGGAAGGGAAGGGAAGGGAAGGGAAGG
>CM021768.1:75453895-75583026 GCA_011076525.1 Nettapus auritus
GGGAAGGGAAGGGAAGGGAAGGGAAGGGAAGGGAAGGGAAGGGAAGGACCACTTTGAATACCCAGATGGATATTCTACATTAAAAAAAAAAAAAAAAAAAAAGGATTTTTTTATAAAAAAAATCCTTCATTTTTTTTTACATCAATTATAATGGACTATACATGTCCATGCTAATTATCTCCTTTGATAGAAATGATAAATCTGAGAAAATTCACTACATGAAAATGTAAATGAAAATAACATAAAAAATGAAAATGAAAATAACATGAAAATGAAAATAACAATGTCTCTTGCTTAATTTTACTCCTTTTCCCTTTTTCCTTTTGCAACCATTAACCATCTTTTGTCTTTAAGAATTTTGATAAACAAGAAGGCTAAATGTAAAAATCTCACTTCTTTGCCATCCATTGTAACCAGATGCTCATCTAGCCATTAACGTGCTTCAGCACATTCCAAGCATGTTTCCTTTCTCTCTAGAGGATATGCAAATGACACCGATAACAGCAACTAGAGTGGGGAAGCATGTATTGGATGGAATACATGGGTCTGATTTACTACAGCAAAATACTTGTTATGACTAACAGACCTACTGAACTAACATATTTGGCCTTAAATTGGGGTGGTTTTTTGTTGATGTTTTTGGAGGTATTATTTTATTATTATTATTTTAGATTATTTTATTTGATACAGTACTTCAGATAGGCAGTCACATCTGAGAAAACTTACATTTAATCTGAACCAGAACATTTTAACTTTCATACCCTGTAGAGCTATCACAAGAAGAACAGAAGAGTGTGGTTTTCCATATTAATTCCATAACATAATGTACAATTATTTATGGAGAACCCTGACACTTGTCTGTGCTGATGACAATTCCAGGTGAACTTTGACCATGATTTCCTTACTTTCTTTCAAAGGGAAAAAAACTTTTGCCAAGGCTAAAATACTGATTACCATAATCTGTCTCAGCAGACTTTTCAATTAGTCCATCCATAAAATTGGGTATTTAATGGGAAATCATTTAAATTTCTCACAGATGTTGGTGCTTCCAGAGAAATAACAAAGAATTCATAATTAGGCTTAAATTAAAACAAAAGACACTTAACCACTTGCTGCATATAAGGAAGATTTGTCTTTTTTGAAATAAAGTTATGCCAGGGGAGGTTTAGGTTGGATACTAGGAAGAACTTCTTTACTGAAAGGGTTGTTAGGCATTGGAGTACTCTGCTCAGGTAAGTGGCTGAATCACCATCCCTGGAGGTCTTTAAAAGATGTTTAGATTTAGAGCTTAGGGATATGGTTTAGTGGAGGGTTTATTGGTGCTATGTTGGGGGTTGGACTCGGTGATCTTGGAGGTCTCTTCCAACCTAGATGATTCTGTGATTCTTAATATCTGTAGTGGAGAAAAAGTGGAATAAATTCAAAGAGCTCTAAACACTTCCATACGTCTGAAACTCCTTTCCCTAATTATGACTATTTTGGCTTCATAATAGCAAAAGTATTCTTTTTAGAAATAAAAAGTGAAATGGAGAATAGAATCCATAGTATATAATAGAAACAGAGAATGTAGTGGCCAACATGGGCAGCAGTTCCAGAGTCTGGGAAACAAGAGCTTTGTTCTGTATTCTTATTTCTAGTAATAAATTTCTAGTTCATGACCCGCTCACAGTTATAAACAAGTGATGTTTCCTTTCTTTTTTCTGAAATTAAAGGAATGGACTGACCTCCATTGTAACTCACTATTATTTTAGTAACAATTGTTCATTTGACTTCTTATGAAATATTTTTCATTTCCACAAAAAAAAAAAAATGTATTGAAGAACACATATAGCAGATTACTTCCCTTTACAAGAACCAGAACAGTTCAGTCTACCATACAAAGACTAAAACCACAGATGGAAATTAGGCAATGAGCACTAAAAGATCACACTTCCATAGTAAGATTTAATTCTCTTCTACCTAAACATTTCAAAACACTGTGGTGTTTATCTCATGTTCATTCAGCTTGATGGTGAATTTACTTCTGTGTACAAGGTAGGTATGATTATTAAAATTTAAGTCAAAAAAAAAAAAAAAAAAAGAGCCAATTCAGGATTTCTTTATTTTTCTTAAGGTAAAGAAGGTTTCTTACCAAACTGATGTGTTGCCAAGAATTTAAAGTTGCAGTTGACAAACTTTTCCATATTTACAATGGTAGGTAAGAACTGGAGAGAAATCTGCAGGTGAAAAACACTTGTACAAAATTCTGATGTATTCTTATGCTATTTTATATGCATATTTTAGTATATATGTAAAGAGATATATACTGAATATATATATATGTGTAAAATATATATAAAGTGCGTATATTTATATTTATATATGTATATATAAAACCATAAAAAATACCACACCTAGAAACAGCTGAAACAGATTTTTCCATGATAGGCTGGAGGGGAGGCTGGGGCAGAGGGGTTTGTTGTATTTTGACAGCAAATGTTCCACTGGACCATCTTACTAGCCAGAAATAATTAATTTTGAGAATAAATGTTAATAGGACAGGACTGAAAGAGACAGCTCTGCTTCCTTCCAAAAATGGGAATTTTTGATAAATACACTTGACTTCCATTTCCTTGCTAGCAATGAACTGTTGTAATTCACAGCAGAAGTAACCTGCCTAATTTATTTAAAATTTTATATAATATTCTACCTTTTAAATACTTCATATATTTTTATTTTTAGAAAAATAATATTTTAAATATTTTGTTTATAATAAATGTTAAAAAAAAAAAAATAGAATTATCCTCAGGAGAGGAGGGGAAAAAAAAAAAAAAGAAGAAAAGAGTTTTTTTCATCATCCTCTGGGAACTGTATGTCTTTTTGGCTATGTGATTAAAAGGCAATCTTTGTAAATTGAAAGAATCCAGTGAACAATAGCAGGAAAGGAAACCAGCAAGCATATGTGTGTGATGGAGAACTCTGAATCAGGTAATCCAAGAACTATCAAAGGAGAGTTGTCAGCCCATTGCCCAAGTATGAAACCCACAACTAGGAGTCAGTGGGAGAAACTTTTCTCCACAGGCCTTGCAAAGTGAAGTAAGGGTGTCACTGACTACAGGAGTATAGGACATATGGGTTCTAGAAAGGAAGTGTTGAGATTTTGTAAAAAATAACATGGGAGATTTTAAAGAGGATTGTGGGAATATGTAAGACTTACTTTGGGAAGGACAAAAAGTGGACAGGGAGAGAGATAAAGGAGGAATAGTGGTGGGAAAGATAGAGGGAAAAGGAAGTAAAAGGGCCATGTAACTTGTATAACAGGTGGCTGGCCAGCATGCTTGTCTGAACAAGACAGACAAGTCCTCTCATTAAATTGTCATCCACACTCCTTTCCTAGGTCAATTCTGTGTATAGGTATGCATCCAGAACTCTGAATGACAACTGGAAAAGAAACCATGGGTCATAATATCTTGTAAGCCCGAGTACCTGCAATCGGAGAGACTGGGATGTTCATATGTCCAAGTACATGCAATGGTGGATAGCAAAGATCTGAAGGGACAAATTAATTCATAAGGCCTGCTACTTCAGGAATACATACTGGATGTATACATCTATATGTGACTAGTGGATTTCAGTCTGGGTCAACCAGAGGGAAGGAACAGGAGTGAGCCATCCATGCTCGCTGTCAGACTTGAAGGTCTTTTCCAACTGAAATTATTTCTTGGTTCTACTCTACGCTGCTCATGTCTGCAAGAATCCTGTGTGTTTCTGTGCTATGGGTCTTTATGGTCATGTGGCTGCATATTTATTTATTTATTCTGTGTATATTTCTGTGTGCACCTACTGGGAAATATTTGCCACAAGGCAGACCCGGGGACACAGCTGCAGCAGCCTTGCCTCTATCAGACATACGAACCTACAACATCGAGAAATTGTTATTTAGTAGCCTATAGCATGGCATATTTCATAATAGATACATGTTTTCTAATGCTTACAAGAAAATAAAAGAAAAAATGTGTAGTTTGCTTGTGATAACTATGATTTCATATATCGTCATAAATCTGACAGTCATATTGTTCTGCATTAGTTTGTAAGATTTAGTTTAGCTAATATTTGCTTAGAAACTAGGTGCTTGCAGATGTTTAAAATGTTTCCCCCATTGTTTCATATCTTGACATATATATATTGCATTTAGTTGTCATAATGAAAGAGCTCCTTTAATATCTTTTGAATTCTCACCCTTTGTTGTTTCATTAAGAAGGCTTTTATTCTAACACATTTCACACATTAAATGACATGTAGTGAGTTTGCTCAAAGTACAGTTTTCTTCTGGGAAGTCACTGTCTAAAATGCTACCTTCTCACTGTGTAGTCCAGCCCTCTGTGAACAAGATCTTCATATTCCCTTATTATTGCCTTCTATTTGATTTATTCATAATGATTTTATTTTTTTTTTCAAAAACATTTCGGCTTCAAGTACTGATGTGTATTGTGGTAGGCAAATGATAAAGAAAATCTGAGCTCCAAAGATATTAAAATCTAAAGTGACTAATTGACATTCTGTTTTGCTTTGTTTTGTTTCGTTTTAATGATGTTGCCCATGGAATTAAAGCAAATAGATTGTATAATATCAGTGAAGATATTTAACTGAAATCCAGTTGTGTTTCTCTTTCTCAGAACATGAGAGAAGCTTGGCAATTTTACCCCTCATCTCTCCATTCTCCTACAGCTGAGGTAAGTGTTGAAAACCTTAACTAGCTTTTAATCAAGTTTAGAAGTTACACACTGTAAAGGGGATAATGTTTTTCTCACACCCTATTTCTGGATACTTCTGGCACTACAATTTGTCTCTCTTTACGTCTTTTGTGTCAAAGTGTTGTTCTTCTGAGTGTCATTTGTTCTGTAAAAAGGCCATGTAAAAGCCAAATTCTACTTATTCCGGAATTATTAGAGGAAGAAAAAAAAAAAAAAAAAAAAAAAAAGCATAAGTGATAGCATCAGCCTCAGTCATGCCATCATTACTGAGTTTTCAGTGGGCTCCTGGAGGAAACAAAAAATTTTCTTATTTATCACCTTTTGTCAAGCAAGAATCTAGGACCATGTCCTTAGCACACATACTATAGAGTGTACAAATAATTGCACATTTTTGCACAATTTTTCTTAAGAAATCTCAGAGGTGATCTCTCCTCAGTAATTAGACTCTTTTACAAAGTTCATTAGCTGCATATTTATAAGTTGTCTTTTCAAACCTCACAAATAAATGATTGGAAACAACAAGAAACAGGACAAGATCTCAGTTGGGAACCATACTTTAGGTACTTAGAGTGGATTAGAGGAAAGTGAATAGTGAACCTGTACCCAAAAGATGGCTATTGGGATTTTCTTTGGCAGAGAGCCCTGATTTGTATCTCCTTGTGTAGCAACAATTTTTTATTCTCTGGAGGAAATGGTTCTTGTGATATTTTTCAGGATTCAATCAGTAAGTTATTTTCAGCTGTAGGTTTACTCTTTGGGAAGAAAGGTGGTAGATATACTGTTAAGACTGGCATAAGACTTGTGAATTGCCTTTTTTTTTTTTTTTTTTCAAATTTAGGTATTAAACTGCTCTTGAAAGTAATTTGTTGATAACAGAGATGTATGTGCCAATTATTGATTTCTCTTTAAACTCTCACCTACCAGCAACAATAAAAAGTAAAAAAGTTTTATGTATTTCTCTGTCATGTATGAGAAAGCACAAAAAGCCCTTAATTAAAGATACTCTAAGACGTGTCAATATTAAGATACTGTATAACTTTACAATGCTTCTCTCATGAAAACAAATTAATTCCCAGAGTGAAAAAGATAGAAAAAAAATGTCACAAGGTAAAAGTGAGCCTTGAATACTGGATAGAAAAAAAAAATGCAGTAACTGAAAACAACAGAGAATACAAATACATGTATGTTTAAATTTATTAAAAGGAATAATAATTAAAAAAAGTTGGAATGAAAACTAATACTTTCTTTACTACCATTTACTCCAGAGATTTGTAAACTCATACATATTATATGATAATGCAAGTTTTATGCAAATGTTTTCTCTGCAATCTGAATAATAACAATAAATATTTTCTAGGTCAATGTGAAATACCTGATATTTCTATAAGCATTTTATTTTATTTTGTTTCTGACAAATTAGATTGAATCTTGTTCCTATTATTGTTTAATTTAAATAATTCACATCAAATCCGTGATCACAGATATTTCTTCAAACTACACAGTAGGCACTGCGTGATATGAGTTTGTAGTGAATCAAAATTAAGGCAGTATTTTCTTCTGTAGCAAGATCACAACTTAAAGGGCTTCATTAGCCAAGGGAACAAATCATCATGGGAATATTTGTGTTTTACATTTTAAGTAAAACACTTTACAACCCATGTGAAGTCAGAGCAACCACCCTCCCCTCAAGTCTACCGATTTTCAGCATTATGACATACTGTAATTTAAGGAAGAGTAAATAATTGTCACTTGATATTCATGATTGTATGTATCATTCAATATCATACTTAATCAAAATGTATTACTCATTTTTACATGGAGTTAAAACTCTTTTGTGGTGCCTTATACATTCATGCTTAAAGATTAAGCTCATGAACATTATGAAGGGAAAATATATGAACATCACTTCAAACTAAACTTAAGAGGAGTAACTAGTTTTTTAATTTTCACACACAAATAACAAATAATTGGTAATATATTTAAGTGCTAAGAAGACTTGGCTGAGAAGGAACAGGACTAATCCTGGAAATGTGGTATGTAATTTTTTAAATTTTTCTGAAAAACACACTTTGAAGGGAAAGCAATGTAGGTATAAAGTGAATAATTATTGCAAAACCTAGTAGCATGTTCTTGATGTTTATTTTATTATTATTATTATTTATTTTTTTTGTATCTTCTAGAAATAACTGGACTTTTTTTTTTTTTTTTTTTTTTTTTCAGGTAGTAACTATATAAAAGCTTGTAATTATAAAGTGTATTATAAAAGAGCTTGTTCCAAAAAGATCTTACTAAAAACAACACACTAAAATGTGAAAGAGAAAAATAAAAAGAGGAAAATACAATGTAAAGGTTGATTACCTTTGATTACACTGTTCATGTAGCTGATGGTTTTCTATGAAACCAGACATCTGAAACAGGTTAAAACTTTTGCTATTGTTTATCAAGGAAAAAAGAATTGAAAAAAGTACAAAATACAAAATACTTCTCTTTTCTTGCCTATAAGTAACTAGTAATGTTATTAGCACCTATTGCTTTTCAACAAACATTTTAAATTGAGAAAAAAGAGATCCTTTTTGTTGAAGAACATGCTATATATATAGTAACATTTCACCCTAAAACGTTGTTTACTTAAATTCTTTCTCTTTAACCATACAATCTGAGAGAAGAAATTATCTCAAGGGCATTTTCAGCAACTTTTCATAAAAGGTTTCTTTCTTCTTTATAATAGTTATAACTTTACCTCTAGATTAACTAATTATAGCTTACTGGGAGGATAAACTTAGACAGAAGACAAAAATAGTCTGATGTTATAACAAAGACAAAAAGATTTGTGTCATCAAGTGTTCTGTGGAGCACTCCAGAAGCTCTGGTGTTCTGCTTATCAAAATATGAAACTTATCCAAAATTTGAGGTGACTTCTTCGAGGTTTTCTTTCCATAGTAGCAAGGATTCAGGAAAAATGGTTTATGCATATCTTGGCATGAAGACAAGATAAAACTGGAGTGTGCTTCAAAATCCCACCGTATAATTGCTAGAAACTGTTATTTTTGCAGCCTGTTCATAATGAAAGGACAAGTTGCTAATGAAAATAAAACAGTTTTACAGGAAATTCAACCATGCCCACTCAGTCTCTGCTCTTTTGCTGTCAACAGAAGCCCTTTCAGAAGAAATCAACTTCTCTCATCCACATTTCAGCCTAGTTTTTTTCTCTGAATTATTTTTGTTATGTAAATAAGTTGCATATTGTTTAAAATCTGTCAGTACAAAACAAACAAACAAACAAACAAAACAAAAACAAACAAACAAAAAAAAATCTTTTTGTTAGATTTTAATTTACACGTGTTGTATAACAGAGCTGATATGTTTTTCTGGTATTTGAAATAATCACTTTGTGGCTATTATAACATGTTACAGTTATTCTGTATTCTGTCAGCTCCCATGTAATCCATAGAATTTGTCTTGTTTCATCTTTCCTGTGTGATCAAATATAAGTTGGTCATTACCAAGTCTATTTTATGAGGTTACAGATCATAATAACAAGTTCATAATAGACCTGTTTGAAGTAGGGCTATGGATGTATAATGCATATTTTGCATATTTGCAATGCTAACATAACACAGTGATTTAGAGATCTAAATATATATATATATAATTTTTAATATTAATCAAATTATTTAGACCAGTCCTGCAACTGACTAAAATTGCTTAACTTAGTAGTAGTAACCTAGTAGTAGTAATCGTAGAATCCCAAGATGAAACACATTTGGGAATTTATTATTATTTATTATTATTCAGGCCCTTTCAGGCCTTCAGAGGTATCAAGTCATTTTAGATTTAATCTAAAAGATAAACTACAGCTAGAAATATTTCTGCTCCAGTAATGCTCATGGAAACATCACCTTACACTAGCATATTTTTATAGCAGTCCCTTCCCCTTCCCCTTTCCCTTCCCTTGAAATGTTTAGAACAGTCCTAACCCGCACAATAATCCTTGTATTTTCATGTAAAATAAATATCATATAATAACATTCATAATAATTCAGGCAATAATTGAGAAATGAGTGTGTGAAACCGTAACTCCAACTCCTATTTCAACTAGGGTCCAGAAAAGGTAACAAATATATAAAAATATATAAAAAACTGCATTTTCTCTGTCATTACACTGGAAAAACACCTTTATGGAAAACGTGATTCAGGGTTTATATTTTCCTTGCAAATAATTTTATTACTCTAGAATCAGATGTGCTATTTTGATATATAGTATATAGGAGAAGTTTCGTCAGAAAATATACTTTTCTTTCAACATTTAAATATCAAAAATGTAGTATTATATGTTCTTTTTTGTATCATCATCATCATCATCACATCATCATCATCATCTTTCCCAGGGCATTTCAGTAAAACAAAACTAAACATTTGAAATTGAAATATTTTAAATACTTATTTAAGAGTAAGTAATATTTGTTTGTTTGTTTGTTTGTTTGTTTTTTACAAAATCTGCACTTTCTCATATGTTTAGGGTTAAAAATATTAGTTTTTAGTGTCATTTTTATAAGAATTCTGTTGATTAATTAATGTAACTAAAATGCCTATTACTGTTTTAATCATATACATTTTAACCATGCTACCTAACTAGAAGTGGAGGAAAAATTATAACTGCTTAAATTATTATTATTATTATTATTATTATTTTTTCTAGGTCATCATTTTTGCTTTATAAATTAGACTACAGAAACAGAAGGTGAAGTTTTTATCTGGTTTATGAAAGAAAATTCTATAAGGAGTTTGACAGGTATCACAATTCCTAGTAGTGCTCAAAGATTGAACTAGAAAGATATGTACATGTATATATAGCCAGAAGATAGACAAGAAATCAGGCAGTCCAGAGAAGACATGGAATAGGATTAAAAAACATAATGTGGCTTTGAAATATTAGATTAAATAACTAAATCAAAAGTAGACTAAAAGAAATACAACAGCATGTTTTTAATTATCAAAAATACATTTACATTTACTGAAATACAATTCTAAACTTAGGAAACTAAGTGTGTTATGGATTAGTGAACTGTCATAAAAACACATTTCAACAATATATTTAAACACTACAGATGCCAGAAATTCCTATTAGCTGGGATTGCCTCCCAGCAGGCATGTGTCCTCTTCAGTAAACAACTGAATTAGAATTGATTCCTTGTGGCTCTTACCAAAGAAACCTGATAAAGCTCTTCATTTTTCTCTCTCTCTCTCTTTTTTTTTTTTCCTTTTGTTATTTATATTTTTATTTTTTCCCCTGAAGTAATGGATTACAAACTCTCATGTGTCAATCTCCAGTTTCACTTATTACTCTGTAATGATAGAGGTTGTTTTTTCTTTCCTCTAAAAAGCAAAACAAAATACTGCAAAACAAAGAATGTCCATTTTCAAATTCAGAGTAACTTTCATTTGCCTGCTGAGTAGCTCCTTGTTTTTAAGCTTGAACTGCCTTTTGAACAGACATACATTTTAACATGACCCATTTTGTCATTGAAATGTCACTTAGCCTCTTTGAAATGACAGGTTTTATATGCCCTTCATATTGTATTGATTGCAAAGCACTTTTATTTTATTCATAGTCCACATCATTGTTTTGATTCATTTTTATAATTCCTGGCCATCCCTGTCGAATCTTCATAGGCCTAAAAGCATTATTAAAAGGGCTAACAGAGGTAACATTGGAATCTCGATCAATTTTTTTCTTAATTTCAAAATACTTGGTAATTCACTTGATTCACTATTATTTTTTCTTTATTTTATTTTATTTTTTTCAGGTAAATATAAGCTTTATGCATAAAGGAGTTAACCTCATTTTCAGGGAATATATAGAAATGGCTGAAAAAAGGGAAAATGAATATTTTTCTGGAATTTTAATTATGTAGAATTTTAAGTATGTTATTGAAGATATTTCCAATGGCATATAACACATGAAACACTGATTAAATTGTAAAATGTATTTCTTGTTGGGGTGTATGCCAATAGCTGTCTTTTACCTATCTGTTTATTTTTAACTCTCTACCTTTGAATGGTTATGGAATGCAGTAGTGTATCAGGATCATCTTCACATTATAAAACTCCTAGCCTGTAGCAAAAGTTTCAGAGATCATCTTAACACTGAATATATTGAAGAAGCTTATTTCCATTATTTCAGAAGCTATAACAATCCTCCATAGGAACAAAAACTGTTGGAATAACAAAATATTCATAATTTTTCAGTGAAATTATGATTAAGTCACATGCTGACAACAGGAAAAAAAAAAAAAAAATCCTAAATTTTAATTTTGCTATTGAGGCTACTGCTACCCCTTTCCATATTCCTCACAGACACATACACAGGTAAGAAACGAAACAAGAGAAGTACCTCAATTAGTAATCCACTGAAACTTGATTAATTTCATATATATGTGTAATTCACAGTTTTAATGCCCAAAGGTGTGAACAAATATAACTTTTTCATTTAGAGTGTTTTTTTTTTTTGTTTGTTTGTTTGTTTTAGTAAAGCAGTCAGGCCAATTAAAAAAATCAGCAAATTGCAGTATATGTAAATATTGTGATTTAGATATGAAGCATTGTATTTACCAGGAAATATCACCTGGTAAATCTGGTAAATATTAACCTTGTTAAAAAGGTTAATAATTAGTTAAGATAAAAAGTTTTCAATAACATATTAGGAAGTAGTTTGATAATGTATATAACTTTTAATAAAACAACAGTGTTATCATCATACTGCCAATAAAAGATCCAGACTTGTAAGAGGCATTTTTTATTATTTCTTTTTCCCATAAAAATTACTTTAAAATTTCTCACCTTCTGTACTCATCATTTTAAAACAATGATGAGGAAAAAAAAAATTGAACGTGACATCTCTTCATCTGTTTGGAACTCATAATGCCTACACAAGAAACAGTTGTTTTAGTGCATACTGGATACTGATGTAAAATAACAGGACGAGGGGGAATGGGCTTAGGTTGCACCAGGGGAGGTTTAGGTTGGATCTTAGGAAGAACTTCTTTACCGAAAGGGTTGTTAGACATTGGAATGGGCTGCCCAGGGAAGTGGTGGAGTCACCATCCCTGGAGGTCTTTAAAAGTCATTTAGATGTAGAGCTTAGGAATATGGTTTAGTGGGGACTGTTAGTGTTAGGTCAGAGGTTGGACTCGATGATCTTGAGGTCTCTTCCAACCTAGAAATTCTGTGATTCTGTGATTCTGTGTGATATGGAATAGTTACTTAATATGTGTGTTTTCTTCCTGACATAATTGGGTCATTCTTGCAAGGTTTCCAGAATAAAATAATTCACAGGGAAGCACGCAAAATGCTTTTAAATAATGTAATTATATAAAATTTCAAATGTCTATAGAACACTTACTTTCTTTGAATAAAATATTGAAAATCCAGTCATGTTGAATAACATATTAGTCTTTTTATTACTGTAATTTTGTTAACTTTCTATACTCTACCCAATTTTGTGTAGAAAACAACACGGGATGCTCCACGGAAACTAAATTCAAATCCCCATGGGGCTCTGGAATATGAAATTGTGTTATTTACAAGGTGTGTAAATCTTCACATAGGTGGGAAGAGTCCTGTCAACCTCAATTGATGTGCTGGGCTGTGCTCTCTCTACACAAACTGTCCCTCTGATGCCTGAAGTCTGTTTCCTGCACTCCTGCTCCTCAGGTCATGTGAGGTTCCCTGGATGACATAACTATGTCATTATAAAAAACAGCAGATAATAATCATGGACAAAGAAAAGAAATTGTCTTTCTGCACTTAATTAACAAATATGTATATATGTATATATATATATGTGTGTGCAGATATCACGAAATTAGATATTTGTCATTAAAGTGCTCAGAAGTCTAAGAAATAAGTCCGTTTTAAACTTCAGTAAAAATTCAGTAATTAATTATATAATCACATAGTGCTTTTGGATTTAAAGGCTAAATCACTCATTAGTCCTCTTTGACATTTTCTTTTAAAGTAGTTGTTCATTATATGGCCTTATGAGGATTTATTGCATGTTATGCAAACAGTAGAAATGTAATCTTCACCTCTGTTAATTATTTTATTATTTTATTTCATTTTATTTTATTATTTTTCAAAATCTGGTGAGCAAGCATGTTTATTTAATTTATACACATTGGAAATAACAACAATAATAATAATAATCAAGTAAATAAAAAGAGAAATGGACTTAAATAGTACAGTTTAGGGTTTTGTCCTGGTTTCAGTTAGGACAGTTTTCCTCCTAGTAGCTGGTAGAATGCTGTGTTTTGGATTAGGATGGGAAGAATGCTGATAACCTGACGATGTTGTGGTTGTTGCAGAGCAGTGCTTGTACCAAGCCAAGGACTTTTCAGCTCCTCACTCTGTCCTGCCAGCGGGCAGGCTGGGGGTGCAGCAAGAGCTGGGAGGGGACAGACCCAGGACAGCTGACCCAAACTGGCCAAAGGAGTATTCCATACCATCTGACGTCATGCTAAACAATATATAGGGGTGGCTAGCCGGGGTGGGGGGGCCAGCTGCTTGGGATAGACTGAGCATCGGTCAGAGGGTGGTGAGCAATTGCATCGTGCATCACTTGTTTCATACACATTTATTATTATTATTATTATTATTATTATTATTTCCTATCTTAATAAACTGTCTCTATCTCAACTCTTGTTTCACTTTTCCGTTTCTCTCCCCCATCCCAGAGAAGGAGGGGGGAGGGTGAGCGAACGGCTGTGTGGTGTTTAGCTGCCGGCCGGGTTAAACCACAACAGGTTTCAATCTACCAGTTTTAAAAGGAGAACTTTGGGATACTTTTTTTTTTTTTCATTTGTGATGTATAGAACATGTGGCCAAAACACATCCCATCAGTTACACTTGCATTTGCTCTGAACTTCCATAAATCAGGAGAGGAGAGGAGAGGAAAGGAGAGGAGAGGAGAGTAAACATTTCTTCTCATATTTGTATTTGGAAGAAATGTTATATATAATATCCAGCTCAGTAATATCATAATTGCTTTGTTGTATATCAATCATTGTCTTGAATTATTATAGTAGTAGGAATGTTTCAAGCCAACTCAGGCAGTGAGATATATTAACTGTGAAAATAAACGCAAAAGTTACACAATAGTTAGGACTATTTCTATCCCATGATTATCTCAAACAGCACATCGTTCAGCACAGGATTATAAAGGTATTTAAATTTATTGCTTTATCTTGAGGAAAATCAGAATTGAAAGGTAACAGAAAGTCCACAGCTGAATACCTATAGAATGCACAGTCTAAAACTGGTCAGAATATGTTTGATTATTTAAAAATGTTATTGAAATATGTTGCTTCAAGGAATCAAGGTCACTGATGTTTTCATCTATAGATTTTTTTGAAGGTCTAGTCCTTCCTAGTCTTTTTTTTTTTTTTTTTTTTTGGGGGGGGGGTGTATGAAGAAACACATACATATGTAGAACTCTTTTACCCTGGCTACGCTTCAAGTAGATGCTTAGAAATTATTTAGAAGTTTTATTTCAGCTTTACTGAGTAAAAAAAATATTATAAAACTTTTAACGATGTCTTGAAAAATTGTAATGTATACATACAACTTCTTTCTGACACAAGGGGAGAAGTACAGAAATGAAAGAGAAAGTACACTAGAGATTTTTTAAAGTATATTCAAGGAATTAGTGTCTCTGGGGTTGAAAAATAATGGTAAACCTTAAAAGTGCAGCATCTCAGTGGTTATCTGAACATTTTATTTCACATATGAAGGGAAGACTGTTATGATATATTAAAAGTACTGAATTTAGAAAGTTAAAAGTAGCCATAGGCTATGCCTAGAGCCTGTAATACCACAGATGTACCTGTAGAGGAACCACAAAATTTCAACAATACATTGAAACAACCTTATATTAGGTCAGCTGCAGACTGAGTGCCTGTGGCTTGGTTTATATTACAAAGTTCTGCTGGCACAGCTATATCTGTATGTAGTACAATAACAACAAAGGAAACAGTAGAAACTCACTGCTACAGTTGTACACTGGCAATAGCATTTATTCCAGTCTGTACTGAAACTTACTAATAGAGCCTGTGAGAACGTAGAATGTACATCACATCATGTAGATGTGATGTAATTTAACGAAAGAAATGTACCCATAGTTGTTTCAATGCACAAATTCAGAAAAATAAATAAATAAATAAATAAATAAATAAATAAATAAATAATAGTAATAGTAATAATTTATAAAGTAAACAAAATTAACCTACCAGACAAACAAAGAAATCAACTAGAATCCAATCTCTCCTACTACTAGACTATGGACTCACATTTCAACATACGCTTCCTTTCTAGTAATTTCTTTCTCCATTTCATACAATAGTAATAACTTTTGAAGACAGCATCCTTTCATGTTTACTGAAGAAACTTTGTCAGAGTACCAAAGCTGACAACAAACATCTGGATATTTAATACTGTCTTTACCAAGTATGCACTTTATATTTTTAAATACTAAATAATATTTTTTAAATTATCAGGGAAAGTGTATAGTAGTACCAATTTCAAGTCCAACTCTACATTTATATTTAAAGCAGAGTAATCCCTGATATATTGATATACATTGAATTACTGATATACTATGAATCACCTAAATAAAGACATGAAAGTGCTATTTTCCATTAGCTTCTCATAGAAACCTTTTGCATGTCAGTGAGTTAACTGCTCTGCATCTTATCTATAGCATCTATCTTGTTTCATTTACTATATATAGAACTTAGGTTCTAGCTTATGGAACTGAAATTCATTGTAACTCTAGTTTCTGGAAATACTGATGCTGCCAAAGGATTTTATTTATTTATTTATTTATTATTTCTTTGTTTTGTTTTGTTTGTTTATTTGTTTTTTAATTTTATTTATTTATTTGTGCCCCTGATATGTTGGGTTTACATGGCACGGTTTTGGTAGTTGAGGGGTGCAGGTGTGGCTTCTGTGAGAAAAGCCCTGCAGCTGCCCCATGTCAGATCAAAGCCAGATCCAGCCAGTTCCAAAAGGACCCAAAGCTGAGCCAGTGAGCAATATTGGTTGCACCTCTGTGAGTGCAGAGTTAAGAAAGTGAAAAAAAACTGCATGCACGACAACAGCTGGGAGAGTGAGGAGTGAGAAAACGTGAGAGAAAGAGCCCTGAGGATCCCAAGGTCAGTGAAAAAGGAGGGCGAATGTGCTCCAGGTGATGAAGCAGAAGTTCCCCTGTGTCCCATGGTGGAGCAGGCTATCCCTCTGCAGCCCAAGGGGTATGATGGCAGAGCAGATCTCCACGCTGCAGCCCATGGAGGAGCCCCTGGTGGGACAGGTGAATGTGGCCTGGAGGAGGCTGTGGCCTGTGGAGAGGAGCCCATGCAGGAGCAGGGGATCTGGGGGGAGCTGCTGCCCATGGGGGATCCATGTTGGAGCAGTTTGCTCCTGGGGGATGGACCTTGTGATATGGACCCATACTGGAGCAATCATTGAAGAGCTGTTGCCTGTGGGAAGCGCATACACAGGATCAGTTCAGGAAGGATGGCATCCTGTGGGAAATATCCCACATTGGAGGAGAGTCAGAGATTGACCATGAAGGAGTGGTGGAAGCAAAATATTATGGATTGACCACAGCCCCAGTTCCCATTCCCCTGTGCTGCTCAATGAGAGAACATAGAAAAGGGAGGATGGAGGGAAGGTATTTTTAGTTTTATTTAGTTTCTCACTTCTCTAGCTTGTTAGTAAAAGGTAATAAATTTTATTAATCTCTCTTTGCCAAGTCTGTTTTGCCCATGACATTGATTGTTGAGCGATCTCCCTGTTGTTATATCCACCCTTGAGCCCTTTCCATCATATTTTCTCTCCTTTTTTCTTCAAGGAGGGCAAGTGTGAGAGCAGTTGTGGTGGAGTTCAGCTGCATAGCAAGGTGAAACCACCACACCTGAAATCTTGTGTACCCCTACATGTAGTATTTCTAAACCAAACTGTTCTCTTGACATCTCACAGTTCACTACTAGCCAAAGGAAATACAACTTTCACCAATCTAGAGATTATTACAGGCAAAAAACCCACATGGTTTCATATTTTGTACTTTTCCCGGTGCATCCTTAGCTGAATTGCAGACTTAATTTTAGCTACTTTACAGTAATTATGGCAATAAGTTAAGGAAAGAGTCCTTGACATTATGATTGTTTCCATCTAAGAAGTATTAAAACACATCCACACCCAAAGTTTAACAATAATAGAAGCAATAGAAGCAACTACCAGCAAAAGAGAGAGAGAAAGAGAGAATAAAGATAAAAGTCTTCAATAACCTTCTTAATTTAACTGCTGACATTTGCTATTATCATGTGAAATAAGTATCATATGAAATATAGTCTATAAAGAAATAAATTAAGAAATGAATTTGACTAATGCAACACACAGAACTGAAGACTATATAGAAGAGATGGACTTTAAAAGGCAGTTACTTTTTCAAAGTTTGTTTGTGGTATCATTAATATATATATATATATATTTAATTTCTAACAGAAATTGTGTAGACAAATCAGAAGTTTCTAGGAGGTATTGACTTGTTTAAAATACTTTTTCCCTATACAACAGTAGTGATACTAACCAGAAGACCATTGTGCATCAAGGAGTTAGTGATCCACCTAAGTTAACCTGAATACATGCAAACTTGCGCTGTATTGTGCACATGTTTAGCTTAGCCATCAGACTTGTTCTGTGATTCAGGTTAAGTTCAGCCAGCTAATCTTGATGGAGAAGCCTTCAGGCAGCTCCCACCTCTTATTAGTGTTATGCCACTTGTGTGTATTAAGCTTAAAGCAAAGCAGCATTTTATTATGTGAACATTCTTTTGCTTGCTGGTAGAAATAGTGTCTAGAATTGTTTTCTACAAGAGAATACAGTAAGAACTTTAAAGATAAAAATGAGACATGAAGAGGTTCAGAAACACTACCTACCTGATCAGTGGTTTCTTGCTACTTTATGCTGCACAGCTCAGGGTTCCCAGTATTTCAAGTAACATAGGCTTATCTTGGCAATCCTTTCTTTTTCATAGAGTCATAGAATCATTCAATTGGAAATGACTTCTAAGATCACTTACTCCAACCTTTAACCTAATACTGACAAGTCCACCACCAAAACATGCTACTAAGTTCTACATCTGTACATTTCTTGAAGTCCTCCAGAGATGGTGACCCAACTTCTTCCCCTGGCAACCTATTCCAGTGCTGCACAGCCCTTTCAGTAAATAAATTTCTCCTAACATCCAAACTCAACCTCCCCTGGTGCAACTTGAGGCCACTTCCCCTTGTCTTAAGAAGAGCCCAATCCCCAACACTCTACAACCTCCTTTAATGTAATGGTAAAGTACAGTAAGGTCTCCCCTGAGCCTTCTTTTCTCCAGTTCGCTCAGCTCCTCCTCATAAAACTTGTTCTCTAGACCCTTCACCAGCTTTGTTGCCTTTTTTTTTTTTTTTTTTTTTTTTTATACACACTACATCAGCTCAAAGTCCTTCTTGTAGTGAGGAGCCCTCAGCTGAACACTGTGTTTGAGGTGTGGCCTCACCAGAGCGGAGTACAGAGGGACAATCACTTCCCTAGTCTAGCTGACCATGCTATTTCTGATACAAGTGAGGATGCTGTTGGCCTTCTGGGCCAACCGAGCATGCTGCTGACTCATATTCTTCTGGCTCTTGACCAATACCCATGGGTCTCTTACCTGTGAGCAGTTTCCAGCCACTTTTCCCCCAGCCTGTAGGACTGCATGGGTTTGTTGTTCCATAAGTGTGAATCCAGAACTTAGCCTTGTTGAACTTCAAACTGTTGGCCTTGGCCCATTGGTCCAGCGTATCTGGAGCCCTCTGCAGAGCCATCCTACCTTTGAGCAGATCAACACTTGTGCCAAATTTGGTGTCATCTGCAGACTTACTGAGGGTGCATTCAATCCCCTTGTCCAGATCATGGAAAAGATATTGAAGAGAACTGGTCCCACCCAAAACTGAGCCCTGGGGGACACTTAGTGCCCAGCCTCCAACTGGATTTAACTCCATTCTCCATGACTATTTGGGCCTGGCCACCCTGTCAGTTTTTAATCCAACAAAGCATACACCTATCCAAGCCTTGAGTGGCTAGCTTCTTCAGACTTCTTCAGGAGAATACTGTGGGAAACGGTAGCAGAAGCCTCTCTGAAGTCTAGGTAGACCACAAACACAGCCTTTCCCTTGTTATATTATAAACATTATAGCCTAATATATTGCAGATTATAATTCTGAGTTTTGATTCATGTATATTTTGATATGTGATTTAAAGTTCATTGATAATGAACAGTTCAATATCACTCTTAATTTCCATGATAATGGGGTTGGGGTTGCAGAATATAATAATTCTTGGTTTAAGACCTATGGAAAATCTCCTACTCCTCAAAGAGATGTGTTCAGGTCATAGTTACTTTCCTAAGAACTCAATTTCAGTATCATTTCAAGGCACTTAAAATGTTATTTTTCATACTGTCTTCTAGTCTCCAGGCAGAAAATATTTATTCAGCCTTATTTTTCATGATATAACAAAAAAAGTTATCTCAAATGCAGTTTAATATTCAAGGGGCTATTCACGTGAACTTGCTGGTGAGGTGAGCATGTTACTTTAGCTTTAAGCTTCACATAACATAGATAACACCAATTTAAACGTACAGCAAGGGAAACAGACAATAAACCAAACACAAAACAGAAAATCATCCTTATATGCAAACTAACAACAATTCCTTACTGGGACAGACAATTATTAATTACTATCAGTTCTATTTTGAAAGTTTTGCCTTGAATAAAATCAGTCAAATAAGGGGATGTTATGAAGTATAAATTCAATATTCTGAGACATCTAGAGATAAAATGCAGATACAAAATGCCACTCTTCTACCTTACTATTTAATGTGAATACTTTATACTCTGGCTCTAGTTAATAAATTAGTAAATAAAATAAAATAAAACAAAATAAATAAATAAATAAATGTAATAAACCTTACGATGCTCAAAATAACTGCACCATACAGCAATCAAATCATCACTACTCCCATCTGGAAAATGTATAACTCAGCAAACACCATGGCCTGTTTGAGTATAGGGGCTATTATTTGATTTTAGCTACCTTATTTACAAGAGCATAAAAACAGCTATGTCAAGCCCTCAGGATCTGTGATGCAACAATAAAACTCCTAAAAACCTGTACAAAATAACACAGTGTAATGTCAAAGTTTATGGATAAAGGATCAATGATCTTCAGGAAAACTCGAATTATTTTACTAATTATTTTGTGAGTATTCTGTCTTTTATTTTTATTATTTTTATTTCCTAATGGCTACTAATATTGAGTAATCAGTGAAGAACAGCATGTACATATCAGATGAGATCATAAAACAAATTATTTTACTGCAAAAAAAAATTCAATGTTCCTGAAGAGTTTACATTTATTAAACTACTTTTTTGTTTGTTTGTTTTGTTTTGTTTTTTAAAGTAGAGAAATAAAGATGGATAGAAGAACATCTGTCTAAAGTATCCAATATAATATCTGTATAAAGATAACAGAGAAATGTTAGGCAAGGTTTTACATTTTATTTATAAGTGTTTAATATCCATAAATGTCAGAATTGTTCCCATAAAATGAAGAGTAAGCATCCATGTTAAGTGTTTTGTTTGTTTGTTTTTGTTTGTTTGTTTTCCAATAAATTAAGTACGGTGTAAGGAGAAAGCAATTTTTTATTTTGTTTTGTTTTGTTTTAGTTTAAGAAGGCTTTTAATATTTTACCTTTGTCTCTGATGCAGCTCAGATGAAATTACTCCATATTCTACCCCTTTCAATTACAATTGAAAAGCAGAACAAGACATAGGATATGGAGGGGACCATAAACTGAGAGACTTTTGTAAAACAACAAATAACATTGCACGATGCATCAACAGAAGTATCATATTTGAGATATATGAAGTAATTACACTGTCACACACTTTGCTATTGAAACTATTCCACAGTATCTTATTTATTTATTTATTTAAGTAAAGAAATTATAAAGTAAAATGATGGAAACAAAATATTATAAAATGTGATGCATAATGTAAATGCATAGGTGTGGCTGACTTGGGGAAAAGAAAGAAGAGTATTGAGAGATCTTGAAAAGAATGAAAGTTCACATTTGTAATTAAGGGTCATTTTCCAACTATAAGGAATATTTAACTATCTATGCAGGCCAGAGAATTTCCCTAATGAAAAAAAAAAAAATAATAATAATAATAAAAAAAAATGAAAACATGCCAGACAAATATCTGGCATTGATTTTTAACATGAAGTATTGAAACAGTCACCACAGAGAGTAGGACAATTCTGATCAGGACATATGTAACCATTAAAATAATTTTATTTACCACTCTTGAAGTTGTACTTTGATCCACATCAGTGAGGATGATATTCATCACTCTCCTATAAGCTATAGTTTGACAGTGAGAGGAGTTCTTGGAAGATGTTATGAAAATGTTTTTGTTTCATGTTTCAAAAATTAACTACTGAATATATTATTGCATTAAATATATTTATCACCACTGAGTGTGCTTGAAAAGTGATGATACACTTATTCATATAGAAAGAATTCAAAAGAATCAGTACTCATCTGCTGATAAAACACTGAAAACAAATTACAAGAAGCTAAAATAAGAAAAGAAAACAGCTAAACAAACTTAAATCAAATATATATATATATATATATATAATGTCTGTGTTTTTTGGGCATCTCTAAACTGGTCAATATACTTGTCTGCCCTTCATGACTGTAGCCTGTGCTCTCTTCATATTAAATTCCATTTCTAGCCCTGTTCCTGGGTGAGAGTCTCTCTATTTTGCCTGTATGTATGTGTAGAACAGTCCAAGTGCCAGCGACTGGTTTGGAATCATGGGCTGTCAGGGTTGGCTATAGAGTGACATGGAAAGTCATAGTCCATACTAGAAGAGACCATAGGGTCTGGGGTGTCTAGGTGCAAGACCCATATATGTGTGCATCAGTAATGGTGAGAGCAAAGAGAAGGAAGCTGAATACTGGAAACTGGGGCATTCCCAATTTCCAGTCATCTCTGTGTATAAGTATGTAGGGATAGAAGAGAGGGAGGGAGGGAGAAAGGAAGGGAGGGACGGAGAGGATCTCAGTATGAGTAACTAGAGTGGGGCTGCAGCCTTAGGAGCTTGCATGTCCAGGTGCTACTAAATAGGGAGCCTGGGATCCAGGGGCAGCTACTCGGTAGAGTGGGTGTCTGAACCCAGCTGCTGGAGGGATCCACATTGTGCATATGTATACATTTGCATTTCAGACCTTCATCCAGCTCAGACTGAGAGGGGAGCAGGATGAAGCCACTGGTGTTCTTTGTGTTCATGTGAGTGCTTTGTGTGGCCCCCAACTAAATCAGTATATACGCGTTGTATACATTGATTTGTATGTGTGTATCTACAGGGACTACATACTCAGTCTTGCTACTAGCTGAATCTGGGGTCTTAGAGGTGCAGCAGCCTGACCTCCGTTAGTCTTATGGATTTGTCATACCATAACAATTAGTATAAATGAAATCTTAAAAGTCCAATAAAAACACTATCAATCACTCAAGGTTTAACTATTGCATGAAAATGTATAAGAAATTGAAATAATTCTCTATTTTTTTTTTTCCTTACCCATGCAGTGTTTTAAAGTTTTTAGTTTTACTGATGTGCTCTGTTTTGGGCACTAGGGTCGAAGATTTGAGATTGGAGGCCTAGAAGTTGTCATGTTTCTAGAAGAATATTTTGAATAGAATACAACAGCTTAATCTAGAAAAGAGAAGACTTCTGAAAGATATCAAATGAAAAAAATATATATATTTGTTACAGATATGGCAAGAAATTACAAATTTCAGCCAAGGCAATAGAAGAAACATTTCTGAAGGTAGAAAGAGGAAAATTGTAAAGGAAGTTGTCTAGATGGAAAAAGATTTCTGAATTTATTCAAATAATTATTTGAATATTTGCTACAAATAATGTAGGCATAACTGATTTTACCTGGGAGCCATAGTTTATATCTAATTTTGCATTTTTTGTTATGATTTTTCAATGAGTTTATAGGGAATCAGCTCAAGGCTAAGTATCACAATGGTAAACAAGTTGCCAAGAGGCATCCTGCTGGACCCTAATGGAAATTGGAGTCCAAAATTAATCCATGTAATTCAGAACTATATAAAGGGAAGTCTGCTGAGAGATATTTTGAAATCAGATTCTTAAAAAAGACATACCTTGCTCAAGTAATGTTTCTACATTTCTACATTGCATTCTCTTGCTGTTCCAGGTGGTACCACTGCACCTGTTTGATGGACCTTTAGCCTGTCAGCTGAAATAATTTAAATGTTTTTCTGCACTTTGGGTGGTTTCTGACTGGAAATGTAGAATCCTTACAGGTGCTGAACTCACAGAGTCTTTTATATTTTCTTTCCATTTTGCATTTCTGCATAGTTAGATGTTTAGTAAGGTGTAGCAAAAGGGGACTGTCAGTTTTGAAAGGAGAATGGAAATAGAAATAATAGAATTGAACCTTTTTCAAGGGGATGGGGCTGAGCAGATGATGAATAGCTCTCAAATGTTATAGTCCTAAGCTACTATGATAATTCTATAGAACACAGTACATCTGGGAAAAACAAAACAAAACAAAACAAAACAAAACAAAACAAAACCACTGTATTGTTCTTTGCTGGCTGGGATCGGGTTAATTATCATCATATCAGCTCGTATGGTGCTATGTTTTGTATCTGTGACCAAAACAGTGTTGTTAGCACACCAGTGTTTAAACAATAACTGAGCAGTGTTTGCATAGCATCAAGGCCTTCTGGGTTTTTGAAGTTGTCCTGTCAGTGAGTGGGCTGGCGGTGCACAAGAACCTGTGAGGAGACACAGCTAAAAAAGCAAGTCCAAACTGGCCAAAGGGATATCCTGTACCTTTTCCTGATCAATAAAAGCAGGGGAAAAGAAGGATGGTGATATTCAGAGTTGCAGCCAAGTAGCCATTTTGTTTTTCCAAGTAGCCATTATGAAGCCCTGCCTTCCTGGAAATGGATGAACATCTGCATGTGAATGGAAAGTAGTGAATGAATTGCTTAATTCACTTTGCTTACATATTCAGCTTTTACTTTACTCACTAAATTGTCTCTATCTCAGTCCACAGGTTTTCTCACTTTTACACTTCCAATTCTCTCTCCTATCCTGCTGCGGGGGTGGGGGAGTGAGAAAGCCACTATATGGCGCTTAGCTGCCTCCCAATGTTAAACCATAATACCACCAAACCAAAAACCAGTGTCGTTTTTGCAGGTGTCTGTCACTGAAACAATACCTCCTTTCCCTTCTAGTGTTATATTGGTGTAAATAAGGAATCTTGATAATCAGGTCTATAACTGACACCATATTTCATGGGTCTTATAGATGTGGAAGAGGGTTTAATATTTTACATCAACAATAATTTGTCAGACTCCCCCTTCCACTCCCACCCCCCCAAGTTTCCCAAAGGAAACATAGAAATGTTTAGTTCCCTTCTATCCATGAAAGATAGTATGGAAGAAAGTTAACCCTTAAAGACTTCTTATACCCCAGGACCATCTCAAAGACTAAATTAATTGTTCAAGTTCTTACAGCATTTAAAAATCATTTCTTTCCTTTTGACAAAGATGTATGGAAACAGATGACTCCATACAAGTCATGTGTTTGAACCTCATCTAGACAGGAAACAACTCTTAAACAGGAAATTTACATTTTCTTCCTGGCTTGTAGAACTCTCTTATTCCTTCTGGTTTTAATAAATTAGATCTAGCTTTACTATCAGACCTCCAGTCTCATGCAATAATAAAAACAGATTGATAAAAGGTTAGATTTATGTGGGACACTGCATCAGTAGAGTCCAATGCAGAATCACAGCCTACATGCCTGTAAATTTTAAAGGCCACAAAATAATGGAAAGAAGCATTTTCCCATCATTCTGCTGAATAGAGCAATTCATTATTTGAATTATTGCAATACTGTGTTCTACTTATGTATAACATTGTCTAAACATAAAGCAGAGTTTCATGAACTCCTCTGACACATTAGGTAAATCAACAGAACTGTATACCATCAAAATTAACTAAACGTGAATATACATAAAATCAAATTCTGTGTGTCATAGTAGAGAAATTTGTTTCTCTACTAGTTAGTATGCCACAGTTGTTTTCTTGAAATTGAAAGACTATGATGTTTATCAACATGCAATGGTGCTTGTTCATTACATTGATTTTTATTACAGGTTCCCACAATTTGAAATAATTACAAAAGAAACAACAGAAGCAGATTTTTGATTGTTCATTGTTTGTGGCATCTGTAGGAAATGTGTTGGCTTGACATCAACCGTTAACAGGCTTTATTTAAAATTAAGGGAAAAACAGTTGCTAATTATAAACATTGTCTATAATGGAGCTTTGTAGTTTACATAATTATATTTTGTGAAAGAAAGGAGGCAAGCTTGGTCTGACTTCATTTTGCCATTAGAAAAGATTCAACTGTCTTCATCCCATGGTACCAGCTGCACTGTGTTTTGTATGAGATCACTGTGCTTAATTTCAATAGCCTGCAGAGAGAGTTTATTTTTTAAGTGCTGTCTCTTTCAGATGTGCCAAGGGAAAGATAATTTTGGTCTCTCTAATCATATGCAGAAAGCTAGTTCTGTTCTGAAGCTTGGTGCTTCCAGAATATCCTTGTATCAAAAATAATAGTTTCAAGTTAAACTATGTTTAAAGTCAGTCTTTTTCTTGTAAAGATTCTCCAAAAAGTACTTATTAAATACTCATACTTTGCTACTTAAGGGTAAACTAAATGATATTTGAAAAGAAAATATGTATAAAAACTTTGCAAATATAAGAACAATATAAGAAAAAATGCATTAAAAGGTGACATCAGGAACAAATAATCTCAATAAAAATTGATCTTACACCTTGATCAAGATCTTTGGGCACTGAGCTGAGCTCTACAGTGAATATGAGAGAATTAAAAAAAAAAAAAAATATATTTTCCACGATAAGTTCCTATTTTAACTTGGACTAAATGCCTATAAAGTTTTTGAATTTTTAAGATTAAAAGAAAAACAAAACAATCGAACAAAAATACACTCTGCTTCTTTGAAGAAAAGTACATATACTACAATATATTCATTTTCCTGATCACAGATGTTCATCAGTAAGTAGTGTCTTGAGAAACTGCTGTTCTGCCCTGTGAGTTTTAAATGTAGGTTTTAATTTTTTGCCTTGGCAATACAGATACTCAATTAAGTAATTTTTAGTCCTGAACTTTATGCACTTTTATATGTATAACCTCCTTATTAAACTGAAAATTTATTTACCAAATTGGAAACAATTGGCAAAGCATTTAATGTATTCATGATACAAAATTATCCCATTTGATTTTAATAAAATGATTAGTAATAAAATATTAAGTATACAAAGATTTAAACAATCTGAGTGAATTTTTCCTATTCCTAATAAATGTTTCTGATAGTACTTTTCCTTTCCTGAAGGCAAACTAACTATAACTAGTGCTTTATGTTAAAAGCAATAAAACTTTTGTGGAATTAATAGGAGTATGTGTGGAAAGGATTTGAAATTATCTGGTTGGCTGGTTGGGTAATAAAAACAGATTTAAGATAGTGACAACAAATGAAGATTCATTCACTCAATGTTATTGAATGAATAACAAGACATACCTGCACGTAATTGTAAAAAAAAAAAAAAAAGTAAAAATAGCAACAGTAAGAATGACTATATATAATCATAAAATTATTATGTGAAAAGACTACACTAGCTTGTGTAATAGCAATGGCAGGAGACAAGTAAGCCTTCTAATCTTCAAATATTATTTACGCCTTGAAATGAAGGAGCAGAGAAATAATGAAACTACTTTTTAATGTTAATCCTTTCTTAGAGGATTAGAAAGTAAAACTAGCAGAGCAGATCCTGACTATTTCTTAGAGCAAGCCTTTAATCATATTATAATGCAACTGAATGTAGCTTGGTCTGGTGATTATTTAATTCTAATTAAATGCTTGCAACATGTCAGTGACAATATCCCTATTGCTAAGCATCAACTCCAGGATATATGTCTAATGATGATTTGCGACTGAAGAAGTCTGAAAGTGTCCTGCACATAGTCTCAAATGGTTAATATCTGAGAAAACAGATTGAAGAGAAAAAAAGCTAATATTTTATTACCCATAATTGGGAAAAGTCACCTACTGAGACACCTACTGACTTTAACAATATGTAGGTTTATCACTGAGAGATTTTCTGTAAAGTGTCCCCTACATCTCAGGTTAATACTTTTCAAAAAGAAGTGTGAATTCACCTAATGATGTATGTAAAATACATAGAATCATAGAATCGTAAAGGTTGGAAAAGACCTTTAAGATCATCTGGTCCAACCATCACCAATGTCAAACAGGTCCCTAAGCACCAGGTCTAACCACCCCCACGGACAGTGATGCCACCACTTCCCTGGGCAACCCATTCCAATGTCTGATTACTCTTTCTGAGAAGTAATACTAAAATAGAGTTCATATGCAAAACTTACCTCTCAAACAGTATAAAGTGGTAAAAATATGGGACATACTGTCTTAACTGGTGATTGGAAATTTTTTTCCAAATACTTGTTTCTCTTGTATAATATAGATTCAGGGAAACCTACACCTTTTTTAATTAAACAACATATGGGAAAATAAATTTTCAGTCTGACAATCTTTGTTTATAATGTAGTAACCACATAACAATAGGTAAGTGATCAGATCAGTCATGATAGTTGAGAGGATCTGAGTTTAAAGTTCTAGTCTAGTTTAGGCAGAACAGGTGTTTCATTCTGAATCCTATACAGATGACACCGTTATTGTCAGGTGATAGCCCACTCTGTGCTATAACTTCCTTAACAGTTATTCCTAAAAGATTTGAAATATCTTAGTTTTTATCCAAGTGTTAAACTGTGTTAACTGTGTTAACTGTGTATCCAAGTGTTAATGAATATTTGAAGTCTTGCAAATAGTTCTCTTCCAACTTCAGTCATAAACTGGGGGTGTTATTGTAAAAGTAATTCGCTTCTCTCAGAGCACTAAACTGTTACTGTTACCATCTAACAAGGAGACCATTGATTTCAATGGGTTTGATACTGACATTAGAAAAGCGCTAGTGAAACAGCTGAGAGATGTCATGGTGGTTCATTTTAAAAACTGGTAGATCAGACAGAAAATCTAGGTGTGAGTAGACTACATGTATTACCTGTAATCAATATATCAGTGGATAGATTTGAACCCATTGTCCATATGATGATGGTTAACAAGCAGTATCTTTTGACAACTTATGATATGATTATCAGTTATTTATGTTCAAATATATTTTGTCAGTTGTATAGAGTTGGGAGAATCTGAAGTGGATTTTTTGTTGTTGCCATTGTTTTGGTGTTTTGTTTTTTTTTTTTGCCCCATTTGCAGCATCACAAATCACCAAAATCACAGTACATATGATGTCTTTAACATTCCTCATTTGATTCAAAATCAGGTCAACTTTAGCCTTCTGAATCCCATCCCTGCAAAATCAGAAAGAATTTCTATACTCTTCCTAGGCCACCTTCCCTTGCTTCCACCTCTTGAACATTTCCTTTCTATGTCTGTATTTACTCAGGAACTCCTTGTTCACTCATGCAGACCTTCTGTTATCTTTCCTTGGCTTTTGATAGAGGTCTTTCTTGAGCTTGGAAGATATCATCCTTGAATATCAACCAGCTAGTACTTTAATTTCACAAATGAAAATGAATATTTTAAATAGGTTTAAATGACTTTCTTATTAAGTTCGACCAAACTTCTAGCCTGATGATCCTGACTATCTTTAGCAATAAATAAGTTGTTAACCTGCATTAAAAAAAAATAATAAAATAAAATAAAAATAAAAATAAAAATAAAAAAAACACAACACTTTGCTGTTAACAGATTAGGAGAAACATATTTGGAATAAAATTTAGAGATCCTCTCATACTCGGACAAATGGAATTAAGAAACACATAAATAATGGTGGTGTATTCAACATTTTTTTTCCTCTGTTTTTGTAGCTTTGAGTAAAAGCTTTGAACATAGAACATGCTCTTATTTTATTGGATTACTACTAAAGCTCCTTAATGAGGCAAGAAATCTTTTTTTACAATGGCAATAAAATGTGTGTTACTTTATAAATAGAAAGGCCCTCATATTCTGTAGCTTTTTCATTGAAAATGTACTCTTACCTTAATATTATATAGTGAAGTTAACCTTAAAGATATTATTGAGTTATTTTGCAGACACTAAAACTACCTGGTGTTACATTTCAAGCATTTAATTAACTACAATCAGGTTTTCCGAAAACATGATTCTGTGTAGCTATTCTAATACCAAAATATTATGTGGCTTTCAAAGATCATGAAGAGTAGCTTCATAATGATGTTAACCTACACCATCAATTTTCTTTGATAACTGTCATCTAGACATCCCTAACTCTGTCATGGGTAATACTTCTCTCCCCACAGTGTGCTGCTAGACACAGAGGTGTGGAAAGTCTTGAGAGCAAACCTTGCCTACATGTATGTATATATATGTACAATATATATATATAAAATATATTATGTATTATATATATTTTTATATATACATATATTTTTTCATTATCTGATGGTAACATACAAACTATGTTATTTGACTTGGAGGGTCCTAAAGGAAGTAAGGGGTCTACCTATATCTAAGGTATCAGATAAAACCTAACACTGGGATTCGATTATGAAATTGTACATCCTGTGATTTCAGGATAGTTAAGAAATGGAACTGGGCAACACTCAGTTTTATGCCGTATGCTTTTACTTTCCTAGCTTTGGAAATGCTGAATTGTTGCTAATACGTGAATAAAGCTTGTATTATTATTATTGTTGTTGTTATTATTATTATTATCTAATGCTTATTGTAACTCACTTAGGACTGAACTTTAAGAGAGTATTGGTTAGTTAAACTGCTGGTAATTAAAATGATAAAGCATTAGGGTGATCAGCTTTATTCATGTTCTTCCAAAACAGTTACAGAATTTAGATTCTATATTTACAAGTGTTTTCCTCTAAACTTCTAAAAATCTATACGATTTTTGGGTGTATATTTGCAAAATATGATATTTCCAATTCTACTTGGTTGCTCTTCATTTAGTTGCACTTGAACAGATTTCAAGACTTGCTTGTCTGAGTGTTTTCTTTTTCAGTTTGTATTCAAATGAATGTTAGACAAATTACTGACATTTTTTGAAAAAAAAAAAAATTATTTGGGTCTAGAACATTTTCAAAGAGTTATCTAAATCCTCACAAACAGATCTATTATGACAGACTGATGGCAGTACTTCACGTTTGGCTCAGAGGTACATGTAAGCAAAAAAATAAAAATAAAAATAAAAAAAAAAATCCAACCAATCTGGCTTCATACTCAGTGTTTTAATCACCAGCTGGCTAAGATTACTAAACCACACATTTCCCAAGGAAAGATTATAGAGAAAAAAAAAAAAAAAAAAAAAAAAAAAAAGATCTAATCCCCTAACCACCTCCAGATTCTCATGAATTAATTCATTAGTTCATAAATAAATTGCATACTCAAACCTCTGTCTAAACTAATGTTCAGTCATTTGTTTGCATCCCAATAGGTATCTGAGTGTTCACTCAGATTTCTTTAATTACGAATCATCAACATCAGAAAGAACATTGGAGTCTCTCACCCTCTCTTTCTTCACCATGTGCATAGACAAGACATTGATACATTTTTAGTAATACCAAATGAACAGATGAACAGCAATGAAGGGAATATATTTTTACTATTTCCTAAAGTAACATTATTATTGACATGCAAATGTTAAAATTTATATTATAATGACAAAAAGATAATGATACTGAACATATTTATGTTATTTTCCTTTTTTTTTATATATTTTATTTTTAAGGGTCACTTTTACAGTATTATCTATTAGCTTTCACATTACATGTTATTTGTTAATTAAGCACATATCTGACAGCTTTCAATTGTTCAGTTCTCTATAAGATGTAGTAGGTAGCCTTTGATATTTTTAAGCACTATTTCATTCACTGGATGTCTTCAGAGAGAATAACAAGACCACTTATCTGTGCCCAGCTGCAATGTCAGAGGCTGGAAAAGAACTGATGAACTTAACATGAATTTTATAGTCTCTCTGAGACTGAAGAGAGAATTTTAAGTCCTGGGCAGAAATAGAATTTCAGGTGCTTTTCCTCTTTATACCATCTACTGTGTGGCCCAGTGATCTTTACACTGTTGTTAGTGATTTCCAGGCATTCAACCAAATGTTTTCTCCTCTTGTCATGATATATCTTTTTTTTTTTTTTTTTTTCCTTCTTTATTTTTAAGTATGGTACTAGAAAAGTACTTGTAAAAGCTTAATTGAATGTCTGAGCTGGTTCAGCCTATTATGTGTTCTTATGACAAATATGATAAATTTGCAGATGATATTAAATTATGAGAAGCTGTTGGCTCTCTTGAGGGTAGAAAGGCCTTGCAGAGAGATCTTGACATATTAGAGCTAGTCACTGACCACATGAAATTTAACAAGAGTAAGTGCTGGATTCTGCACCTGGGACAGGTCAACACTTGGCTATATGTACAGACCAGCAGATGAGAGAATGAAGAGCAGCCCTGAAGAAAGGGATCTGGGGATTCTGGTTGATGACAAGTTGTATGTGAGTCAACACTGTGTCCTGACAGCCAAAAGGACCAAATGTACCCTGGGGTGTATCAGGCACAGTATTGCTAGCTGGTCACGGAAAGTGATTGTCCTTCTCTGCTCTATGCTGGTGTGGTCTCACCTTGAGTACTGCATGCAGTTTTGGGCACCACAATGTAAGAAGGACAAAAAACATTTAGAGAGAATCCAAAGGAGGGCAACATCAACAACAAAAATAACAACAACAACAAAAAAGATCTAGAGGCAAGATGTATGAGGAACAGAGAAGTTGCTTGGTTTGTTCAGCCTAAAGAGAAGACTGAGCAGAGTTCCTACAGGTTCCTCATGATGGGAAGTGGAGGAACAGGTGCTGATCCCTTCTCTCTGGTGACCAGTAACAGGACCCTGTGGTGGTTTTACTCGGGTGGGCAGCCGAGTTCCACCACAACCGCTCTCTCACTCCCCCTCCTCAAAGAGGAGCGAGGAGAAAATACGATGAAAGGGGCTCAAGGGTTGAGATAAGGACTAAGAGATCGCGCAATAATTATTGTGACGGGCAAAACAGACTCAGCATAGAGAGAAAGTAAGATTTATTGCTTATTACTAACAAGCTAGAGAAGTGAGAAACAAAGGAAAGAAACCAAAAGCACCTCCCCCCCATCCACCCTCTTCCACCTCCTCCCCCTGAGTGGCGCAGGGGAACGGGGGAATGGGGGTTATGGTCAGTCTACAGCACTTCTTCTCTGCCGCTCCTTCTTGGTCACTCTTGTCCCCTGTGCTGTGGGGTCCCACCCATGGGATGCAATCCCTGCCGAAATGATCCAGCATGGGCTGTCCACAGGCAGCAGCTCTTCAAGAACTGCTCCATATATGGGTCCGTACCATGGGGTCCATCCCTTTGGAGCAAACTGCTCCAACCTGGGTCCCCCACGGGCAGCAGCTCCTGCCGGGTCACCTGCTCCTGCGTGGTCTCCTCTCCACGGGCTGCAGGTCCGGCCCGGAATCTGCTCCAGCAGGGGTCTTCCACAGGCTGCAGTCTCCTTCGGGGCAGAGGCTCCACCGTGGTCTCCTCCACGGGCTGCAGCGTGGAACCCTGCTCCACCGTGGTACTCCATGGGTTGCAGGGGGACATCCTGCTTCACCATGGTCCTCACCACAGGCTGCAGGGGACTTCTGCTCCGGCGCCTGGAGCACCTCTCCCCCTCCTTCTTCACTGACCTTGGCGCCTGCAAGGCTGTTTCTCACTCCTCTCGCCCTCCCAGCTGCTGAGTAGCGTAGCGGTTTTTTCCCTGTCTTAAATATGCTCTCACAGAGGCGCAAAACAACATCGCTGATTGGCTCAGCTCTGGTCAGCAGTGGGGCCCTTACCAAACATGGGGCAGCTTCTAGATCCTTCTCACAGAAGCCACCCCTATGGCCCCCCTCCTACCAAAAACTTGCCACGTAAACCCACTACAGACCCAAAGGAACATCATGAAGCTGCATCATGGGAGGTTCAAATCAAATATTAGGAAATGGTTCTTCACTGAGAGGGTGGTCGGACACTGGAGCTGGCCCCTGAGGGAAATGGTCACAGCTCCAAGACTGCCAAAGCTCAAGAACTGGTTGGACAATACTCTCAGAAATAATGCTTAATTTTGGGGTGGTCCTGTGTGGACCCAGGAGTTGAACTCAATGATCATTTTGGGTCCTTTCTAACTCAGGATATTCTGTGATTCTATTTTATGACTATGAGTTTTGAGCAATGAAAGGACTTAAAAACCACAGATGACTATATTCTATTCAGTGAAGCTGAGAAAAGCAAGTCAATAGAGTGAGTGAGAGTTTTTCTGTGTTTGCTGAAAAGCAAAGCATAATTTTACATTTGGCAAATGCTAATTAAATTAAACTTCATCCTGTTGCAGTTTAGCCCCAACAGGCAGCTAAGTACCACACAGCCATTCATTCACTCTTCATAGGTGGAATGGAGGAGAAAATCTGACAGGTACAAGTGTGAGAACTTATGGGTTTAGATAAAGACAGTTAGTAGGTAAAGTAAAAACAGTGTGTGAAGCAAAGCAAAGCAAGGAATTAATTTGCTACTTCCCATCGGCAGGCATGTGTTCAGCCGTCCCCATGAAAGTGGGACTCATCAAGCATAACAGTTTATTGGGAAGACAAATGCTATCACTCTGAATGTCTCTCCCCCTTCATCCTTCTTTATCCCACCTTTTATTGATGAACATGATGTTATGTTATGTATATTCAATATGTTATGGAATATCCCTTTGGCCAGTTTGGGTCACCTATCCTGGCTATGTCCCCGCCCAACTTCTTGTGCATCCCCAGATTCCTTGCTGGCAAGGCAACATGAGAAGATGAAAAGTCATTGGCCCTGTGTAAGCACTGCTCTGAAACAACTAAAGCATGGGTGTATTATCATTGCTATTTTAAGAAAAAAAATATATATATTTTGTGAGCCTCTACAGGGAAAATTGACTCTTTCCCAGGCAAAACCATGACTCATCCTAAGGGAATCAATATAGTGGATTTTTTTTTTTTTTTTTTTTTTTTTTTTTTAATTATTATCATTTTCCTTGAAGAAAGGAAGAAGAAGAAAGAAAGAAGAAGAAAGAATATTTTTTCTGATTCTCTCCCCTATCTCACTGCTGGGGACAGGGAGTAAGAGAACAGCTGTGAGGTGCTTATCTGCCTGTTAAGTTAAACTACAACAATGTGTTATTTATTATTTTTTAGTAGCATTCATAGTGAATATACACCAAAAATAAGTTATTTTTAGTAAAAACAACAACAACAACAACAACAAAACTTGTAAATATTCTGTAAATAAAGTAGCATCTCATTTAAATTCAATTTACTTTTGACTGTACAATGTGCAACAGTTCAAACTCACCTGGGGCACTTATTAAAACTGTGGAACTCATCAGCATTCACACACTAGAATAGGTAAGGTAGCTTCACGTTGACAGAAGGCATTTTCAGTAAAGATCTAGAACTTCCTAGACTTATTTAAAAAGATGTGCTATACCTAATATTGACTAATAAAGAATGTTTGGTCATTTCCAGGTCAAACATAGTCACATCTAAATTTGCAGCTCCGGGCACATGGTACAACATTCAGATAACTAATGATCATAAACACCTTTCAAATGGTCAAAGAACAGCATCAAGCTATTATGTAACGTTATGACAAATAAAATATCAAGAAATTACTTCCTGGCATAGCAGAGATTAAGTGTTCTGCTGAGTCAAACTTCTAAACAAACATGACTGCCTCTGATAGTCTACCACTAGCAAAATAATTCTCTAACTTTCTTTTTATAAGGATCTGATTAAAAAGTGAAAAATATTTCTTAAAAATTTAACTTTTATTCTCAGTCAGCATGAGGTAAAAGAATAGTCTCACTGCCTTTCTTAGTGCCTGAAAACCTTAAATGTTATGCAGCTCATTGAGACGACCACAGCCATTAGTATAACAAAATACATTGTGAGAAGCTCATAGGAATTGTCACACACAAGGAATATCACAGAATCACAGAATCACAGAACTGTAGGGGTTGGAAGGGACCTCGAAAGACCGTCGGGTCCAACCCCCTGCCAAAGCAAGTTCCTCAGAGCAGGCTGTCCAGGTAGGTGTCCAGATGGGCCTTGAATATCTCCAGAGAAGGAGACTCCACAACCTCTCTAAGCAGCCTGTTCCAGTGCTCCGTCACCCTCACTGTGAAGAAATTCTTTCGCATGTTGTTGCAGAACTTCCTGTGTTCTGTCTTGCGGCCATTGTGCCTTGTCCTATCCCCACAGACCACTGAGAAGAGGTTGGCTTCATCCTTCTGTTTCCCACTGCTGGCTCATGGTCAACCTGTTGTCCACCAGGACCCCCAGGACCTTCTCCTCAGAGCTCCTCTCCAGCAGGTCGTCCCCCAGCCTGTACTGATACTTCCAGTTGTTCCTTCCCAGGTGCAGGACTCTACACTTGCTCTTATAATATATGAGCTTCATATATATGAGCTTCATACATATTGGGATATTTTAGAGAGAGCAGAGAAGAGCTAAATATGGGAGCTTCCTAAAGACATGCCTGGTGGAATGTAAAAAAAATATTCTAAATGTTCGATGCATATAGTGAAAATCAGTGTATCTATTTCCTACATTGTGAAGAAAAGTAAAAATGCATGAAAAGACAAAATTCCTTGAAACTTTGTGAAACTTTCCTTATGAAAAGGTTAAAAATATTTTTTCAAAAGCAATGAATTTGAGAGGCTACATTCTGAGTTTTGTAAACAGTGTAATACCATGAGATACTGACAAATCTGTTTTTCCAGTGTAAGCTTCTTGTTAGATATTTTCTCTTTTTAGTGTATTATAGAAAACAACAGCCCTCTTGTACTAAATAAATAAATAAATAAAGAACTTCTAAGAAAATTAGATAAATCTAATTTTTAGAATATTTTCATCATTATTTTGTAGAGAAGTAGAAAAAAAAAAAAAAAAGATGATGGATTAGAAGAAAAATAAGCCTCCAGTTAATGTTCCTGTGAAGTTTACTGGTCACTCTCTAGCCTCTTGCTTCTACGGGAAAACAAAAAAAAAACAACAACAAAACAAACAGAAAGACCACACACACACACACACAAACAAACAAAAAACCACAAATCAAAACAACAACAAAAACAACCACATACCCACAAACCTAATATTTTTTAAGGCATTAGTTACTGCTTTAATGTATATGCATTTTTAATTTGCTTCTTAGTTTACAACCCATTAAAAAAAAAAAAAAAAAAAAAAAAAGATATAAAACGATCCCCCAAAATGTTCTCTTTGATTAGAATAAAGTAGATATCAGAAAACATCTTACTGAAAATATCAGCTTTTTATCTGATTGAATAGCCAAGATAGAGAAAAAATGAAATATCACAGAATCACAGAATGTTAGGGATTGAAAGGGACCTTGAAAGATCATCTATTCCAATCCCCCCTGCTAGAACAGAACCATCTAGATCTGTTTTGAATGTCTCCAAAGAAGGAGACTGCACAACCTCTCTGGGCAGCCTGTTTCCTTCTAATACACACCAGGATGCTATTGGCCTTCTTGGCCACAATGACACAGTGCTGGCTCATGCTCATCCCGCTGTCCACCAGGACCCCCCAAGTCCCTTTCCCCTACGCTGCTCTCCAACAGGCCAGTCCCCAAATTATACTGGTACCTGGAGTTGTTCTTGCCCAGATGTAGGCCTCTACACCTGCCCTTGTTGTATTTCATTAAATTTCTGCCCACAAATATCAGAAAAAAAAAAAAAAAAAAAAAAAGTCTTTTATGATAAATTTATCCTGAAGAACCCATTTATGTAATTTCTGCTTATGGTGGTAGGAATGTAGTAAACAAATGGATTTATAACTTCAGTGTGACTACAATATACTATTCACCAATACCTTCAGGGGATCTAAAATTTTGTCTTCAACTATAAATATTCCTGGCAGCCCTTGAGAACCTTTAAATATTGTACAAACTCTCTTTACATATCTTCACCTACCTTATCTAGTAGTAGGAGATAATAATTCTTAACTGTCTTCTTGCTGTACACAGCTTTTGGATAGATAATTTTTTCCTTAATAGTTTGTAGTTTGTCTTGGACTCCTAGATAATGACAGAATTTAAACATTTTACACAGGTGCATGACAAAAGCACTCAAAGAAGCTCTGACAAGCATTGCTGGAATAGTGGTGAAATACTAACCAATATATGTTTTCCTACAATTTCTGTATTAATAATCTACCACTGATGTATAATGAAAGAAATGCAATTGTTAGCTACAATTCAAAGAATCAATCTGATATTATGTTGAATAGATATCCCCATCTACCGTACATAATATCTGATGACAATACTATTGAGTAAGTTAAGCCTGGATATGGTTTAATGAAATACCAAGATACCCAAAGAATTTGCAAATTTATAGAGTGGAAGGACAAATATCCTGTAGAAAGACAGTAGATGTAGCAAGACAAATATCCACCTTTTTCACTTAGGACAGTAGTAGATCCAGCAACACTAGCAGTAACACAAAAATGGACTTTTGGAAAAACTGTTTTGCTGCAACATGTAGAACCAAATTATACTATGTAGTTTCTTATCAGAGCAGAATTGTAACATTATTAAATGGATAAAATTTGTGTACATTTCTGATGACTATCAGATATAAATTGATTGGATTAAAAGACTGCAAAGTTAATTCAGATTTCATACAATAATATATGAACATTAAAAAGGATACTAGAAGAAAATTCTGAAGACAGTATTTACGTGCTGTGTTTATAAAAATAATGATTAAATATGTCTTGCTATCATCACTGAAATTTAAGTCTCAGATTAGTATTTAAACTTATGTACTGAATATGATAATAGACACTGAAATGTAACTTTATTGATTTTCATTTTGTTATTTCAGCTTTACTCTCATGTAAATGGGATTACTGCCTGACCTGCAATTTATGGTGCTTTAAAATGCTTTAATACATATTTTTGTTATGGGAGTTATTATATTTTGAACAGAATATTGGAGTATTTTGGATCCTTTACCCATGAGGAACTGCATTTTTTTCCTTTAGATTTCCAATTAAACAAATTAAATCACATTCTTGGTCCCTATGGGGAAAACATTTGTTAGCTGTAATAATGCATATTTTTGTCATCTCAGAGGAGTTAGAAAGTTTAAGATAGCTTAATTAATATTCACAAAGTCCAGTAGCTTCCTGCATCCATCTCATACAAAATGCTTAAAAAGCTTAAGGAAGGTCAAACAGAGAGGTGAAACAGCAAATTAATTTCCTTTCAGAAACAAACAAACAAACAAACAAAAACTTCTGCATCCTGTCTTCAAAATCAGAATTAAAAAATACCCAGTTTACCCAGTTACATACAGAACAAGTTGACTCATCAGTAATTTTTTGAAAAGAAATAAAGTATTATAAAGTCCACTATTAAATAGCCAAGAGAATATATACTTCAAAAATGCATTGCATATTCCAAGCGTAGTTTACTAGATTTCATATGGAAAATCAGAATTAATCTGTGGTGTATCATAGAATCATTAAATCATAGAATATCTTGAGTTGGAAGGGACCCGCAAGGATCATCAAGTCCAACCCTTGGCTTCACAGAGGTCTACCCCAAAATTCAGACCATATGACTAAGAGCATAGTCCAAATGCTTTTTAAACTCCAACAGTCTTGGTACCATGACTATATCCCTGGGGAACATGTTCCAGTGCGCGACCACCCTCTTGGTGAAGAACCTCTTCCTGATATCCAACCTGAACCTTCCCTGTCACAACTTGACTCCATTCCCTTGGGTCCTATCAGTGGTCACCGGAGAGGACCACCCCTCCTCTCCCCCTTGTGAAGAAGCTGTAGACTAGTTTTAGATAATTTAAAGATATATAAATTAAAACTAGCACAAAATGGTGACATTGGCAAACCAAAATATTAACAGTAGCCTGTGGTGGCTTGATGTTGTCTAGCTGTCATAAGCCCTCCCAGCTGCTCTCGCACATTGCCTCCTTAACAGGACATGGGGAAGATGGGAAAGCTCACTGATCAAGCTAAAGACAGGGATATCTCTTACAAGTCACCAGCACAGACAAAACAGACTCAAACTAGGGAAAATGAATTTCATTGCTAATGAAAACTAGAGTTGGATGGTGAGAAACAAGGACAAAATAATTAAAACACCACTTCTTTTATGCAGACTTAAGTTCACTCCTTCAGTCTCAGCTTCCCTACCTCCCCACTAAGCAGTGCAGGAGGATAGTTACTGGAGGGATTGTGGTTAACTCCATAACAGCTCCTACTTGCCACTCCTTCCTCTTCACTCATTTACCTTGCTCCAGTGTAGGACCTTCAATGCACTGCAGTCCTTCAGGATAAACATACTCCATGTACTGGGTCTGGCTGACTACTCCAGCAAGGGATCTCCACAAACTGCAGATCTTTCAAGGCTTGTCCATCTGATCTTGCGTAGGGTACTCCACAGGCTGCAGTGGGGTTGTCTCCTCCAGCACCTGGAAAACCTTCCCGCCCCCTTATGCTCTGACATTGGTGTTTGAAAGATTTTTTTTCTGCAAAACAACCCTGCTCCCAGCTCCTTGACATCCACCCTCATCAGGAAGTCTGTTGTTTTATTTGTAGCAAAAGTTAACTATTCTGTTTTTACTGTAAATAAACTGTTACAAATAGTTCAAGATGGAATTTTGTTGTGACAAAGACCTACATGGTATTGAACATCTAATCTAGTGGGATCCTGTTTATTTCATTCCTATGCAGTTTCAATCTTAGTAACTTTACACAGGAAAATAAGAAATAGAGAATCCTTAGGGAACACTTGTACAACTGCAAGTATCAGTGAAACAAACCTGAAAAAAAAAAAAATACTTTTCACATGGATCAATCTATCTTCAGTTTATAACAACATACTATCATTTATCTGTTTTTTTTTTTTTTTTTTTTTTTTTTTTTTTTTTTAATAATATAAAACATTCTTACATATGAAAAAAAAAAGAAATCTTAACCAAGGAGAACAGAGTGTATTATATTCAAATAACATGAGATTGCAGTCAACATTTTTTTTACTGCATCCACTCAAATAAAACTCATAGAGTTTTACAGAAACCCACAGTGTAATAGGCAACAATACTTATTAGTTCTTTAATGTTTACATGGTTAAGGTGTAATCCTTGTCTTTTGCTCTGCAGAATTTAGGTGTCTAGTCCAAGCTTACTCAGCCAGTCTATCTTTGTAGTTAGTGATGTATCAAAGAGTAAGTCATGACTTGCTAGTATAGAAGTAAGGGTCAGGTGGGATAAATAAATGACAGATTAGTATTTTTAGAGCAACTACATCTATTAGCTGATCACAGAGGGTTATAGAATATTAGGGAAGACAAATGTATACTTGATTTAGGCACAAATTTTTTATTTAGCTAAACTTAGGTAAAATAATAGAGAATTACATTAGAATAAACAGCAAGACATTCATGCATTCTATTATTTGGATCACATCCTAACATGGACTGCAGAATGTAAGATTTCCTTAAAACTTCTTATTAATTTGCGTTGATTGAATGATTATATAGGAGAGCTCTTTTTATACTTTAGCAAACATTCAGAGACCAGATTTTATTTTTAGGAAATGGTAATAGTGCCTTTCTGAGACATTACTATGGACAAAATTCCAAATATAAGCAACATTTATAGGAAGAACATTCTGCACTACCTGTATATATGTAAAGAAGAAAGGCACTTGAACCATCAGTTTTAAGAAATAAAGCCACATTTCCAGTGGAAGAAAGTGTCATTAACAAAAATAAATAAACAAATGCTTCAAAATAACACAAACATGCTTAACTATCATAACAGAACAAATGAAGCATTGTGTACAAATGCAAAATGTAAATTAAGAACATCAGAGTTTTTATATCTAGTTAATAATATTTTATATTCAACATAGGAAAAGAGATCCATTGCTCCAGAAGTGAGAAGAAATGAAACTTGGGGGGCAGGGTGGTTGTGGTGGGAGTAAAAATATAGAAATGGTAGAAGAAAAAAATAAATATTTTGTGAATTTTCGCTTAAAATATTATTTTCATTTGTGCATCCTATAGCTGCATTTCTATTAAATTTTAAGGTTTATTTTTTAAAGAAGTATCTTTTATTTATTTTTTTTTAATATAAACAAGAAAAAATGTATACAGTTAGTGTCCATATAAAATAAATGTTTGCAAATTCTGAAATTATCAGATGACCTCTGTCAAATAATATTTATATTCCATGCATCAATGAAACAGAAGGAAGAAAAAATGTTATTTTGCTCAGGATTAAATATTTATGACAAATATTTATGACTTTCTTACATTGTTCTGATACCTATTTGATCAAGTGCTAACTTTTCTAATCTAAAATTCACTATCATAAAACAAACTTAGACACCTAATTCACTAACCCATCCATCCATTCTAAAATTAATTCAACTACTTCTGTATTCAGAAGAGAAACATGTGACTCTGCCCAGAGAATTTTAAAAGTAAAATGTTCCATGAAAACTTTCTCAGGATTTATGCAGATTTTGAGATAACACAAAGTTCCATCCTGTTTTGATTATGTGCTTTAGATCAAATGTCAATCATATGAGTGTTATTCAGAATAATGAATTTATTATATCATGTTAGCTGAGAAAGTAAAACCAAGTAACTTAGGAATTATTGTAATTTAATATTCAATATTTTTAAGAGGTTTTGTAAGTTTCCTTTTTATTTTTATTTTTTTTACATATTTTTTTTTCCCTGTAATTACAGGGAAATTTTCTTCATTTTCCCTGTAATTATGCCACTAGTGCCTTTTCTCCCCTCGTTGACAGTCATAACATTTGCTAATATGAATAATTGTTCTTGTTTCCACTATAAGAATTCATGTAATAGCTGTCAAGATGTCTTGATATTACTGCTTATCTAGAAAACAGTTTTCCTAGAACATAACAAATGTTGAGGAACGTATCTATGGATAGGAAGAATTACTGTGTTTAAGTCACAGCATTTGCTGGTGTTAAATCCTTATTTCTGTTTCAGGGGCTCCTGCATATACCAGCTGAGACTTGATATCCTCTCTGTTTAAGAAGTTCAAGAACTATAGGTAAAAAAGCAAAGCAAAGCAAACCAACCAAACAAACACTAAAACAAATAAAAAATAAGAATCCCCCCCCCCCAACACACTAAAAAAACAAAAAGGTACAGAATGGTGGGCTTCTTCCTTTTTAATAAAGTTTAAATGATAAAATACAATGTACCTGAAACCTTACAGTATCACATTTGCAACAGGTGATTTCTCTTGCATCATGGAGCTTAACAAATTATTTAAATTTAAGATACAGAATAAAAAAATAAAAATAATAAAAAATAAAAAATAAAAAAATAAAAGCTTCCCAGGGACATTTCTAAGATCCTTTCTCTGGAATCAGACTACATCATAGGATTCCACATTTCTTTCATTCCCCTGCAAAAGTAATGAATCATCTATTGATAATTAATTTAATCAGTAGCAAATAAAATGTTAGGTCATTATTTAATGCAATCTGGGATAGTTTGAAGATACATAAAAATCTATTTCTGATTAATAAGATCTTTGCTAACATGTCTGCAATTTGAAAATTTAATATACTGCAGAACTAAAAGATGTGCCAAGGACACTAAAATCTGAACTAGTGAACATCCCTGCCAAAACGAAAAGATCTTCTTGACATGTGCCACTCAAATATGCATCTAATTACATTCAAAAATCAACATATTACATTAGTAACTTACTGAAGTAGAGACCAAAAGAGTAGGATGACTTTTATTTATGAAGATAGCTAGTGTATCTATTACCCTAATTTCACAACAATATATGTACTATCCTTGTGAATTCAATATCCAACAATGTATGCAGGGAACTTGAATTTTATACAAAAAAGTTGGTAGCTGATATTTTTGCCCATTATATTTTTTTTCTCTGATTTTAAGGAAGCTTGGACCAAATTATAAGTCTTCAAATTCCGTCCAACAGAAAAAAAAATGATTTTTGCAGTGTTGTGCTGTATCTCTAAAATGAAATGAACAAAGTTACTTTCACATAAAAAAAGGAGAAATACCCCATACCCATGTAGAGAATTTCTACTGAACCTTTCTGTCTTTCTATCTCACTTCTAACCTTTCACTGGAAATTTAGCCATTTTCAGTCAACCGCTTTTTATGGGATGTAAGCTCAGTTAATTGTTATTATTATTATTATATTCATCATTATCATCATCATTAGGACAGGATTTATTTCAATGTTTCATGCCTTAAACTTTATATGGAAAAAAGGCAATATATGATTACGTGTAACTTATACAGACTACAAATATTTTTTTGTGGCACTACATACCTCTACTGTAGTTCTCCCGCTAATAACCAAACAGTAATTTACATAATAAAAGATTTTATAATCTACATGTTTCTTTAGTGAGAGTCTGAAGAAAACTAAAGGCAAACAATGCAACCGTATAAGAGTCGCAGTAAGCTTTAAGGTGTTTACTAATAATATTTTTCATATTATTGCATATTGTCATATGCAATAAATCTTCAACTGAATTTTATAAGGGAATCCTTACAGAAGACAAAAATTGTAATTGAATCAATTTAAAAAAAGTTTTAATATTAACTGAAGTACTGTGTTGTGTTTGTTGTTGTTGTTTTGTTTGTTTGTTTGTTTGTTTTGTTTTTCCAAGCAGTGTTTTACCAGGCACTGTTATTTCAAAACATGCCAGTAATAGACTTCCTGCCTAAATAAACAAAGAAACAAAACAAAAAGGAATACTTTTATTTATTTATTTATTTTTTCCTACAGGAGAAAAAAATATGAAGCCAGATTCTATACTAGCATTAATTATTATAAATCCTCATAAATAATAGATAAAAGATACAAAACTCTACCATTGGTATTACTGGTGAGGAATCATGTGACATGATATGGAAATTGAAGTCTGATAGTAAATACAATTATGTTCAAGCTCAGACTGGAAAAGTGGATGAATTCCATATTTGAGGAGAAACAAGATTACTATTATTATTATTATTATTACCTCTTGTTATTTACTTTAGCTGTATTTTTACTTGACCAATCAAAAATACATAAAGAATCTACATATCTTATGGCAGGCATATTTGCATAATCTTAGGCAATAAAAATAAATAAATAAGGGGAATGGGAAATACTAAAACCATAAGGACAAACTTAACAAAAAGTTTTCAAGTAAATTTTAAGTAAATAACTGTTTGAAAAACATTATGGTAGGCAGTATTTATATAACAAAACATTATATTACAGAATATAACATTGATACCCTGGGAGTAATTGACATCTTTTGTGCAGCCATGCCCACTCAGAAAGGTAGAGTACAAATAAATGCAACATATAAGCAATCCTTTATTGACTGTTTATTCCACCTTCCATTTTTTCAGGTATCTTATGGTTACTCAGAACTGTAAAAATAAGTTGGAAAATGTAAATGATTAAGCAGCTTATATTGTGAACGTTTAATGAGGGAAAAAAAAATCCTTTAAAAGTAATTTTTAGGAATCTCTAACAAATTTTGTAATTACATGCTCCCTTTCTAGAGCACAAAGATTTTTTTTTGTTGTTGTTACAGTTTTATTTTCCTGCGACATATTAAGTACCTAATTTAACTAAAGTCTATATTATTACTATAATCATCAATGTCAAAAACAGAATCTGAAGACTTGGTTATTTTGAATAGTAACTATTCACTGAAGCTACTTCTGAAATTGTTGTGAAAGAACATGTAATTCCACTTGAACAAATTAAGCTGGTTTTTTTTTTCTTTTTTTTTTTTTTTTTTTTTTTTTTTTAATAAGTAATTAGCTGATATTAGATAAAATAAATGTATCTTGCCAGTTAAATTTGACTGGTCAAGGCTGAGGATTTCAACATTTATGTAAGTGAGATGACGTGAGCTGAAGAGATGAACTGAGGGGATATCTTTATACTTCTGTTGACCTGCAGCAATTTCTCATGATCATATAAAGACAAATACTTCTATTTACGACAGAAGCAGAAAGTACACATTTTTATCATACATGTAGAAGACACATTGATCTAATACAACTCAGTCATAGAATCACAGAATGGTTTGGGTTAGAAGGGATCTTAATGAACATCTAATTCCAACCCCCAGACCAATCTCTCAAAACCACATTATTGTTCTAGAGAATCGTTTTTTTTTAATCCTATTTGTAAAACTTAGGTTCATGACACTATTTGTGATCCATTCATTTGTTATGAAAATAAACTGCAGAAAGCAAGAACGTCAACAACATTCTGTCTTTGATATTGGCATTGACTGTGAAGACAAAAGAAAGCAAATACAGTTTATGAAATATGGATTTATCATGTATTTCTTGTCATCTATTATTATTTATTTATTTATTTCAGATTTTATTTTTCTTCTCCTATTCTCCTATTTTTATTTTTCTTCTCCTATTCTCCTTCTTACAAATTAAAGCAAAACAAAGCAATTTTAGCAATAAAAATTATATTTCTAAAGTTTCTAATCCAGTTCTGTCAGCTGTAATTTAACTGAGCTGTACTGTGTTTGGGATTAAGAGTTTTGTATTCTCTGTTGAACATGTGCATGAAGGTTACTTGCACATACTGAGAACTCAATAAGTTATTTATATTCACAGCTCTCTTTAAGTATAATATTACTTCTGTTGAAATAAAAAATGCATCCTTTTAAGGTTAGGCACCTTTTGTTTGTACTGTAAGGAAACAGTATACCACATAATTTTTCAACATTAGCAGTTCAATAAATGTTACAATTTGTAGTTTCAAAAAAAGGCTAAATCTAGTTTGAGCAGCTTTTAATTTGGCCCTATCAAGTAACAAAGAATGTCTGTTACCGATATTACATTTTCAACCCATTTCATTATCTTTTAATACAAAGTCTGTACAGAAGCCATAGAAATGTATCAAAAGTCATACCTTTAGATAGACAATATGTCTATATGGCTTAGATAGAACAATATTAGTTTAGATAGAACAATGTCTTATACATTTAACATAATACCAAATAAGTAGATATCTGTACAAATATCATTAAATTAAATACTTGCAAGGGGGGTTATTTCTTTAATGAAATCAATTTTCTAATTAAAAAAAAAAAAAAAAAACAACTTTTTATTGTGCATATTGTTTTGTATATGCACAGTCTCTGTTATTATTTGATTGTACTAACATATATAGTAAAAAATCTTGGTGAAGTCAAAGCTGTTAGAGAACATTTTGTTTGATGAAAAAAATAAAACACTATTTTCCAAATAATTAAAGTGAAAAATTAAATTAAAAATTATTTTCCAAATTAAAGTTAGCTTTAAAGATAATCATTTTCCTGCACCAAGAATCTGTCCCCATTCCCATACGTTGTGTCATTTGACCGCTGAGAAAAGCTTCTTAGTTATTATAGCAGAAAGCATTTTTAAATGGACGAAAAATGAGTTGGTCAGAACTCATTGGAGGAAGCATGCAAAAATATCTTGAGCTTACATTTTTTTGTGGCTTAGAATCTATAAGCTACTGTGAAAACTCTAAGTCAGTGACCCATAAAAACCTAGAACTATTGGCTCATTTCTGTTTACCAAGTCAAGAAATATTATAAGGCAAAGATTTAATTTGTAATTACTTTTCTCCCTTATAGAATATTTTTTGATTTTTTCTATCTGATTGATAGATGAGCTCTATGGGGAACATTTGACAAAATGCCATCATTACTGAAATAATTCAATGTCCAAGTTAATTTATTTCACATTAAAATGCATTAAAACAAAAATCCTTTATATTATTTGATTCATTTGATTTGTTGTTGTTAAAAATATTCTTGAATATGAATACTTCAGATATTGAATATAGAGCATAGTGCAGTTAACCTTATCACATGGCATGATTTTATTTTACACCTTCAATTGTTGGTATGATATGATATATAGTAAAGGTAACTTTTGACATTTCAGATGAAAATGAAAAAAGCACCAGAGCCCTGCTGTATGAATAAAATAGCAGGTAACATGATACCTTTTCTCAAAGAAAGCTTTCTAACTATTACCAATGTTTTATAGAGACATATAATCACTTCATACACTCTATAAAAAAAAATAGAATCAGTTCAGTGTGTGCTTAGATATCTCTGAGAATGAAGACTGGGGTGTGAAAAAATGAAAAAATGAACACTATAAACAATTAAGCTGGGCTTTCATATAAAAGAAAATAAATAAGTAAAATACATTTCATAGACCTAATTTCCATTTTCTTTAAATTGTTAGTATAAAACTTTTCAGCTCAAGATTATATATTAGATAGCCCAATTTGATATATAATAATGTCAGTTTATACTGTGAATATATATTTTTTATATTATTTTAATAGAGTACCTCTAAACTTTTTATTCCTGTGTCAATAATTTTATTCTTCCTTTTTATTATAAATATCTGAGAAAGATAGCTTCTACTAAAATCTAAATATTAAAAAATATTTATTTTAGAAACAACTTAAAATACTGGTAGCAGCTCTACAGTCAGATGTAAAGAAAAAAAAAAAAAAAAAAAAAAAATATTAAAAAGGGAAAAAAAAAAAAAAGAAAAAGAAATGAAATTTAACAGAAACAAGAACTGTGTTCAGAAGGGATACACTATTCCAATAAAAGTTGCAAATGGAAAAGAAATAAAATGAAAAAGCATCAGCAGCACCAACAAAAATGCTGGAAGGATATAAAACCTTCAAAAGGTTGATTATTTTAACTTTTTTTACTACCTCCAGAGAGATAGTCTTTATATACTACCTCCAGAGAGGTAGTAAAAATACATAAAATAATACAGATTTTTATAAGACCAAAGAAAAGAGAAAAAAAAAATACTTATCTAAACTTATTAACTAGATCCTAAATTATTAAAATTATTAACCCTGAAACTTGAGTTCATGTCACAATTTCCTGTTTTAACAAGTGTGATCCAGCTCCCACCTATAGATGGTCTACTTTGCCTTTTCATATCATACTCTTTTTGGGAATTTTTTTTAAAATATATAAATGTATGTAAGATTTATAAATGTCTAAAGTTGTTCCATAACCTTACCCGGCATGGAGGTGAGGCTGACCAGTCTATTGTTATGAGGATCCTCCATCTTACCCTTTTTGAAGTCCTCTTGTGTCAGGAGATCTAAGAGCTCTTGGGCTGCTTACTATTTATAGTGTAAGATCACGGACTTATGGTTGTATTTGCATATGAATGTTAGTTTCTTCCAACTTTGGCTTGAGTTAAACTTTCTTCAAAATTTGGACAGCAGTGTGCGTGTGTGTTGCTCAAATTAGCCTTTTGGCTATTTGTCTTCTGTGTCTCCCATATCCAGGATGCATCCATCATGACCACACAACCAGACATATCCATCATGACTGCCATTGCTGGTTGTCTGTTTATGCTGGATGTTCTGCTTGAGGAGGGGTTCAGGGGGAAGTACAACATCATATGACTGTAAATAGAAATCTTGATTAATAATTAGGAAATTTGAATGAGGCTTAAGGATAAAGACATATAAGGTTAAGATTTTATTTATTTTTTTTTTTCTGAGATAAAATGCAATTCATACTACAAGTATATATAGCAAATTTGAATTTTCATTTGAATTACAGTTCATAATGTTCCATGGATGGTCAGTCAATTTTTTAAACAATAACCAATTACCGTATCTTGATAATTTCTGAGGAGTTATTGCTATGAAAACCAAGAGGCCTGAATATTTATATTATAACAAAGAAAGTTTTCATATAAATTTGTCTGCTGGAGAAATACATAAGTGATGGCACATCCCCTCAACCATAGGTTGATAACCTTAGGATAGGCAGATGTTTGTGTGTTTCCGACACAGTCTCATGCTCTCAGCAAACATATGATGTTCATTCATGGTCTTTTGCTTTTCTGCATTCTCAACGATCTGTTAAAATAGCATCTTGCCTGTTAACAAGCTAGTTGTATTCCTCTGAAGAGATGGAAACCAAGTAAATATAGGGTGAGATGGGCTGTCTGAATAAATATCAGATATGGATATTTCCACAAAAATTCTGTCCATTTTATCCATATTGTGTCACAATCCTCTTTACCTCCCTAAATCCTTAAAAATTAGAAAACAAACAACAAAAAAACACTCTCTTTGTAATTTCTACTTGATTGTAAAATACACTGCTGTGTTTATTATTTTATTTATATGTTGCATTTGTAAATATTTTTAAACTATCTAGTTAATATCTATGGCTTTCTGATATAAATCACTGACTTCAATAGAACTTGTTCATTTCACACTAGCTAAGCACTATCATAGAATCACAGAATCATAGAATCTCACAAGTTGGAAGGGACCCACAAGGATCATCAAGTCCAACTGTTGGCTTCACACAGGTCTACCTAAAAAACAGAATTCAGACCATATGACTAAGAGCATAGTCCAAATGCTTCTTAAACTCCAACAGATTTGATACCATGACTACATCCCTGGGGATCCTGTTCCAGTGCGCGACCACCCTCTTGGTGAAGAACCTCTTCCTGATTCCCAGATTATGGGAAAGTAGTAGAGTTACCACAATGATTTGTTCTGCATTTTATTATTTCTGAGTCAGTAATAAACCACACAAAAAACTTTTGAATATATTTTTCACTTGTGTTTCAAGTTAAAAGATTTTTAATTCATTATAAATATGAATTTATAAATTAATTCATTAAATTTATAAATTCATTATAAATATGATTTTTTATTCATTATAAATAGCATCCGATTGATTATCTAGGTCATCTGATACTGTTGCTTTTCCCAGATGTGTAAGGAGTTTTGCATTAACCATCTGAGTCTTATTGAAAGAAATATTATCCATTCCAAAGTCTAGACATTCTTGCAAATTTTTAGTAATAAAAATGAAAAATCTCAAGCAGTTGCCAATAGAGAACACTACTTCAACATGAAAATATAATTTTAAAATGTAACTTTATTTCACTTTAAACTTTAATGATAAATAAAATATCATATTAAAATTTATTATTTCTAGAATTATAAAATTAACAACAGAACTGGAAAAAAAAAATATTAGTAATTATTGTAGTTTCTTTTTTTTTCCTCAGCTATATTCTTCTATATTACATTTGAAACTTTTTAGATCAGAGATTGCTCTTTCCCTTTTTTTCCTGTTTTACCTTCATTTGGAAGGTAAATTAAATAGAAGCCACTACAATGAATGCAGATTCTGATGAAGTATGTACAGCAACAGTCATGTCCTGTTGTTACTGATATTAACTTAATGAGACATGGCATCAGGAAAGTATATACAAAAATATATACAAAAGTACATATAAATAGTATTATACTTTTTAATTTCTTTATGTGAAATATTTGAGTTTGGCTGAAATTATTTCTTATTTTGTATCCATTGGTAGAAGTCTTCTAGTTAAAAGCTTACAACACTTTAATTCCATTTTCAAAAATAATGACTTCGGACAATATTTATGTAATGCCTAAAACTTTGGAAAATGCAGATACTTGGTTTTATCCATTTGGTAATTTTCATGTTTAAATAAACACATATCCTGCTTCTGAATCCATGAGGCTGAAGTGGAGCAGAGAACAGAAAGTTTTTCTTCATACAGGGAAAATTAATTTGTTCATTTCAATATAATTTAAATAGAGAAAAGAGAATAAATACAAAACCTTTTAAGCTCATATGACAAATATATCCTTTTCTTTTTTGTTTTTCACAATGGAATGAAGCAATGTGCAGTTTTACATGTAAATCTTGAACAAATGATGTTACTCAAACTAAAATAAACTCAATCTGGTTACAGTAAAATCAGCACAAGGTTATTTCCTTCAAATTACTTGCAGATTAAATTTGCTGGAAAAAATCTAAAGAAAGGACTCACCTGACAACAGTTGAAAAATGAAATTAAATTATTACTGTTGGTACAATTCTTTGTCATCCTCTAGATAAAATGAACCTTATTGAAAGTCTTCTAATGGCTTCATAATATAAAGGGAGGCAGAAAAATATCAACAGAAACAAAACAAGTTCAGGAGGGGAAGAATCATTGGACATAGGCATATCTCAATGTCAGAACAAAAGGCAACGTATAAATTAAATATCTGCAGGAATCATTCAGGAAAACAAAGTCATTGCACCAAAGTTATGTGGCAGATCTCTACAGATAAACAATTTACCCCATACAGTATTTGCATGTCATGAATGTGAAAAGACCATTGATCTCAACCTTGTTTACTCATTCATTTATTTGCAGTTATGTGGGTAACATGGCTGATATATGTATTAATCCATTCCTGGAAGGATTCCTTTGGCTAATGTGATTCTGCACACAAGGTGGATTCCTGATAGTGATAATAATTACGTATGCCTTTTATCCTTAGGATCCAGAAGATTGCCCACATTTGGCAAATGTTTCTCACATTTTCTTTCTTGTCTTATTCCTTTCCCTATCCCTTGCCAGGGACTGCTCTAGATGTGTCTGGCTAATGTCAGTGAGAGAGTCAAAGTCTTTATTTTTATTAAATTGAGATAATTGTCCTGCTGTCTTTTACTAAACTGTAATGGGTGCCTTGTCTCCTGCAATACCAAACACCACAGCCTTGGACTGATAACATGAGAGACTGCATGCCGGGCCTCAGCTTTCAACACAGCCTTTCCATCTCTGTTACCCTGCCTTGTGAGGGGTTGATAGAAACAAAGAGAGTGGCTATAGCTTCATTCTTTTTGCACAACAGCAAAATAAATAAATAAATAAATAAATAAATAAATAAATAAATAAATTGCAGTGGATAAAATAAACATTAGAAATGCTGAGGAGGATGAGGAGATATATTTGTACAGAGGATAAAGGGCAGAAATAATGGCTCATAAGAATGTAATGCTGAATTTCCGTTTTGCTTGCTGTTTGTTCTGCTTTTGCTTTAGCTAGTGAACTGTTTTTACCTCAACACATGCATTCTTGAACTTTTACCTTTCTATTTCTCTCTCCCATCCCACCTGAGGAGAGTGAGAGAGTGGCTGTGTGGTACTTAGCTGGCTGCCATGGTTAAACTACAACATCATGATACCTCTTGGAAATTACTGTGCTTAAAGTTAGTAATTGGTGAGAATCAGGCAACACTCTTGGACTAGTGAGGGGACATCATAAAGGAAGTACATAAACATAGATGTGGAATATGGAGTACTTCTCTGAAACATGACAAAAAGTTATAGGCATCTTGATCCATAACCAAATTTTAGCACAACCCCCTACAGTGAGTATTGAATTATGGTAGACTGGAAAGAAACATTCTGGGTAGCATTTAGGTATGTGTTTAACATTAAACTCTTCCTTGACTAGAGAATGACTAAAATGAATGGTTAGTGTTTTCCTGACTTGTGTCCTTAGATCTGCAAACTAAAATGTGCAGGAACTGTTAGGAAATGTGGTATCTTAGAATATATTCAGATATTACATGGTACTTTTTAGCATCTTTTTGACGAATATCTTTCAAATAGTGCTCTTGATATAAATCACTGTCTCTCTTAATAAGACAGGATTACTTACATTTCATTCACAAGAAAAGATGGAGTAAAATAATATTGGCCTGCAGGAGATGATTATCATAGCTGTTATGTTTGAGGATGTGCCAGCAGTAGGAATATCTAGAAAAAATAAAGTACATGTTATATGCCATCTTAAAATCAATGACTGACAACAATTTGTGCTGTTTGTTTTTCCAAATTTCAGACAAAGTCGTTATAACATTGTTTTTTATTTAAAGTACACACATCTCCCAGTGAAAGCTTATCATAAACATACAGTGTATACGCTTCTGATACTAACTTTTGTTAAAGTTTTATTTTGCTTATCTTTTAACAATATAATTTAGCAACAAGAAAATTGAAATAAAACATCATTGCTGAACTATTTTTTTTTTTTTTTTTTTCCTTTTCTGTATTTGTTCAATCCTTTTCAAAATATTAAGAGAGGATTCACTATTGGTTTTTGTTCTGGTTTCTTTTTGAAAACAGTCCATAGGGACCAGAAGGAACATCATGGAGATGTGACAGGGGAGGGTCAGGCTGGGTGTTAAGAGAAGGTTCTTCACTGAAAGCATGGTAAGGCACTGGAACAGGCTCCCCAAGGAACTGGTCACAGCACCAAGCCTGCTGGAGTTCAGGAAGTGTTTGAACAATGTTCTCAGATGTATGGTTTAATTTTTGGGTAGTCCTCTGTGGAGCCAAGAGTTGGACTCAATGATCCTTGTGGGTCCCTTCCAACTCAGGATATTTTATGGTTTTATAATTCTATGATTTTAAGGTAAGTAATGATGTGACTAATTCACTGCAATAACTTCTGCAGTCCGTGCTCCAGTCTATTTCAGTGGTCATCCTTACCACAAAGTGTAAGCAAGATATATTTTACCATGCGTGCTCTACTCTGTAAAACTCTTCAGGTCACAGAACCAGTGAAATTCTTCCAGAGGCTTTATGAGAAATTTAGGTTTTCACCCATTTTTCATTATTTAAAAAAAAAAAAAAAAAACTAGTCAACCTACTCCTTTTTTTTTTTTTTTTTATTCAAAAAAGGTTTAACTGGGGGGGAGGCAGGGGGATCAAACTGTGTTTTGAAAGTTATTTGCATCATAATAACCGTTTCTCAACAGCAATGTCATATTCTCTTATTGCTTTCTAATTACTACTTAGCAAGCAGATTAAGTTCTATTGTGTTCCAAAGTAGATTTAACTTGCTGTATTGCTTATCAATATAACCAGCTGTTCAGTGATAGATTCAGTGATGACGGCATTTTTAATTGCTTTTTTTTTCATTTGGCTATGTAAGTTCAGATGGTCACTAATTAGTTCTGTCATGCTGAGGTAGTTTTGTTATGAACAATGCAATCAGTGTTTCATTGAAAAGACAACTTTCACAAGATCAACACTGGTTAATTATCCCTAGGAATCCATCCTCAGTTTCTTTATTTGTCATCGCTGTCATGAGTAAGGTGACATGAATTAAACTGAACTGCCACTTAAAAGAAGGCTTCTGCTGGTGCACATAATGATTTCTCATTTTCCTCTGCTCAAAAGCAATCAACTGAAACAGTCATAAAGACTTATTCTTTATTAAGGTCTATGGCTTGCTTTAGGGCACCCTAGGTTATTTCAAAATTATAAGGCATTGAAGCAGTTTATGATATACATACTTGTATCTGCGTGTCTTGTACATAAAACTTCAAGAGATTTTGAGCTTTTTCTTAGGTATTTTCATCTCATTCTATGAAAGGAAATAGTCTTCCTGAAATACCAGAAAGAAATAATAATGGCTCTTTTATTCAAGATAAATAACAATAAATAAAAATGAACAAGTTACAACAAATAAATCATGAATATATTATTTTTCCCATGTTTAATTTTCATAAAAATTCATTTATGATATTTTATAAACTTTTCATCTTTTGAAATATAGAATGGTTCTGGGTTATATAGTTTCAAAAATCATTTATGGTTGGAGGCAAGAATATCAGTGGAACTCCCTAGAGAAGTTTTCCTTAGAGTTTTAAAAATAAATGTTTCTTCATTTCTGCTCCTTCTTGGATGCTTTTTAATACCTGTTGATTATAAATGCAAATACACATTGATAGAATAAAGAGACTAAAGCATCACTAGTGAAATATCATTGCTGTTGAAAAGATAGGTAATACCCTCTGGAAACTGCCTATGTTACACAAGGAGTTTATGTAAAGCTGAGACTATGAAACTCAGCGTTCATGTATTAAGGAAATTTCTAGCTTATTCATTACCATTTTGTGTATCTTCTATAGTGCAACAGTGTTTTTTTGACATTTTCTGTTTCAATCCTATATTTTTATCATAAATATGTGGGAATACCCACATATGTGTACTTTAATGAGACAATGTATGCTTCTGAACTACCAATGTCTGTTTCAGATGGTTATAGGATCAAACCTCTAGAGAATTTTTGAGGGAAGATTTGGGAAAAAAAAAAAAAAAATGCAAAGCAAAAAAAAAATTGATCTTGCAGGAAAACAGTTTATAAGGGACACTGGGAAAAAATACATTATCATGATCTGCTGAGGGAATGCTCAACTGCAGATATTAATTTCTTCCTATTTTCATCATATCGTGGAAAATCCTTAATAGCAATTTCCATTTGAAGAGACAAATGGAACAGAAAACACAATAATGATTATGTGGCACTAAAAAGTGCCTTCTTGTCTAGCTCACAAAACCAGGTTTATAGCAACTCAGTGCAGAAAAAAATGGAATGGGTGTATAGATGGTGACTCCCATTAGGTCCATATCTTTATTAGAGTGTCGGTCACTGTATTAGAATTTCTAACTTTACATTTCCTCACTTACAGTTTCAATTAAATGGCCCCTAAATATTAAAATTAATTTTATAATTAAATATGTAATACATTTATGCTTTTAAAAGCAATCAGAAAAGATCTTGATGTTTCCTGCATACAGATATTTTCTTGCTCCATATTTTGTGGTTGTACAATAATTGTTCCCTGTACAACAAATGATGGAAGTATAAATTAATAGTATCTATACAAAGTAGAGATATGCAGGAGAAGCACCATGGTAAAGGTACTTGAACTCAGTTCTTAACAAAATACTATTTTATGTATGTGAGTTTAACATTAAGAATTTATAAAACCAAAGTAAGAAATAGGTGAATAATAAATTATCCAGACAATTCAGAATTACCAAGGACTTATTTTGAAGGATGCTGAAAAAAAAAAAAAAAAAAAAAAAGAAAAAAAAAAAAAAAAGAAAGAAAAGAAAAAAAAAAAAAAATAATAACATAGAAATAACATAGAAATCTAAGGAACCGTTTAAAATTAAAATATCTGCTTTTAGTGGGAAACTAATGTCAAAGGAAAGTTTCTTGTCTTGGAATGTGATCTCAGTCTCTGTGCATCTAAGGCACCTACTTAGAACTGGGCAAGAATAAGTATTGAAAGAGCAATGTGTTGAAAGAGCTATTTCAACACTATAAATTAAAAAGTGTTAAAGTATAAGCTCAAGAATTGTTCTGTATCTATTCTGCAAAATTAACTTGACACTTCCTTTCAATGTATTTTCCCAGCTAGTATTTTCCCAGAAAATCCTGGTGAAAGTACAGGGCCTATATATGACTTGTACCACATCCAGCAGGTAGGTTAGGTGTGGCAGTCTTGAATTAAAAGAAAGCTTAGTTATGTTCCAGGTAGCTCTGCTTGGCCTCAGAACCACCTAATGTTTCCTGTATTGTTTTACTCAGTAATACAGACATTGCCTGAATTCAGTACTAAGGACTGTAGAGAAGCACATCAGTCATTTAGGGTTCAAAGCAGGGCATTAGTAGTACTTTACTTTTTGTGTTAAACATAAAACATTTTTGTCCAGCTCCAGGTCTCTGTTTCTATAACTGATCACCGGGGAGTTGTTTCTAACCATAGGGTCCCTGTTTTCAGCTTGGGCTCCACCTCTTAACATCTCATGTTTGTAGTCCTGCATGCTGCATCCTGTGTCTCCACTTTCATACCACGGCTGCATTCCCCTTACACAAGTCAAAATAATCTTATTCTGCACATAACAATTACTGGTTTCTACTAACTATATAAAAACAAATGATTGCACCAAAAGTAGGCAAAAGTAAAAAGTGAAAAAATAACCATAACCACCTGATCATTAGGAAAATTGCTGTTACAGATTAACCAAGTGGAAACAAAAGCTTCAGCATGTCCGAAAATACTCAGATTGAGCAAAACTTATGTGTGCATCCTGAGGCCTTGCAAACTCAGTGCAAAACCTGTAGTTTCTAACTAGCAATTCCAGAACTATATTATGGGGCTACAGGGGTATATTTATGGAATGCAAGGGCATGGGATTGACAGCAGACCACTATAATAAGTTGAATTTGTATCATTGTAGAGAAAATGATGCAAGATGCATTGTGACAGTAGGAATAGGATTCTCAGTTGCTTATAGGAAAAAAAAATAAAAAATAAAAAAATAAAAAATAAAAAAATTCCTCTTACCAAAGTTTTTTCAAATGCTTTTCTTTTTTGTAAGATTAGTAGTTAAAGCATCTTGTCAAGAGGTAGGAGATTTGGGAATAAAATGTTGGGAAGTACCTTGATGTCTCTAAGACAAGTTATGATAATATCTTAATACATCTGGAATTCAAGCTTTAAATGAGAAGTCAGGTTGAGATCTTTAGTATTACAGCCTTAGAATCTGTATCAACCCTAGTTTGAGCACGTTTCTTTATATTTATAGCTGAAAATTAAATAATATATTCTATAAATTTCACTACATAAATTAAATATTCCAGGGTAATACTATAATTGGCTGCTGATCTATACTGTTTAATTATTTGGCTCCTCTCATTTTATTCAGGCAACTCAAAATCTGGATTCTACATGATCTCAGATTTTCACTTCTAAGAACAAAAATCTGTACTTTTGGCATGTTATTAATTCTCCTACAAGTTCATTTATCAGAGAAGAAAGAAGACAGAACAGATAGACATTATGACCATCTTTATCAAGTCTATGTTAACTGCTTCTTACAGCAAAGTGTATCTTCAAGTTTGACCATTGACCTGACTTACTGAGTCCCCTCCCTAAACATTGTGCGACTTTAAAAAAAAAAAAAAAAGAAAATAATAATAAAAAGAAAATAATAATAATAATAAAAAAGCTTTTAAAAAGCTATGGCAATTTCTTAGATAATGTTATTATTCCCATTTTCTTGAAGTTTCTTTGAAATCAATGCATGAGGAAATAAATTAGATGCATTTTGCATTTATCTGAAGATTTTCCTTCATTTTCATTAATTTACTTTTAATGTAATCACTCTGAATATTGAGTGTGCTTGTTTTTAGAGAATAAACTGTATCTCCATAACTGCAATCTATGTTTGACAGTGATTTTGCCCTGTGATTAAAGTGACAGAAGTGATCAAATTGTCATCACTTATCCTGCTATTATCCAAGTTGCTGGTTATTTATGAAAAGTTACATCAGTTAAAAACCCTTTAGTCATTATCTCTGGATGTTTGCAAAGTGATTTGCAAAATGTACCAATCTTTTATTTATTTATCTGTTTATTTATTTATTGTGTTTATTATATTTATATTAAACAATCACATAAAATACTTTGAAATTTTTGAAGCTTTTTATATCTATCATCATAGTGCTTGTTCCTATTACTTTATTTCTGGTCTGTAACTGAGTGTATAGTGCAGTACAGAAGGGGTAAACATGCACAAAATCTAGCACAAGGAGGTTTCTCAATTATAAAAGCTTCCAATCAGCTTGTATCACCTTCCCTAGCAAAAAGGGTTGACATTTCAAAAAGTATTTTAACAATGTAAGAAAATGGCCTTAATGTATTTTATTGATGAAACATCTTTTGAACTGTGTTACGAAATATGCTGCAATGATGAATCCCCAAGTTGTAATAGACCAAATGCTCTAATGTGGAGGTATAAGTACTGTGATACTGCACCAACATGGTATATAACAAGACTCAGAGTAATTTTGTGTTACTTGATCAAGAATGATTCCCATAGAATATGATAACAGTGGCGATGTTTCCAGTGCTGACTATCCAATATGCAGCCATATTAAATTTTATTTCGAGGCAGGTTTTATCTGGTTCAGATATCCTGATAAGACTAAGGAGATCTCAGAATATACACACACTTACAAAACAAAACAAACAAACAAAAACCAAAACACTTCTGACAACACAATACAGTGTCACAGAGATGCATCAAGGATCATTCTGATTTTTCTTTTTCCTGAGATAAGAATTACAGTCTTAGATTTTTTTCCATGAAATTAATACACTTTTCTATGAGCAGCTGCTTACACAGGACCAAAAAAATTAATTTTGTATCCAGAACCTGTCAGGATTCTACATGAATAATGAGTAAGATTTGTTTTTTGTTTGTTTGTTTGTTTGTTTTTTAAAGTTTTGTTGTTGTTGTTGTTGTTTTCCTCTTTATTTTTCTTTCTTAAATGAACTGTTTCTGTTATCAACAATTGTCAGGAATTCAGTCACTCACAAGTCACTGAAAAGAATTCTCAAGGGATTTTTAGACAAAACAAACTCTGGTGTTTTTCCACTCAGGGATGTTATGGATACAAGTTATGTATGTATGTATGTAATGGGAAAGCTACTGTTTCTGGCCAGAAAGATGTTATGATGTCAGCATTCAGCCTTTGGCACTGTCAAAAGAAATTTTGACTGCTGCTGTTTCCACTGAAGAATTTCTCTGCTGTTACTAATTTTTCTGTTTCTTTTATTCTTGTTTTCCAGCTGACTTCTTTGTTTCAAAAGTCTCTCCGTAATTCCTGATTACGGTTTGATTTGACCAACACAATCATTTTAAGCAAATGTTCTGCAGGCAGTTTTTTGTAGTTGATACACATTGTCGTAATTCACACTCTCATTTTTGTCTTCCAAGGTATTGCTATCCAGCCATTCACAAAGTGTGGGTCGTGCAGGCCACACAGGCCAAAAGTACCACATTTCATTTTAATTCTTAGAAGTTGTTTCTGAGTAACAGGAGGTACTAGTAGACAGGAAGCTGATCATGAGACCAATTCAAGGAAAAAAAAAAAAAAAAATATATATATATATATATATATATGAACTTTAGCAATTTCAGTAGAGGGTCACTAAGCTGGCCAGGGGCTGGAGAACTTGTCCTGCGAGGAGAATCTGAGGGAGCAGGGCTTGTTCAGCCTAGAAAAGTGATGGCTTTGGGGAAGCCAACAGCAGACCCCCAGTACCCCTGAGAAGTGAAGGACCATTGAGAAGACAGAACCATGGTTCATGATAGGAGGATGAGACACAACAGACGTAAGCTGAAACAAAAGAGGATCCAAGTAAAAGCTTTTTCCCCAGGAGGATAGTCAGATGCTGGAAAAGACTGCCTGAGACTGTGCAGTCTCACTTTGGGGATTTTCAAAACAGACTGAATCAAGTCCAGACCAAATGGGCCTGACTTTGTTGCTGACTCTATTTTGAGCAGTGTGATGGATAAGAGACCTCCTGAGATATCCTACTATACGAATTTTCCTGTTGTTCTATAAAGGAGATATTTTTATGAGCACAGTTTGTGTGTATACACATTCAGCAATGCTGTCATTTCTCTGTATAACTACTGGGAAAAATAGTATTTGCCATCAGAAACAGTAAATCCCACCGGTATTCATTTCACTTGGTACACATCTATTTTGAAATTCAAAACATTCATTTTATCATACTTTTGTTTGGCCTCAACACCTACATTGTAGAGAGTCATGTTTTCATGGCATGTCCAGAAATTTAAATCTGCAAAATTTCAGTTTCCACAAGAAGGAACTGGTTATTTCTGCATGTAAATATTATTATTATTACCATGGAGTCTCCCACTGAGATGACCCTGTGCAGGTGTGTTCTGCAGGAGGTCATCGTGTGCAGGTGGCTTCCTGAGTTGAGGAAACCCTGGGGAGCAGAGAGCTACCAGGAGCCATCAGCCCTCACAAGAGCAGATGAAGAAGCTTGGGCAGGGCCAGGAGCAGCATCAGCCACCCGCAAGCTCCAAAGGCAGCCCCTGGGGAGCACGGCAACAAGGAGCATGGCAACCAGGGTGGGCAAATAAGGTGTAGCACATCAGCCAGGGAGTGGTGTGGGAGTTTGTGTAGTGGCTTGTGCAAGAGGGCAGAAGGCAGGCAACTTTCTCCTATTCTGGGAGGAATAAGAAGCATCCTTCTACTGAAAAATAAAACAAAACAAAACAAACAAACAAACAAAAAAACTGATGTCCACCTGCCACAACTGCTAGACTGAGGCTGAAACCCAGACAGAGGAGCCACAACCTCTCGAACAAATGCCTACGCACACACAACCTCCCAAGGACCAAAAAAGCTACCCAGCCCCTCAGTTGCAAGTTCCAAAATCTGGAAGTCTGAAGGCAGAAGTAGGTGTTGTGGGTGCAAGTGTGCTGAAATGGACAAATTTTTCAACCATGTTGCCATGTTGTGAGAGGAGCTCATGAGGCAGTGTAGTACCAAGGAATCCTGGTGAGAGGTGTATGGTATTGTGTGCTGACATGGACTGAGTGACATCCCTGCCTTAAGTCCTTGCAAGGGAAAAGTAAGCTAACTTCCAACCCTGAGCTAATGGACTTGACTGACTCACAAGACAAGGAGACTGGACTGTCATCTCTGCTCAGAGCAAAAGGAGGGGTCTCCCCCTTGCTCCTGAAGTGCCCCATGTAACGGATACAACACTCGGGGGCTGGAAAAAGGATTGTATGAATAATGGTCAAGACCCAGGAAAGGAAAACCATACAAATTTGGACCAACCAAGCACCTGTATTAGACCTAGTGCCACCTGAAAAACACAAAGGGTGTTAGCAGTTGGAGATTCCTTTCTGAGAGGCACTGAAACCCCAATTTGCCATAAGGACAATTTCTCTAGTGAGGTTTACTGCTTGCCAGGGGCCTGCACTTCTGATATTACTAAGAGGTTACTAAGCCTGGTAAAGCCAGAGGACTACCAATCATTCCTACTCTTTCATATAGAGTCAAATGAGTCTGCAATGAGGAGACTGAAATATCAGAAAGGTTTTTATATCCCTCAGAAAGATGTTGGAAGCAATTGGGAGCACAAGTAGTATGCTCCTCTATCCTCCCAGTTGGAGACTGGGACTCAAGAAGAAGATGAATAGATGAGATGAATGATTGGTTGTGTGCCTGGTGCCAGGCTCAGTGTTTTGGGTTCTATGGTCTCATGTCTAAGATCATAGAGAAAACAGGCATGTTGATACCTGATAAGGTACATCTGACCAGGCTTGGACAAGAGTGTTCTGGGCAGCAAGCTGGCTGGACTTATTAGCAGAGCTTTAAAGTAGATTCAGAGGGAAAAGAGAATGTAGTTCTGAGTGACAGAAGAGAACAAGGAAACACTTTAGGAAGCCACAGGGAAATACCTGCATGTTATCCCAGAGGAGTTAAGGAGGACTCCTGTAAAAAGTTGATGCAGCTGGTAGCACAGCTGAATTTCCACTACACCAATGCATGCAGCATGGGAAACAAGCAGGAGGAGTTGGAAACCACAGTGATGTTACTATGACCTAATTGCTATCATGGAAATATGGTGGGATGAATTACACAACTGGAACACTGCAGTCAAGGGCTACAAGCTTATTTGAAGAGATAGGCAAGGAAGGAGGGGCAGTGGTGTTGCCCTCTACGTTAAGAAATGGATAGATTGTGAAAAACTACCTTTGAGAAACAGTCATGAACAAGTTGGGAGCTTGTGTATAAAAATTAGGAACTAGATCAATAAAGAACACCTTGTAGTTGGGGTCTAGTACAGTCTGCCTGAACAAGAGGAGAATGTTGACAAAGCTTTCTTGCTTCAACTACAAGAAGCATTGTGCTCAAAGGCTCATCCTGATGGGGGATTTCAACTACATGGATGTCTACTGAGAGCTACACAGCAAGCTGTAAGCAATCCAAGAGACTTCTGGAGTGCATTGAGGATGAATTCCTGGTCCAGGAATTAGACAAACCATCCGGTGGAGAAGTGTTACTGGATGTGGTACTCACCAATGTAGATTAACTCGTTAAAGAGGCTAAGATGGGAGACAGTCTGGTCTGCATTGACCACACCCTGGCTGAGTTTGTGATCTCAAGGAACATGGGCCTGGCAATGAGCAATGTCAGGACCCTGAACTTCTGAAGAGTGAGCTTCCAGCTTTTTAAATATCAGATGAGAACCCCTGGGGCACTGTGCTTGCAAACAGAGGAACTTATCAGAGCTGGTGACTCTTTAAGGGCACTCTTCTCAGAGCACAAGAGCTCCCCATCCCCTTGTGTAAGAAATCAAATAGGAAAGACAGGGAACTGGCATGACTGAGCAAGGACCTGCTGGTCAAACTGAAGTGTAAGAAGGAAATGTTCAGGCAGTGGAAGCAGGAATATGTGGCCTGGGAATAGTACAGATGCCATCCAGTTCTGTGGGGATCAGATCAGGAAAGTCAAGGCACCAATGGAACTGAGTCTGGCAAATGTTGCAAAGAAAAACAAGAATTCTGTAAAATAAGGATTCTATAGGTATATTGACCAGAAATGAAAGGCCAAGGAAAGTGTACCTCTTCTGATAAATAAGAAGGGAGAACTGGTAAGAACAGACATGGATAAGGCTGAGGTATTCAGCAAGTTCTTTGCTTCCATCTTCGGTAATAGTCAGGCCTACCATGTCTTTTGAGTCCCAGAACCTCTAGGCAGGGGCTGGGGAAACAAAGTCCTTCCCACTGTAACCAAAGAGCATGTCAGAGACCACCTCATGAAACTGAACAGGTAAAAGTCTATGGGGCCCAATAACATGCATCCCATGGTCCTGAGGGCACTGTCTGATGTAGTTGCCAAACAACTCTTGACCTATTTGAAAAGTCGTAGCAGTCAGGCGGAGTCCCTGGTTACTGAAAAAAGGGAAACATTGCTCCCATTTGAAAAAGGGTAATGTCCTGGTTTCAGCTTGGATAGAGTAACTTTTCTTCATAATGGTTGGTATGCGCCATGTTTTGGATTTAGAAGAAAAATAATGCTGATAAAATACTGATGTTTTATTTGTTGCACAGCAGTGATTACACAGAGTCAAGGATCTTCTTATGCTGTCCTGCCAGTGGGAAGGGTAGGGGTGCACAAGAAGACCAACCAATGTAATCTACCTGGACTACCGTAAGTCTTTGGACACAGTCCCACATGACATCCTAATCTCCAAATTGAAGAGACAGGTATTTGAAGGGTGGACTATTCAGTGGATAAGGAATTGGCCTGAAGGCCACACCCAGAGAATGGTGGTCAATGGCTCTACGTCCAGGTGGAGGCCGGTGATGAGTGCTGTTCCAGTAATATTTAATATCTTTATCAACAACATAGACAGTGGGAACAAGTGCACCCTCGGCAAGTTTGCAGATGACTCCAAGCTGAGCCACGCAGCTGATACAGCAGAAAGAAAGGAAGTTATCCAAAGGGACCTGGAGAAGCTTAAAAAGTGGGTCCATGTGAACTTAATGAGGTTCAACAAGACCAAGTGTGAGGTGTTGCACTTTGGGTCAGGGCAATCCCAGACTTAAGTACAGACTGGGAAAAGAACTAATTGAGAACAGCCCTGCAGAGAAGGACTTGTGGGTTCTGGTGGATAAAAAGCTTGGAAAGAACCAGCAGTGTGTGCTTATAGCCCAGAAGGTGAACTGCATCCTGCGCTGCATCAAAAGAGGTATTATCAGCACGTCGAGAGAGGTGATTGTCCTCCTCTACTCTGCCCTCATGAGTCTGCACCTGAAGTGTTGCAGCCAGGTCTAGGGCCCCCATCACAAGAAGGCTGTGGATCTGTTAGAGCGGGTCCAGAGGAGGGCTACAAAGATCATCAGAGGGTTGGAGCACCTCTCCTATGAAGAAGAGCTGAGAAAGCTGGGAATGTTCAATCTGAAGAAGAGAAGGCTCTGGGAAGAACTCATTGCAGCTTTCCAATACTTAAAGGGGGCTTATAAGAAAGATGGAGAGCAACTTTTTGCTTGGGCAGATGATGTTAGGAAGAAATTCTTCACTCAGAGGGTGATGAGGCACTGGAACAAGTTGTCCAGAGAGGTCATGTATGCCCCATCCCTTGAGATGTTCAAGACTAGACTGGATGAGGCCCTGGATCATAGACATCCCTGCCCATGGCAAGGGGGTTGGAATTGTATGATCTTCAAGGTTCCTTCCAACCCAAGCTGTTCTATGATTCTATGATTTAGAGGGAAGAAAATAAAAAAAAAATAAGTCTGTATTTGTTAATAATTAAACAAACAAACAAACAAACAAACAAAAACTATTTGCCTTTTCAAGCAACAGCCAAGATTCAGGCAACACTGTAATGAACAGGGAAGAAAGTAATTAAGTATAGAACTTAACTTCTCATGATCCAGTGAGAGCTGATCCTGATTTTAGATGAACATACAGAAGCAGAGGGCTGGAAAAACCACAGGCCCCACAGGTGATAGCTTTAAAACACAGTGATCTCTCACAGATAAACTTTTCAACATTATGTAACAAATGTATAATCTTTGGTACAAAAAGCCCAGAGCTAGTTGTTTATTTCAAACTACTTGCTTTCTTCAGATCCTCTGGCTAGAGTACAGAGAGTATATAGCACAGCCAAATGCTATGACATATAGCATATGACACTTCTCTTTCTCTATTGCAAATAGAGAACTACTGAATTTACAGCACATCCCAGAACAGTTCTTTTTCATGTCCAGATTTAATGTACTTTTAATCATAAACATTAGTTTTATTTCTTAAAAAAAGACATTGGAATAGTTGCTATATGTTGAGTTGGAATGATGGTTCCAATATACATAAATGAAACCTGGAAGCTCCAAGAGAAGAGGACTTTTAATAAAAGTCATAAGCAATATGGATTGCACTGGGCCACTTTTATAGGTCTCATCATCAACTTGAGCTCTAAAGAAGAAAAAATAAGATTATACCTTGGTGACTTAAGTTTCTGGCAATTTGTTGGATAAATATATTTAGAGAATTCAGAGCAGAATGTACTCAGTATTCCATATTTCACCAACTAAAATTTTTAGTTGTATTTTCATAGACAGGTTCCATATACTCAGCTCCTACTTTTGAAGGTATTTTTTTCATGGTCAAAAAAATGAAGCATCATCAACGCATTAAAAACTGTTTTGGCTCTTAGTATTTTAACCTCAGTATAGCTGGTACCCTTTGAAATTTTGTTAAACATACTAAGTGAATGACATGGTAACATGTCATCCTGAAAAAAAAAAAAAGTATATGGCATGGAAGTTTATATAGAATCATAGAATCATAGAATATCCCAGTTTGTAAAGGACCCATAAGGATCATCAAGTCCAACTCCTCGCACCGCACAGGTCTACCCAAAACTTTAAACCATGTGACTAAGCACACAGTCCAAACGTTTGTTAAATTCATACAGGCTTGGTGCAGTGACTACTTCACTGGGGAGCCTGTTCCAGTGCGCAACCACCCTCTCATTGAAGAACCTCCTCCTGATGTCTAGTCTAAACTTCTCCTGCCTCAGCTTAACCCCATTCCCACAGGTCCTATCACAGGTGTTTATGGAGAAAAGGTCACCTGCTTCTCCACTCCCCCTCGTGAGGAGGTTATAGACCGCGATGAGGTTCCCCCTCAGCCTCCTCTTCTCTAGGCTGAACAGACCCAGTGACCTCAGCTGCTCCTTGTATGTTTTCCTCTCCAGGCCCTTCCCCATCTTTGTTGCTCTCCCCTGGACACTCTCCAACAGTTGAATGTCCTTTTTGTACTGTGGTGCCCAGAACTGCACACAGTACTCAAGGCGAGGCAGCACCAGCACAGAGTAGAGTGGGACGATCACTTCCCTCGCCCGACTAGCGATGCTGTGCTTGATGCACCCCAGGATATGTTTGGCCCTCCTGGCTGCCAGGGCACACGACTGGCTCATATTCAACTTGCTGTCGACCGCAAGCCCCAGATCCCTCTCTGCGGGGTACTCTCCAGTGTCTCATCACCCAGTCTGTATGTACAGCCAGGGTTGCCCCTTCCGAAGTGCAGGACCCGGCACTTGCTTTTGTTAAACTTCAGGCAGTTGGTGATCCCCCAGGTCTCCAACCTGTCCAGATCTCTGCAAGGCCTTTACACCCTTGTCCGAGTTTGGTGTCGTCGGCAAATTTGCTCAAAACACCTTCTAGTCCTACATCCAAAACATTTATGAAGACATTGAAGAGGACTGGCCCTAAAATAGAGCCTTGAGGGACCCCACTGGTGATCTTCCGCCAGCCTGATGTGGCCCCATTTACCACAACACCTTGAGCCCTGCCCGTCAGCCAATTGCTCACCCATCGTATGATGTTTTTGTTAAGCTGTACGCTGGACATTTTGTCCAGTAGGATCCTATGGGAAACCATGTCGAAAACCTTGCTGAAGTCCAAAAAGATCCCATCATCTTGTTTCCCTTGGTTGACTAGACGGGTGATTTTATCATAAAAGGAAATCAAATTTGTTGGGCAGGACCTATCCCTCATGAACCCATGTTGGCTGGGACCAATGAGTGCATTGGCCCCCAGGTGCATTTCAATAACTTCAAGAATCATCTTCTCCATAATTTTATCAGGCACTGATGTGATACTTACAGGCCTGTAATTGCTAGGGTCTTCTTTCTTACCCTTCTTGAAAATTGGCACAACATTTGCCAGCTTCCAGTCTACTGGGACCTCTCCAGATTCCCAAGATAGTTGAAAAATAATTGAGAGAGGTCTCGTGATGACGTCAGCCAGCTCTTTAAGCATCCTGGGATGAATCCCATCCGGACCCATGGACTTGTATGGATCCAGGTGGAGCAGCAAATCCCGCACACCTTCAGGGTTGGTTGGGAGTTTGTCATTCCCACCATCTCGGTCCTCCAGCTCAGGGCACCCAGGGTCCCGAAGCCCATCATCAGCATTGAAGACAAAGGTGAAGAAGGCATTAAACGTCTCTGCTTTGCCTACATCATTGTCTGCGAGGAGACCTCCCCCATCAAGCAGCGGACCTATGTTTTCTTTGGTTCTCCTTTTCTGTTCACATATCTAAAAAAAACTTTTTTATTGTCTCCCACAGACACAGCCAGCTTCAACTCTAGCTGGGCTTTGGCCACACGAATTTTCTCCCTACAAACACAAACAGCATCCCTGTATTCCTTCTTCATCGCCCGACCTTCCTTCCAGCAGCTGTACACTTTCTTTTTTTTTGCCTAAGCTCCAGTAGAAGATCCCTGGTCAGCCAGGCCGGCCTCCTGCCCCACCTGCCTGACTTCCAATATTTTGGAATTGCCTGATCCCGTGCTTTTAGGAGGCAGTGCTTAAAGACTGACCAGCACTGATGGACACCCATGCCTTCAAAAGCAGTTTCCCAGGGGACCTTGCCGACTAGTTCCCTGAGCAGCCTGAAGTCCGCTCTCCCCATATCCAGGGCTGTAGTTTCGGTGGCAGTTTTCCTTCTGTCACCATAAATTCTAAATTCAACCACTTCATGGTCGCTACGACCAAGATGGCCACCAATTGCCATGTCTCCCACAAGACCCTCTCTGTTCTCTAGCAACAGATCTAGGAGGACACCTTTCCTAGTTGGATCTCTTAGCACCTGCACCAGGAAGTTATCATCAAGGTGCTTTATGAACCTCCTGGACTTGCTCGTGTCAGCCGTGTGGTGATCCCAGTTGACGTCTGGCAAGTTGAAGTCCCCCATAAGGATAAGGGGTGTTGATCTCGAGGCATCTCTCAGTTCTGCAAAGAATAGTTCATCGGCGTTGTCGTCCTGGCCAGGTGGTCTGTAATAGACTCCCACAACGACATCCCCTTTATTTGTTCGTACCTTAATCCTTACCCAGAGGCTCTCAACTTTGCCATCGCCAAACTGAATTTCCATACAGTCCAGCCCACGCTTCACATAGATCACCACCACACCACCTCACCTACCCTGCCTGTCCCTCCTGAAGAGCCTGTAACCATCTATTGCAGCACACCAGCCACAAGACTCATCCCACCAGGTTTCAGTTATGCCGATGACATCATATCTGTGGGACTGAGCCAAGACTTCTAGCTCATCCATTTTATTCCTCATGTTGCGTGTGTTTGTGTAGAAGCACTTCAAATGAGCCTCCCTACATGCAGCATCTTGTGGAGCTGACTGAAAGTCCTCATTGGCACAGTCCCACTGATTCTAGTGCACCATCCCTAAGCTTGTCACCGGTGTGCCTGGTTTTATCCCCTTCCCCCTTTAACTCTAGTTTAAAGCCCTATCTATCAGCCCTGCCATCTCCTGACCAAAAATCCTTACCCCTCTCTGAGAGAGGTGCATCCCATCTGGTGCCAGCAGGCCTGGTGTCACGTAGACCTCCCCGTGATCGAAGAACCCACAGTTCTGCTGGTTACACCAGTCCTGAAGCCACGTGTTAATGTGATGAGCCCACTTGTGAGCATCGAGCCCCCCTATTGGAAGGACAGAGGCAAACACAACCTGTGCCCCTGATCCTTTAAGTAGTCGCCCCAAAGCCCTAAGGTCCCTTTTGATTGCTCTTGGACTTCTTGTTGTTACCTCGTCATTACAGAATCACAGAATCACAGAATCACAGAATCTCTAGGTTGGAAGAGACCTCAAGATCATCGAGTCCAACCTCTGACCTAACACTAACAGTCCCCACTAAACCATATCCCTAAGCTCTACATCTAAACGTCTTTTAAAGACCTCCAGGGATGGTGTTCCACCACTTCCTTGGGCAGCCCGTTCCGATGTCTAACAACCCTTTCGGTAAAGAAGTTCTTCCTAAGATCCAACCTAAAATTCCCCTGGTGCAACTTAAGCCCATTCCCCCTCGTCCTGTCACCAGGCACGTGGGAGAACAGACCAACCCCCACCTCGCTACAGTCTCCTTTCAGGTACCTGTAGAGAGCGATAAGGTCACCCCTGAGCCTCCTTTTTCTCCAGGCTGAACAATCCCAGCTCCCTCAGCCGCTCCTCGTAGGACTTGTTCTCCAGGCCCCTCACCAGCTTCGTCGCTCTTCTCTGGACTCGCTCAAGCACCTTGATGTCCTTCTTGTAGCGAGGGGCCCAAAACTGAACACAGTATTCGAGGTGCGGCCTCACCAGAGCCGAGTACAGGGGGACGATCACCTCCCTAGCCCTGCTGGTCACACTGTTTCTTATACAGGCCAGGAGGCTGTTGGCCTTCATGGCCACCTGAGCACACTGCTGGCTCATATTCAGCCGACTATCAACCATCACTCCCAGGTCCTTCTCTGACAGGCAGCTCTCCAACCACTCATCTCCCAGCCTGTAGCTCTGCTTGGGGTTATTGCGCCCCAGGTGGAGGACCCGGCACTTGGCCTTGTTGAACTTCATGCAGTTGACCTCAGCCCATCGGTGCAGCCTATCCAGATCCTCCTGCAGAGCCTTCCTACCCTCGAGCAGATCGACACACGCACCTAACTTGGTGTCATCTGAAAACTTCCTGAGGGTGCACTCAATGTCCTCGTCCAGATCATCGATGAAGATATTAAAGAGGACCGGCCCCAGCACCGAGCCCTGGGGAACGCCACTAGCGACCGGCCTCCAACTGGATTTGACTCCATTTACCACGACTCTTTGGGCCCGGCCATCCAGCCAGTTTCTAACCCAACGAAGCGTGCGCCAGTCCAAGCCAAGAGCAGCCAGTTTCCTGAGGAGAATGCTGTGGGAAACAGTGTCAAAAGCCTTGCTGAAGTCAAGGTAGACCACATCCACAGCCTTTCCCTCATCCACCCAGCGCGTCACTTTGTCATAGAAGGAGATCAGGTTCGTCAAGCAGGACCTGCCCTTCATAAACCCATGCTGACTGGGCCTGATCGCCTGCTTGCCCTGCAAGTGCTGCGTGATGACTCTCAAGATAATCTGCTCCATGAGCTTCCCCGGCACTGAGGTCAAACTGACAGGCCTGTAGTTTCCTGGGTCAGTCCTCCGGCCCTTCTTGTAGATGGGCGTCACGTTTGCTAGCCGCCAGTCAACTGGGACCTCCCCCGATAGCCAGGACTGTTGATAAATGATGGTAAGCGGCTTGGCCAGCTCCTCTGCCAGTTCTCTCAGTACCCTCGGGTGGATCCCGTCCGGCCCCATCAACTCGTGCACTTCCAAGTGCCGTACCAGGTCACCAACCATTTCTTCGTGTATAGTGAGGGCCGCATCCTGCTCCCCATCCCCTTCCACCAGTTCAGGGAATTGGGTATCCAGAGAACAACCGGTATTGCCGCTAAAGACTGAGGCGAAGAAGGCATTAAGCACCTCCACCTTTTCCTCATCTCTGGTAACTAAGTTTCCCCCTGCATCCAGTAAAGGATGGAGATTCTCCTTAGTCCTCCTTTTTGTGTTGATGTATTTATAAAAACATTTTCTGTTATCTTTAACGGCAGTAGCCAGATTGAGGTCCAGTTGAGCTTTGGCTTTTCTAATTTTGTCCCTGCACAGCTTCGCAACATCCTTATAGTCCTCCTTAGTGGCCTGCCCACTTTTCCAAAGATTATAAACCTTCCTTTTTCTCCTAAGCTCAAGCCACAACTCTCTGTTCAGCCAGGCTGGTCTTCTGCCCCGCCAGCTCGTCTTTGGGCACGTGGGGACAGACCGTTCCTGCGCCATTAAGATTTCCCTCTTGAAGAGCGCCCAGCCTTCCTGAACTCCTCTGCCCTTCAGAACCGCCTCCCAAGGGACTCTACCAACCAGTGTCCTCAGCAGCACAAAGTCAGCCCTCCGAAAGTCCAATACAGTGGTTTTACTGGTCCCCTTCCTGGCCTCGCCAAGAATAGAGAACTCCACCATTTCGTGGTCACTCTGCCCAAGACAGCCCCCGACAATCACATCCTCCACCAGTCCTTCTCTGTTTGTGAAGAGAAGGTCTAGCGGGGTGCCACCCCTGGTGGGCTCACTAACCAGCTGCGTCAGGAAGCTATCTTCCACGCTCTCCAGAAACCTCCTAGACTGCTTTCTCTGGGCTGTGTTGTGCTTCCAGGATATGTCAGGGAAGTTGAAGTCCCCCACCAGAACAAGGGCTGACGATTTCGCAACTTCTGTCAGCTGCCTGTAGAACTCCTCATCCGTCAGTAACGGGTAGTAGTCAGTGGGCCGTACCAGGTGCTTGACTTTCTTAGCAAAGTCTCTCACCTGAGCCCCAGGGAGGCAACAGACTTCCCTTTGGGTTGGGTCGGGTCTGCATATCGGGCCCTCTGTCCCTTTCAGAAGGGAGTCCCCCATGACAATAACCCTTCTTTCCTTTTTGACAGATGATGTAGCAATGCGGGGGGGTAGGTTACCTTGCCTTAGGCACCCTCTCTAACTGGGACACGGTTTCATCTACTTTGTTGTTCAGATTGTCATGTTCTAGACCCTCATACCTGTTATATAGGAGTAGATGGGAAGGAGAGGTGGGCAGAGACAGGGCTCACCTACCACCTCAAATAGGTAGTACCACCTACCGCCTCCATTCCCTCTCTTGGCCTAGGTCCTCTCCTGCTGCCTGGTGGGAAAAGGGGACTTTTGTCTGCTGTGGCAGGCTCATGAGTCCATCTCAGAGAGGGTAGAGAATACCACCAGTCGATTTCCCTCTCTGACTCCCTCAGCCTGCTCACCTCCTCCCGAAGCTCCGCTACCTAGCTGAGCAGCACTTCAAATTGGTCACACCTCCCACTGACATACTTCTCGCTGCTGCTGTCGGATACCGACAGCAGACTCGGGCACACCCTGCAGCCCACAACCTGGACGGCCACATGTTTCCCCAAGCCCTCTGTCTGAGTAGCCACATCGGTGACCGTGGCTGGAGAGGCTATGCAAGATGCAGAGGTCATGTTTTTCTGCCTGGTTAATACCATGGCCAGGTTCCTCGCAAGCCGGTTACAAGTACCCTAAGGAACGACCGCTTCAAAGGAGAGCTGAGGAGCCCCCGCCCCACCCCTCTCCCCGCTCGCCCTGCCTGCGCGAACTGTCGCACGAACTGCCGCGCCCCGCCCTTCTGCCGCGCCCCGCCCTGTTTGCCCGTTGTGGTCGCCACACTAGTGGATCACTCGGCGCCCTAGGAGCTGCCTTTGAACGGCTGGGGAGGGGGAGTTGCTGGCTCTGCCTACACCTCGTCAGCCTCCCTCGAGAGTGCTGCCGAATCCTGGCGACTCCCTCGGCTACTTTGAGTGGCCTCGATGCTTGTCCCGATCCCCCGCTCCACTGCAGAACGCGTCTGCCCCGGAGCCGATCGCTTCGGCAAGCTACATAGCTATTTCAGTATGTTCCTCTTCCCTCCCTTCCTCCCTCCCTTCCTTTTCCTACAAGATTTGAGACCAGATTGTACAGCAAATACTTATAAAAATTCTGTAAGAATTTGAAAACTGCCTAAGCAGAGCAAGCTCTTGATACTTGTGGTTATGTCCACAATGTTATAAAGTTAGTGTTACTAAGTGGCAATAGATTAACCACTAAAAATAACTTGGAAATTTTATTTTCCACATGAAAAAGAAAAAAACAATCAATAAGCATTCAGATTCTATTTGTGAAGCAAAGTGCTTTGTTTGATAAATAAATCTTATTTCAAGGCATGTATCAATATATGATCAGCCTCTTAAGACAGCTTTAGGACTGAACTACATTCTAAGCTGCCAGCAAGCATTATCAGTCAGTGAAAACCAGAAATAACAGTTGTCCATAATAAATATATCAATCGGTATTAAAGTCAAAGACAATCACTATACACAGCAATTCTTTCAATTAAAAAAATAAAATAAAATAAAATAAAAATCCTTTTTTTTTTTTTTTTTTTTTTTATCAAGAAAGTGTAAGTTTAGATTAAAATCATGTAAGAACAAAATTGTCAGCCTTTGTGATTATTTCCCTGGTGCTTGACTAAGTACTGAATTTTATTATCTGTCTCTAATTATCTTCCTTTTTCATAAATGTATAATACCTTTCTATTGTGTTCTTTGTCTGTACTGGGCAAATTCTGAAAACTTAAAGGCAACTGACAAAGACAACATAGATATTTATGGTGTTGTTGAAACATAAACAGTGTTACTTCCTGCTCAAGTAAGCACCAAAAAGAAATTATTCAACCCCAATTAAATCTCATTAAAATATTAGAAAATATAGAAAATATTCATATAAAAAAAGGATAATGTTATGTAAAATAACGTGAAGCTAGAGTGAATTTTACAACTTCATAGAAACAACGAGTTTTTTTTTTTTTTTTTTTTTAATCAAATCATACCATCTGTGACTCTAAAATTCTTTCAACAGGTGATTTGAGTAACTGGTAAAACTGCTTTTCCTTCTGTTTCCAATCTAGGAATCTGGGCATAAACAGATGTATTCCTGGAATTGTGTTAACATTAGCATTTTTAGGCTCTTTATAGTAGCAAAAGTTAAAGTATTTTAATTACTGTATTTGCAAGATCACAGTATTAGCATTTATATAATGAAAAATGCTATTTTTTCTAATGGAGAATAGTGTTTCTTCACACTTTCTTAACAGTTTTTTTGTTTGTTTGTTTGTTTGTTTTTTATCCTTCGTTGCTTATAAGAATTTTCTACTGTTTTGGGGGAATATTTGAGGAGTTCTGCTCATATGTAGGAAACAGGATATCCCAGGTATACTTTCATCAGAATGGTATTACCTCAGGAAAAAAAAAAAAAAAAAAAAAAAAAAAAAAAAGATGATTGACATAAGAGTTATATCAGTTTATTTATGAAGTCATAGAACTAATTAAAAAAGTAAATATTGAAAAACTAGAGGTTTGTTTCTGTTTTACATAGATTTTGCAATGTACTGGTATCAATGATCATAGAATCATATTATTAAGATTGGAAAAGACCTTCAAGGTCATCTGGTCCAACTATCATGTCATGATATTTTCACGATCCCTATGATGATATCCAGAAAGCTCTTAAGAAAGGTACTCTGAAGGTGGATTTAAGACAATAAATTCAAGGTTAAATTTCAGGGAAAAAAAAAAAAATAATATTGAGATGCTATGGTATCCAGAATTCCTTGCATTTTTTTTCCCCCAGTGGCATAAACAACTGTGCTGCAATACACAGACTGAGAAATATTAGCTTGATTAAGAATTTTATAGTACATCTAAAAGGGAAGGAAGAAGCCTTGCTTTCTAGCATGTAGATTACCACTCAGCTAAAACAAAGCAGATTTTAAAACTTAGGAATTGCATTGCAGATATTTCCTTTCTTAGGAGTTTCTGTTTTAATGGTGCATATCCACTGCTTTGAAAAATAAAAATAATAATAAAAAAGGCTTCAAAATGTAACGCTAAATACCTGTACACTACTGATAGTGGTGGTGTTTCCTAGAATTTGGTTCAATCTGAACAATTTATTAGCTTTTAGCAATTATGCAGAAGCAATGTAAATCACTACTAGTAAGATACAAAGATGACACAAAGCTTCAGGGGCTAAAGAACCTGTAATATACCTTGCAATAGGTGTCAAATCAAGACTGGGACACAAAAACACATTATTGCAAGAAATAATACATTCCTACATGGTCAGGTTCTCTGTGGAACTTGTGCTTTTCTGTGTATCAATCTGTGTGTAATGTGTAATTAAAAAGTAATTTGAAATAGTATATTCTTCAGTCTTTGGAAGTAAGACAGTTTGCATTTGTAACTAGATGTTAATACAGTTAAGTTGGAAAGTTATCACTCAGCGGAAGAACACACAGTAATTTCTACTACATGACTAATTTCTGTTTTACATTGTTTAGGAACTAGGGAGTAAGAATAAAGGCAACGCTTAGAAGAGAATAATGTAACTTGAAAAAACAGGAGATTCTCCTGTATAGAGTGGATAAATTACAGAACTTGAAACTAGAGATATTTCACAGATTATTGTGAATGAAGAGAATCCAAAATATAAAAACTGTAATAAAGGTATCAAATTATTTACATTGGTCTGTTAGCTTTATCCTGTTATTTGGTCAACAGTGGAGAGCAGAGGTTTGAGAACTGTAACAAACGGAAGAAACTGAGGTCTTAACTTTAAGTGAGAGGCAATATGAGCTCCATCTGTGTAGTTCATTTAAGAAATTGTTACATAGAACATAGTTTCCCACCTGCATATCTATGAAGACAATAGGAATTCAACAGTGTGCAGATAGTGCCTAGCAGAAAAAAATATGCTGATAGTGCTAGTGATTTTTTGTCAATGTCAAATTCTGACTTTGTATAGAATATACATTTTTAACATTTAAATTAGTTTATGACTAAAAGAAATTATCCCAAAAGAGTTAATTTTACATTTAAAAAAAATGGAAGGTTTGGGGATTATTTATTTTCTTTGCAAAATCTCCTTGAGTTTAATAGAAATTAGGAATTATAGATTAATTCACTTTTAAGAAATTTATATGTTTGTTTGTTTTCCAGGTCAAGCTAGATCATTACAATGATGCTTTCTGGCCTTTTAATTTACAAATATATAAGAAATCAATATTAATATGTGTGATATTAAAATCATGCTTCATAAGCTTTAATGCTTTTACAAAACATAAAACATTTATAAGTCTAGCTGCAAAAGCAGCTGTCATTTCCTGAAGCGTGAGCAAACCCTAGATTTGTGCTCCTTAGAGCATGAGAAATTCTTGGTATTGGATTTGTGTTTCCTCTCCCAGATGAATGAGAAACAGGATTGTTTTACATGTCTGTCTGTTACACTTTCCAATATTTAGCTGCTCTAACATTGCATTAGAATGACAGGAAAATGCACAAAACAGTACGTAATACAGATTTGCTATGTGAAATTCACTATAGATTGATTCTGGAGAGATCTACGTGGACAAAGGCATTGCACTGAGAGGTAATTTCCTATTGCCCTAACCTCTAAATTTAAGAATCCTGATGGTACCAAATTTTAACAATGATACTTCTAAATATTAGTTGGCAGTGTATTCACAATACCTGAAAGAAAAAATCCAGTCCCCTGCAATTTGTATTGACAAATCTCTTGGTATGTTTCTCAGAAATTCTGTAGATATTTCCTTGTTTCCTTGTCTATAATGTTATAGAAAACTGTAGATATCTTGAAGCTAAGCTTAAAATAAAGATGTAGCAACCAAAGCAATGATTGTATCTTTTTTTTCCTAATATGAAACAGTTGTGATGAAAATAAAGTGCAACATAGCTTGTTTTTTCATTTAAAATTATGAACATAATAAATTATGATTTTATACGCACATTTTTATACACACATTACCATGTGAGGTGTATTGTTGTTTTTGTTACTACATGTCTATTTTCATTGGGGTTTCTTCTCAGAAACTAGTTTTCATTTCTAAAGAACTAACATCTCCAGGTACATTGAGTCTTATTTTGTTAGTCATAATTGATGTATTTTTTTCCATTACTTCTCAAATAAGTTATCTATTTGTCATAAAAATATTAACAATATTTTTAGAACCAGTCATCTGCTGAGCATTTCTAAATAGTATCTTTTTTTTTCTTTTTTTTTTTTTTTTTTTTTTTTTTTTTTAATTTTCAGGTATATTAATCTGAGGCATTCATTAGAAAAGTAAAATAAATATATATATATTCTTTAATTTTCAAATATTTTAATTCAATACTATAGTAACTGGTTATATACTATTATTGTAGAAGATTAACTTACTTTGGGGAAGGAAACAATTTTATTTTTCATTTTCATTATTAATCTGACATTGAAGCGCTGTATCTTGTATGGTTGTAAAATTACAACTACAGTTGAAAACATATTCTGTTGTCTTCACTTGTGCTATTCCTGTGATTTACTATAATTCTTCTCCAATATTGTTTTAATTATCTATCTATCTGAATCATCATTTATTAGGAGTTCTCTTAGAAGGTAAGCACAGTCTGAAAAGTCACTGCTTGTGGAAATAAATCAGTAATGACAGCAAGATATAGAACCCTCATTATCATCAGATTGATTTCAAATGAACGTTTGTCTTGTCGATGTTCTTTTAATTGGAATTAGTATCATTAAAATCCTAATCAATTACTGTATTTTGATTTCAAATTCTGTTCTCTCCATCTGCCCAATTTCTGTAAAAGGGTGTTTTATTTTCTTTATAGGGCCAAATTTTCAAGACTCGTTATTTCAAACATCGAAATCAGCCCTATTATACTGCAATGACATTTTGTCATGGCTAGATAAATAGTAGGAATAGTTGAAAATATTTTTTAGACACATATAATTCCAAGACTTCTGCAGTATGCGATTTACTATTTGTATTAAGTTATTCTCCACTCTTGGTGGTCACTACATGCTCTATAAAGGATTTGGGAAATTAAAAAAAATAAGAAATAGAGCAGGAGGTGTCCTGTGGAATCTCAGTTGTTGCTCTTACCATTTGAAGAAATATGCATGCAGTAGATCTCCACAAAGTTTATTCTTTAGAGTTCCCAGTCACACTTCATTGAGCTGTTAATTTTAAGGAAGTTTTCCGAGAACTATATATTTAGATTTATAGATTTATGGTAGCGTCATGACATCCTGACATATTCTTAAGATTTATTTTTCTATTTTTCTTCCCTTCCAATTTTCTTTTTTTTTTCACAAGTTCACAAGTACATACTAACTGTTGTTAGTCATATGTCATATATTTGGAGGGTAAGTGAAGGAGGTGCCTGAAAACCATCTGTTTTTTTGTTGTTGTTGTTTATTATTATTATTTTTATTTTTTTTATTTTTTTATTCCTCCTAATCTCGGAGTGCAACCACTGTAAAAAGAGTAAGATGGAAGTCTTAATGCCTTTGAAGGAAGGCTCCAAATAACTATGAGAATTCATTAACAATAGAAACAGAGTGACATTCACTTCCAATTACAGAAGAAAAAGGGCCATCCTATGGAGGAAAGAGAGCTGACATCTTTCTCAGGATGCCTAATAATTCACTACAGTTTTAGCCAAGCAAATTCACTTTGAAGAGTTTTTGGGCATTTTTTCCTTTGTAAAATAAATATATTTAGTTTAGTAGACAGATTAGCATAACAATTTTGTGTACTTCCACAACTGTTAATAAGTCCAAAGTCTGAACATTATTTTCTATAAACATTCAGTACATATCAAGACAAGGAATCTTAAATAATCATAGGGATCTAACATGGAAACTCAATCTCTTCTAGCAAAGGTTTCAGTTTCTTAATAAACATCCTACAGGCATGCCTTCTGGATATATATCTATGGGGATGGGAGGAAATTTTGTTATACTCACATGTAGATTGTCTTGCCTGTAAGCAATTCATCTGGAAAAAATGTTCTAGAACTGGATTCTAACAGTTTAGATCCAGAGCTGTACTTACTGATGCAACTAATTTTTCAAACAAAATACACATAGATGCTCTTTGAGATTAAGGATAATTTCTAAATTATTGTAGGTTTATATTCTCACATTATCTCATCCTGAAGTTTCTATTCATATTAGTATACATAAAAATTGCAAGCAACACATTTACTTGCAGGTCCTATAGAGTGGGGAACACATATGTTAAGCATTATTCTCATTTATGATATTAGAAGAATAACTTCTTAATGTAACCTCTTAACAATATTCACTTGTACAAAAATAAGAGAAAATAATTTTAAGAAGAGAAAGAAATTTACCACATTTTGAACACAGGAAGCTGATTTTCTCTAGTTCCTTCTTAGATTATAAAAATAGATGGAGGTTGAAAATAGGATATATAAGACAAGAATGTCAAGAAACAAACTTAGGCAGGAGTACTATGCAGGAGTATTAAAAGTATCTCAGTTCATCTTTCCGGTTATGCATTGAACAGTGGGATATCCTTGAATTGCATCCTCAAATTTGCAGAATGATTTGGAGATAATTCAAGAACGAGCTGAACAGAGATGTTTCCAAGGCTGATTTCTAACTAGTCCATCAGTGTTTCGGTTTTGATCATGATAAACATAGATGAGAAAAATATCCTCCATTTTGCCTTTGCATAATTTCTGCTGGAGTAAGGGAAGGCTATATTCAGAAAGTTTGTACAAAATTATCTTATTCTGCACTATTATTTGTCAGCATGCAATATGAGGAATGTCCTGTTACAAATTAGTATAACATGTACAATACTTCTCCCTCCTACTCCAGATCTTATAGTAATAACTAGAGAGGTAGTTTCTCCAGAAGGCTTGTGTTAATTAGACACAAAAACAAGCATAATACATATTTGTTTTCCTCTTTTAATATCATTAAATTAATTCTTTCTTTCTTTCTTTATTTATTTATTGCTTTTATTTTGTTTGCAATAACTATACTGCTAATTTATTCATTAACCAATAATACTTGATTTTACCATGTTTCCAGACACTAATATCCTTTTTGTTTGTTTGTTTGTTTGTTTTTTCCTTATAATAGTACTGCAGTACTGGGGTGATGCATAAATCCTACCTAGGTCCATTTTCTGGTTCCAAGAGCAATTTAAAAGATTGTCCTCAAATCAGATATTAGATAAGAACTGACACTGTAGTAATGTAGAGCTGTTTCTTTAAAGTCTGGCTTTATGTGTTGCAGAACCCCAGAATGTGTCCCCATCCCACCCCACCCCCAGGAATTGCTTGAATGATCTGCTAATATGCTAAATACGTTGAAATTAAGTGTAAAATGAAGAAAAGGTATGAAAATATATGAAAACGTACTCTATCAAAGAATAACATATCAAGTATTTAATAAACTTGAACTTAAATATTTTAAAAATTCCAGCCTTCTCCATTCCCACCAAGCCTGTTCTCATTCTGCTCTGTATGATGCCTGTAGTTACTAATACTAGATGAGAAACCAAGGTTATTGACCAAACATATTTATAAATAGGCAATTAGATATTGTTTTACACTCTTCCTAGATTATTAGTTATTTCACTTTACCTTTTAGTATTTTAATCTCCTAGCTTCATGAACTATGCTTCACCTTATGATTTTGAAAATCCTGACCATAATGGCATATTTTTTTTTGCATGGTGTTCAGGCTTTATGTGAAATTAATGGCATGTACATAGTATTGCATATTAGTATTTTGCTACGCCAAAATTATGATTTAAGTAGAATGAAAAGTGTTATGAAACTAAGAATAAAATATATCAGAAAATATATCATTTTATATTCCAAACAAATCACTTTCCCTTTAAAATACACAAAATGGGAAAAAAAATTACATTACAAAATATGAGTATATGTGGTATTTTACATGTATATGTATATATCCACAGCATTGATATTTTTCATCTGATAGGCTTGTATTTAACAGTATTCAGTCAGAAATGTCAGGCAACAAGTAAATTCACTTTTGCAAACGTAAAGATTTAATAATACTTGTCCATTATGTTCTCCAAGTTGTGAATAATTTTAAACACAGTTACAAATAGCACTATTATTTTAATTTTATTAGTAATAATTGTATTATTGTGTTCAAGATCAATAATTGAGAATTATTTGCAAAAAATATAACTTTTATTTGCTGAATTTAGTATCACTGATTCCTCTAGAAGATATTTTAGCAACAATTTTTATAAAATTTAATAAGTATTATTCCTTCCACGGACTAAAAATTAATATATGTAAGTGTACACATAGATGTATGTGTCATATATAATATATTTTATTTAATTCAATATAATAAATGTATCTATATATGGAAAGATAGATACATATTAGGTATAGATATATGCATAAATACAGTCTTAATTTCATGAAGTTAAGGAGCTAAAGTTTCATCTAAATGAATACATTGTTACTATGGAGACAATTCTGCATATAAATGTTTGTTTTAAAAGCTACAATTTTCAATTAACAATTTTATAGCTTACCTATTCCATAACAGCTTTGTGGCTTGTTTTGCAGGATTTGCCAGAATGGATATTTATTCCAAGAATACTGTAATTATCCACTGCAACAAAAGCAATCAGCTGTCATTGTCTCTGAACATAGAAAGTATACAGTATGACCGGTAGTTTATAGAAGAGACACGTAAGGATCAGGATACGCTGCTTAACACAAAATGTGTTTTCTGAATATTTCACCGTGTTTTACATCCAGGGAAGACATATGTAAATGGAGGAACTGAACTATGAATTATTTTAGAATTCTCAGATTGCTCTTTGAAGCTGTATGGTCCAAAAATGTATGTTTGCTATGGTCCAAAAGAGATCTGTAACTTGTATTCTATTCCATGGACGTTTTTACTCTATCATCTAGGTATCAGCTCGTTTGGGACAATGTTTCAAAACAAGAATCTATTTATTTTTCTTCCTCTTCACAATATGCCTTTTTTTATTTTGGGTTTACTTCATATATCTTAGTTTTGGCAAATATATCCTCAAAATTAATTAAACTGGGAAAAGTCGTGCATCGCATTGTAACCATTTTATGTCAGTTTGAACTTGCTTTTGTGAAGGTAAAAGTATTTTCAAATAGATCTTGAGATGAAAATTTGTGATTTCAGCATCCTTTTTTTAACACAGGAAACAACATATCTGAACCACACTCAAAGGATAATTATTTTCAATGTTGTCATAGAACTTCCCTTGTCACAATTAGATATATATTAAAGATCTGAAGGCTTGATTTATTATTTGTGTTTGCTACTCAGCCACGTGGAAATTCTGTAGCCAAGAACTGGCCAGATTTTGAGAGAGTTGGTTAAGGAATTCTAGAATATTAACTGTACCAAATAAGCCATAAAAGCTTCTAAAAAGAAAATAAATCACATTATGAGAAATATGGGATGAAACATTTATATTTACCACTTAGTTTGTTTCATTATTTCCTTAGAAATACATAAAACCTTAAAAAACAACCAAATCTATTTCCAGTTGAACCATGCACTTAATCACACACTCAGGCATTCTGATAAGAACGGAAGTGCTTTTGTGTTTCTTAAAGTGTTAGAAAGCTCTCTCAGTGAAGGGGAAAAGTTCTAACAGCTTTAATCCATTTCCCCTAAGAAACAAAATTCTTCCATGGCTTGCATCTGTGCTTTTGGTTTTGTTTGCACACAAGGCCAGAAAAATAATTTTTTGTTTCATATGCTTTTAACACCCCCTTTTTTACTTAATTCTTGATTTTTGTTTGTTTGTTTTTTAACATACACATTTAAAAGTTATCATTTTTACTTCATTATTGACAGAATTAAATCCTAAACCATCTAACCAAATGAACAGAACAAACAAACAAACAAAAAACACCTACCCATACACAAGACAAACAAAGAAACAAAAAGCAACTCAGACTTGCTTGGTCATTATATATAATTATTGTGATTGTGGCTAAATTACAATTATAGGTTTAACATTTTTCCTCTTGTTAATATCTTTATTGTTAAAATTTTAGGCTTAGACTCTTAAGTAACTCTTAAAATATTTCTAGCTTCAGGCATTGATTATTTATTTATTTGTTTATTTCAATTTTCTAATGTGTACCATACATGATTTTTAAAGAATAACTGTCCATGGTATAATGAAATTGAAAATTTTGTATTATCTGAAATATGTTTCATTCATATTTTATTTTCTATATGGTTATTTCTCTGTTCTTAATCAATATTAATGTCTTACTGATTGACCTTGTAATTCAAGTAATTTTGGTAATTAAAGTAATATTTGTAATTAAAGTTATATCTTTTTTCTTCATAATTCACATTTGTATATTATGCTTCCACAAAATAGTAAAGAAATAATACAAAAAAAAATTGTTAACAACTAAGAATACATTTGGTTGCACAGTATAGTCTTATGGGGCTCTCTTGTAGCTATCCTGCTGGATAATTTGTCCTTCAGAAAACCTTTCAATAATTTTGCAACTTAATATCATCCTGATATTTTACGAAACATTCTGCAGAGAAAAAAAGGAGCATTTCTCACTAGTTAAAATTTAACGTCATTTTTAAGTGTTTTTTTTTTTTTTTTTTTTTGTCGGTGTTGTTGTTTGTTTTTCTGCAGATGCATTTTCTATGAACAAAAGTGATTTTAACAGATTTTCTGTTTTATTTTATAGGCCAGAAATATTAAAACTGAACATAGAAATTACAACTTAGAGTAATGATTGCTGCTTTTTTATCTTCATTTCAAGCTGAACAGTAAGGTTTAAAACACAGATCAGCTTCTTCTAAGCTCTCTTCTTTTTTTGTCCCTATTTCTGTCATTATTTAGAAATTAATTGTATTTAAATGTTTATTCTTCCCCCTGCTTCACAAACAGAAGTCATTATTTTGTTAAAAAAAAAAAAAAAAAAAAAAAAGTCATTTTTCCTTCTCATTCTTTTCCATAATTTTCTTTTTTGCCTTCTATCTTAAACTACTTAGAAGTGGTCAAGCCATGGAGCTCATGGGGGAATTCTGTGAAAAAGGAGGGGCTGGTGGGAAATGTGAAGTTCAAGGGCAGCCAATATAATTACTAAACTTAATTTTCACCATCTTATTTGCTGGTTTATTCATTTCCTGTATACATGTTATTTTAGCCAGTATCCCTGGCTGAAGCAAGAAACATCTAAGAAGGTATTATGTTGAGTGTTTAGAATAACTTCTGATTTGTAAATCCTACGTCTGTATTTACATTTTTTTATTTATTTATTTACAAACGAAACACTAGCATTGAAGACAATTTTAAAAAATAAATGGGAATTGTCATAATTTTTCTTCTACCAAAGCCTTAGCCATTCAGATAATCAACCTTCTATTGTGAAGTCTTAGGAATTTTCAAAGAAAAAAAAAATCAAAGTACTTATAAATGTATTTAATTTAATTTAAACATAAATTCTTTAAAATGAATTTTGGAAAGCTAATAATATTTTCTTGAGAGTGTGAAATACTCTTATAGATGAAAACACAGATCTTATGTAAAAGATGATAATATCCAAATATAATCCACCCCAAAATGAATGTTCTTAATCTACCTCTGTGTTTCCTCTTTAATTTTCACTTTCTTGTATAAAGTATATGAATCTAAAAACTGGATATTAAATATTTTGCAAATTTTCAGGTCAGGTGACAGAATTTCACTCCCTTAAGTTAAATTTACGATAAATTATTAATTCATTTCATAAGAATTGACATAAAATTACTTACATCTTAATGCCTATTGAAGGTTTGCACTGAAATATCTGCTATTTGTAGATTTTATAAAGACACAGTGTACTTGCTGGTGAAAGCAAGCTAATCTCATTCCCACTTTACAAAATGTAATACTTTTGCTAAGAATTATATGGGTGTTGACATCTTTTTTTTTTTTTTGGAAGATTTTTCATTAACCTGAATGTTACTTATTTCATTAACCTGAATGTTTTTCATTAACCTGAATGCCTACTTTGTCTATACTATTTATTCTGGTGAAGATTATTCTTTATTAAAAAGGCTTAGTAACTTTCTTCCTTGTGACAAGAACTGTATAAATAAATTAGAATTTAGTTTCAAGAGACTTAGAGAATACTCAGTTTAAGATGTTATTTTTTACAAAAGAAAAAAAAAAAAGTATTAAATCATTATATAATGCTATACTATGGTGACACGAGTTGTTTCCCCCCTCCTCCCCTTTACTTACTTATTGATTGATTGATTCAATGCTAATTATTGTGGACCATCATAAGTGTAATTTTTTACAACTCTCCTGTCACAATAGGGCTAACCTTTTTACCTTTTCTATTGAAGTTGAACATATACATAATGAAGTGTGACAGGCAAATCAGTAATTTGTGCTGAGTCATATTTGAAAGGTATTTGATGAAAGTACTATACTGGGTATTCAGTTAGATTTACTGTGAGAATTACGATGACTGGTGAGAGAACAGGATTTCATATGAAGATATGAAGGTGAGTTTTAGTAATGCACTCAGAAGTTACATTTTTAAATGTGTTCTAAAAATTTCTGAAAAAAAATCTTATGGAAAAATAAAAAATGTTTTAATATACATACACAAAATATTCAGGAGAATAATTCAGAATAGCTTGCATCAGGCTGTTGACAAGATAGAGGTAGAAAACATAATATGTATAGACAGTGAAATAGATTTTAAGTGGTAGAAGACTGACTTTAAGCAATGTTAAATATTTTGAACCCCTCAGGTTATTTAAGTACATAACGTAAGATTCCATCTTGGCATGCTCTAGATGAACTTTTAGTTGTAACTGAAAGATGACAGCAATGTCTACTGGTCATTTTTAGATTATATGTCTGATGATGAACCACAAATACCACTTAAGGAGTGCAAATAATTAATGCTGGCAATAGCTGCCATAGTAAATACGTGTATGCCATACACAGTGTAGAAAGGAAATGACTCATACCAATAACCTCATAACCTCAAACATAACAAAGCTATGTAATTTGGGAGAACAGTTATCAAGACTCTCTACAGACAAGATAGAAACCAAGATGTCTCCAGCTGGTGATTCAGCTCACTTAAATTATGAATGAAGGTAATTATATGATTGCAGAAAGTGGGGATCCTGTAACTAAGCAGTACTTTGTTGTATTATAGACAAGAAGGAAAGATGACTGATAAAAATCATTGAAAAAATGTAATAATATTTGAAAAATACACACTGTGAATAGGGCATGTTTTGATAAGCATTCTTTATTTTATTTTATTTTATTTATTTTTTTATTTTATAGCAAAACCCTGTTGCAAGCTGATATTTACCACAGTATCTCTTAAAGCTAAGAAGAAAAATATGAATGCTCTGAACTTAGGGCAGAACATAAGCCTATTGCTTCATGGAAGGTAGAGATTTCTGTAACTCTTTGGTTGGTATTTCTTAACTTCAATAATTCTTAATTTCTTAACTACTGTAAGTTATGCAGTGTCCATGTTGATATTTGAGGTTGCATATGTTTGTGTGTGTGTGTTTGTTTTGTTTTGTTTTGTTTTTAATATGAAATGCTCAAAGATATCTCTAGGCTAAATGGAGAAAAAAATAAAGCTCTCAGTGTCATGCCATGGAAATAACACAAAAAAAAAAAATGAAGTAAGAAGTTAGGTTAAAATTGTCATAGAAAACCTTTATATAAAATTATTTCTCTGTCAGACGCTGTCCTGGTTTCAGTTCGGACAGTTTTCCTCCTAGCAGCTGGTGGAATGTTGTGTTTTGGATTAGGATGGGAAGAATGCTGATAACATGCCGATGTTTTGGTTGTGGCAGAGCAGTGCTTGTACCAAGCCAAGGACTTTTCAGCTCCTCGCTCTGTCCTGCCAGCGGGCAGGCTGGGGGTGCAGCAAGAGCTGGGAGGGGACAGACCCAGGACAGCTGATCCAAACTGGCCAAAGGAGTATTCCATACCATCTGACGTCATGCTAAACAATATATAGGGGTGGCTAGCCGGGGTGGGGGGGCCAGCTGCTCGGGATAGATTGAGCATCGGTCAGCGGGTGGTGAGCAATTGCATTGTGCATCACTTGTTTCATACACATTTATTATTATTATTATTATTATTATTATTTCCTATCTTAATAAACTGTCTCTATCTCAACTCTCGTTTCACTTTTCCGTTTCTCTCCCCCATCCCAGAGAGGGAGGGGGGAGGGTGAGCGAACGGCTGTGTGGTGTTTAGCTGCCGGCCGGGTTAAACCACAACAGACGCATTATGTTTTTCTTGAATAAAAGAATTTCTTTACAGTTCTTGACTAATATAAGAAAAATCTGAGTTATGATTCTGCTGTGTCTATCCTGAATGAACACAACAGCAATTACTGTATTGTGTGGTGTAAAAGAAAAACACTCATACTTCATTTCTATCCAGAAACAATTATAAAGACAGATAGTAGGGAGAATTATTTTACTGCCTGACTTGCTTTAAAACAAACAAACAAACAAACAAACAAACATAAAATAAAATTAAAAAGTAATAACCCACCATTACTATTCAGGATGATAGACATAGAAAAATGTAATCTTAAAAGAAAACATATTTTACTGTAGAAAGAACTCATTAAGTAGTTTTCATTAGTTTGCATGAAATAATCACCAGACAATAACACAGCTCATTGTATTATTTTTCTCACAGAAGGTGGCAAGCCCAATAAAGGGAGATATTTGCATTAAAAATATGAACTGGGCAACAAGGCTTCCATCCAGCAGAGCCAAAGGACAAGATTTCTAAAGCCAGTGACACTCTCCCTTAATAGTTATATTTCTATAGAAACTGGAAATAGCACGTGTTAATTTTACACCCCTAATATTTTTAACCTAGTACTAAATAACATTTTGAAAATGAAGATTTGAACCAAGAGCATGAGACAATGTAAATAAAGAATGTATTTATTATTCCATATAAAATTATGCTCATTTTATTGATTCAAACTGATAACCAATACCCTACACACTGTTTAAAATGTATCATTTTTTTTAAATTGCATATTGGATGGCATTAGTATTTATTCAAAATCATTTTATTTATAAATGTATTTTTGTGACTAGAAGTAATTGGAGCAGAACATATTTTGTACTTCACTAACAGCATATAGAGATTTTTTCTATTCTGTTATAGTATATTTGAAAGCTGTTAGACTGCTTGTAAAGTTTCCATGTCTGTAAGTGTTTAGTATCCCTACTGTTGTGGAACATTTATGTAAAAGGTATTTTGTCCACTTTCAGTCAATTATTTCTTTTATTTCAAAGGAGATTGTTATAAGCATAAAAATCAGGGCTTAAAAGTATCTATCGCATCATCCTCTTACCAGGCAGATATCAGGTTTAAAGAAATACTTATTTATATACAATTAATTGTTTTAAGATAACAGAATTTTAAGATATATAATGGACTTATATTATTTTCCTGTCAGAGCACTTTAAAAATAACTCTTGTATGGGACAGAAGACTATCAGAAATGGTAAATAGCCATGTATATTTCCTTATGTTCTGTAAGATTCAGACTGTACCCAGTAAGGGGAATAATTCAGATATGTTCTTGTATCATATGCCATTTGAGATATATCTTTGGAAGAAAAACATCCTAAAATGTTGACTTGATTTGAAAGCTTTAGGACGTTGTTAGACTTGGGGAAAAACACTACTACTACTAAGAAGCACTGATTTTTGTGGTATTCTTTATATATTGCAATGAAGTATATTAATTCCTACTAGCATAGTTTATATTCCTCTGTATTGAGATATGAAGACATAAACAATTTGTAACTCAGGAATATGCTAGGGATGTTTCTTTTACACTGCAGAGTTTCTGCTTTGCCCATATATTTAAGAGCACTGAAGAGAAATAATAGCCATATCCCAGACAGGTGAAATCAGCTGCTGTCAGCTGGCATCACTGGGGAGCTATTTTGGGGAGTTTCCACAGGGAGTTATCAGGGATCTTCCTGATCCAGTCTCTTGAAACAGTAATTTTCTTACAAACAGTATGGAACATATTATATCCTGCATTGCTGAACAGACTGTATTCAGACCAGGGCTGGTTTTAAGCAGAAGGAAATCTGAATGCTGCCTGGGAGAGAGTAGTGCCAGGGACAATAGGAAACTTAAGTTGCTATGTGGGAAGAAAGAGAATGAAAAATCTGAGTAGTGACCATTATTTTATCCCTGTTTATGAGATAGCAGCATTTGATTCTGTCGATGCTGTATATCATAAGATAGTTTTTCATAAACATATTTTAAACAATATGTTAAAATGTTTTCAATTTTAATGCAGTATAGCGCTAATTTAAATACTGCAGATTAGTAAACATTAGTAAACATTAGTAGGAAACAAGTTGTTAAAAAAAAAAAAAAAAATCCACATTAGTTTCTTAATACTGCTTCAGTTCATACTCATAATTCCTAAAATATATATTTAAAAATGTTTTTAAAAAGTACTAGAAAGCTAGTTATAAAAGGCTCCAAAAATATATCATCTCTCTTTTACTTGGGGGGAAAGGGAGCTAACTTTACCCTTACAGATGAAGAGCATTCTTGTGTGTTCTTCTGTACTCAGTCAAATCAGAGTGAAATAAAATTTAGTAGGAAAATAGAATTAGATACAGATATATTTATTAATCTTACTTTGAAGAGAAATGAATAAATTTCTGTCAATGTCAATAACTGTTGGATAACATCTATTGAGTCATTAAGATGTTTTTTCTATCCCTGAATGTCTGCTAAATGAGTTTAAATTTAGCTAACTTCACAGAGTTTTGAGTCAGTATATAATTTTCAGGACTAATAAGATTTGAGTGTCTGGTTTTGACTTAAGCAAAACCAGCATGACAATATACACAATTGTATGCACAATTCTAGTTATTAACTTGGATTATTTTATACATCTTGTTCCAAATGCTTGTTTCTTTTTCTTTTTTTTTTTTTTCCAATTTGTTTTAAATTTGAATTGTGCTAATCTATGTGGTGATAGATAAAAATATGTAACTGTATATGTTTGATTTCACATTTTCATTTTCAATTCACATAAATGTAAAAATAATGTGTAAAACAAAAGATTAAGATAACACGCTCAATCTTGTTTTTTCATAAACTATGGTTTTTGTAAAATGATAGTAAAATGAAAAAAGGAAAAGATAAACTTTTTTTCAAGAGAAGTAAAGATTTATACTCCTGCTTGCCTAGTTTGTGATCTATAGACAAAGTTTTATTACTTTTTTTTTTTTTTTTTTTTTTTAAATAATAATTTGACCTATTTCTGGCTATATTGGGGAAAGTTAAGAAACTGGCATATTGTTTTCTGTTTAACATAATGAACATCTTTTCTCCACTTCTACCATAGTCAGCACAGATGAAAATCTAATAAAGCAAGGTCTTAACAACTTAAAATTGCCCCTGACATTATCTTATCAGTTGTATCAGGCCTTGAATGATACAGACTAGAAAAATCTTTCAAGAACATTTTGACAGAATGGCAGAGTATTTGTAAAAACACCAAGAATTTTAAATCATTTTCAGAGACATAGCATAAAATGTACTTGCCCAGGGCCAAACTGTTGGGTTCTTAAATTCTACTTTTTTTTTTATCTTCAAGGTTAAGGTTTGATTACTGAACAATATAAAGTGCATTGACAGTATAGATTAATTCCCTAATATACAAAAGTGTACAGAATATCTCATAGAGTGCTTTAGATCAGCAGCTTTTTGTAGGCTTTTTCTATGCTTTTTAAGTAATAAAGCATATGGGGATATATTATATTCATGAACATGTCAGCTAAGCTTTGTAAAGCCTAAGGATGTTTATAAATCTAAGAGCAATGAGATGAAAGGAGCCTTTTAAATGTGCCACAGAAAAATTACATGAAATGTTAGTGTAGTCAGTATTCGAGGAATTTTCTTTCTTTCTTTCTTTCTTTCTTTCTTTCTTTCTTTATTTTTAACACTTGAATTAAAACTAAACATGAACTAATGGTCAGAATCACAAAATTTCAACACAAAATATTATGTTGATGAAAGCTGAAAAGGCATAATTTCCTGACAAAAGTTCAATGTAATGTCACTAAATTATTAATATTTTAAAGACATAATACCAGATTTTATAAATAAAAAATAAAATCAATAACATTATATCAAATTACAGCAATGGATGGTCAATATATTACTTTCTTTTTGTAAATGTTGATTTGTCAGAGAGAAATTGACTCACAGGTCTTATTCTGTAATAGTAATATCTTTTGCTTTTGGAAACAAATCATACAACAAAGGACAGCAGATAAAATCAATTGCACACAAAAAGACATGCATAAAAAAGTTTTCTAACTTAAATCTTCCTTTGTTATAAAAAAGCATATCTTAAAATTATGTATCCCAGCTTGTTTTGCTTTTTTTTTTTTTGCAAAAATATTATCATATATGAAGAAGAGCAGAATTGCATAAAAAAAAATAAAAAATAAAAATAACTGAAAGAAAAACAGGGAACAGTAAGAAAAACAAGAATGTCACTAGCCAGTAATAATCACAGTGAAAGGGAAAGATTCCTGATCCTTCTAGAGTGTTGCTTTGAATTTCAGTTAAAATCATAGTTTCAAAGTACGTACATTTAGAAGTCTAAAGGAAACAATACAATGATTAGAATGTGCCCAACATACTCAGAGACAGGCCTTAATACTTGACTCTATTGATACAGACAATATTATTTCATTTCTTGTCCAATAATATTTTCATTATTTTCATAGAAGGAAAAGAAGAGGTAAAAAATTATTTTATTCCAATGTGTTTTATTCTATCAACATTCCATGTGTCTAATTCCAGTTATATTTGAATATGTAATAGAACCCACCATCACAAATAGACCCCCAATGGAAAAAATAATAATAATAATAATAAAATAAAATAAAATAAAATAAAAAAAATTGCAAGATTTGTCTGCATATGGGACATAAAAGACTGGAATGTTCCATTTACCAAAGGCCACCACTATTGCCACTAGTTCCATTTAAAATGGGTATTCACCTGAAAAAATACTTAGTTAAATTTTATTAAGTGTATCCCTGAAGTATCCCTGTCTACAAATTGACTTTTATCTTATATAAAAAAGTGAATTTAATTTTTTTAATAATGATGAAAATATTTCCTAAAACCAAGTAAAATATAATATTTAGTTTAGTTAGTTAGTTAGTTTGTTTGTTTCCCATTGGTTATGTTGTCATTTTATTTATTTTTTAGAAAATGTATCTATCCAAAAACTGGATATGGAGTGGTACATTCCCATAGCTGTATTCCTATAACCTCAGGATAGACAACCATCTGGTACTTCCTGGCTAAACTTGTGCCCTTCACAAAGATATTTTTTGATTATAGATGGTGTCTTAAATATTTGTACTCATGTCCATCTGTTCATATGGCATTACGCCTACACACAAGTCATTTTTTTTCATGAGGTCACTGGTTCTGGACATCACTGAGCATAGATTAGCAGTCTAAGTAATAATACTTTTGCCATATTTTTTAGCTGCACATGAAATTCTGTCTCAGTGACATCACTTTTGTGGTAACTTTTGGACTTTTGGGACCATCAATTTTGGACAAGCCACTTCATATATAATTGTAGAGTGATGAAATTACACCTTCAAATCAGTAGATGAATACTCATGAAATTCTTATAAGAGACAATAGCATCCCTCTAAAGCATAGTATTCTGGTGATAAAAAATTGTCACTTCTACCTATAATCCATCATGTTATTATTAGTTGCAGTCAGGTGTAGGCCTAATGAGAAGCATTTTGAAAGAATGCTTGTACTGGCATTGGCTAGGATGAAGTTATGAAGTCAACTTTCTTCATAGCAGCTTGTAAACTACAGTATTTTATATTTAAGGCTAATACAGTGTTGATAATACACTAATGGTTTAGGTACTACCAAACAGTACTTCCAGTGTCAAAACCTTCTTTCTCTTTCCCTTGCTTCCCCAGAGTTAGTAGGCTCCAAGTGGGCAAGAGGTTGGGATTTGATGCAACCAGTACAGCTGACCCAAACTAACCAAATGTTGTTCCATACTGACATTTGTTACATACATAACATCATGCTCAGCAATAAAATCTCAGGGAAGGAAGGAAGGAAGGACATTTGTGGTTATGGTGGTTCTTACCAAATAAGTTATGTATGCTGAGATCTTGTATCCCAGGACATTGGATGCCTTTCTGCCAATGGGAACTAGTGAATTAATTCCTCTTCTTCCTTTTTTAGTATGAACAGCTTTTTCTTTTCTTTTGAAACTGTCTTTCTCTTGATATTTTCAGCTTCTGTTTTTCTCCCTTGCCCCTGAGAAAGAAGAGTGAGTGAAATACAGGGTGAGTGTTTAGCTTCTGGCTGGGTAAACCCAACACAATTATAATACAGCATCTGTAGGCAAAAATTTTAGTTAGAAGACCTACATTTGAGGACTTTATGAAAATCCATGTCAATAAGTGACCCTTTGAAATGCAGTAGTTTGAATTTCATTTTCAGACTATGTCCAAAGTCAGAAAAGTTTACATTCAAAGCAACCATTACAAATTTCAGAGAACATCTGACTTTTGATTTGCAAGCACTTTTTTGAAGCTGTGGAAATACTTTTTTTTTTTTTTTTTTTTTTTTTTTTTTTTTTCAGCAGTGGAACAGAAATTATTAATATAAAACATGAAAGCTGCCAATGCAGATTTTTTTTTTTTCTTTAACTATCTGACTGAAGAACAAAGACATTTATATTTGGATGTACAGGTGACTAATATTACATAAGATTAGAGGTGTGATTAATAGGTATAAATCTGAATTTAATGATTTTACTATTATACAATGTATTTTTTTCTATTATTTAGTGATGTTATGAGATGGACTTTATGCACTGTCCAAAATGGTGATATTTTGTATGAGATAAATAAGTCAATAACCAGCAGTAAAGACAGAAAAGTGAAACTTAGGAGTTAACTGTATTGTCAGGTAGTGCTGGAACTGAACCAAGGATGGAAAAATTAAAAAAAAATAATAATAATAAAAAAAGAAAAATGTACAGCTAAGAAGTTTACAGTGAAGTCTCAAGCTTAGTTATGCGCAGTGAAATAACATAGCGTCACATACATAAAAAAGAAGGGAAAATAAAGCTGTATTGACACTTTTATATAGGGCATAGTTCAGCACACAGGATAGATCTCTTTGGAAACATGCATCCTCCTATCACTCATAAATATGTATATTAAATCTACAGCCCCAATGCCCATTGGTGCTACTCACTTGACTCCGTTATCTTAATGCAGTCAGTACACATGGAAAATCTGGACTAACTTTATTAAGCAAACCTTCTTTACTATTCCATGTTTTCAACAACTATCACACAATAGTGCTGGCATAATTAGAGGCAACTTTACATATAGCAGAAAATTCTGGATCTGTGAAAAACAAACAAACAAACAAACAGACATATGTAATCATAAAATTACACGTTAAAGATACATATTGAAAATAATTAATCACTGTGAAAAAATATAAGTTTTTTTTGTTACAATTCAACAGAATAATAATAATAATAATAATAATCAATGATTAACAAAGTAGCCTATCTAACATATTCTCTAACAAAAGAGATGAAATTAAACAATGCAATACTGAAAAGTAAAATAATGTACTGTAAACAATTTTGCTTAGAAGATTCCTAAGATTCCTACACCTAACAGAAATGTAGTAAAATGTATATTTAAAGATTCAATATTTAAAATCCCTCATTGCTTTTTCACTTTCTTTTTTACATAAGGTTTATACCATGGATGATGCAGGTAATTTGCTGGGTTCTGGAGTTGCTCATCCATACAACATAACAAAAAAAAAAAAAAAAAAAAAAAAAAAAAAGCAAACTCAAATCTATGTCACTGAAGCACATATCAGGGTCAATAAAAGAAGCTAGGTTTCCTGTGGCCCAAAGTAATGTTGTCATTGAGTCATGATGCTTTGATTTTATTATAGTTTTGTTTTCAATAAATGCTTTCAATACGGGATAAATAATTTTGCTTACAAGAGGAGAATTCTCACCCTACTACACAACACCAACATGAAGACCAACTATTCAGAGCCTCTGCACCCTGACATGTCTGTGAAATAAGGGAAAACACATAAATCATTAGAAAGAATGTCCCTAATACAGTTATGTAGCTGTCAAAATTTTTCCCTTTTCCTAAAAAAAGAGTTAGTGTCTTCAGACCTTGGCCATCTTGAGAGAACTTGAGAATGATGTCAGTGTCCCAGCTGAATATACAGCATCTTCTTCAGATGACTTAAAGCCACTTAGTAAATGAATCAAACATCCCCAAATACCCCAGGAATGTTGTTTTTTAGGACTCAGTCTCACAAACCTGACCAAAACAGCAAAATAGTCACTCATATGAGCAGCCCTATTGTCTTCTATTTTTTTTTTTTTTTTAATCTTCGAGTTTGAAGGGTGTTGCAGGTACAGCTGCCGTATTTTTTTATGTTTTAGTATCTTTAAAATTGAAACTTCTTGAAGAATTGAGGGAGAAAATCCTTGTTAGTTTAACAGAACAACAGAAAAAGAACAGAACATTCAGTTTGTTGTTGTTGGTTTTTTTTGCAAACCAAAGTTCCAGTCTGAAACTTTAAAGTGGGTATCTTTGGAAAGCTCTTCAGGTTCCTTGATTTTTATTTTTAATTTGCTTTCTGTTTTTTAAACCTATATTTAGAAATTAATCACCTATTAAAAACTCAATTATTCTTCATCCTTGGCATCAGAGAAATGAAAATAAAGTACAATTTTATGTTATAGACCTTTCTACAGCCTTCACTTATCCATATTAATTGTTAGAAATTGGTTAGTACTTTTGTGAGTGGAGACAGGAGAAAAATAATAATAATAAATAAATAAATAAACATGTTCAAGTCTGGAAGATAATCTCTAGACCCTAATCCTGTAGAAAAAAATAAAAATAAACCAAACCAAAGCAACAACAAAAACTAGTTAGTTCAATGGTTTAAAGCCTGGAGTTATAATTGAACCAACAAATATCTACTAAATGTGTTTAAATTTGTTTTTAGATATTTGTAAGCATATTAAGCTATTGATCCAAAGACAAATAAAAATAATAATTTAAAAAAATGTAAACACTAATGGCTAGCTCTGACTCCTAGTGAATGGAAATGGCCTGCAGGGCTGGGTTATAGTTTTTCTATTTTATTTATTTATAGATGTATGCTCAGGATGAGTGGGGAACTCACTTGTAAATTGTTGATTAAAATCAATAAAGAAAATAGCAAACTAAAATATGTCAAACAGTAACATTTAGAAACATTGATAAGGTTTTAATGTCAATCAACATCAAGTCTTCACAAAGTTACAGTGTCCTTATTTTGGCTTATTTAGAATAAATGCATTTGGGATTAACCCAAAAATATTTTGACTAAATTGCCTCAAATTGACTCAAAGGCAATGACTAAAACACTGAATGAGGTTTTAATTTTATATATTTATTCCCATAAAGAGCTGCACTATCATACGAGTACAAAATAAAGTTTTAAGAATTGTTATACATTCTTTGCAAAAGGATTTTAAAAATACAACTTCTAATTACTAACAGTTGACACTTGCAGTCAGAAGCCTCCCTTTTTTGAGTTCAACAGTGAGAATGCTTTAATTAGTTTTTTTTGTTGTTGTTGTTTTGTTTTCAAATATGTGTTTAGAATTCCCTGACAATTTATAAATTAATAAGCTTCATTTAGCTTTTCATAACAATTCCTCATTGAATTTTTGGTCATTCTTTCAAAAGCAAAAATAATTGTCTCCCAGTACACTCATTTTTCCATGAGACATCTCAACTACCCAGTTATCCCAAATCAATATCAGCTATGTATATACTGTATATACTATAATATTTTTAAAAATATTTTTCTTCCTTTTATTTATATGGTATCAATGCTGTTGGAAGACAAAATACAACACAGAACACAAATATAGCCTAAATTTTTCAGATCTTTTTTGGGAAAAAAAAAAAAAAAAAAAAAAAAAAGTGTGTACCTCGAGGTCTAAAATTTAGTTTATTTACTTTGAAGTTACAAAGATGAAGGATTCATCTAACCTTGGCTAGATTTGATCCTAAGGGCTTTAGGGACACTAAAGACTGAAGTCAGTTGTTCATAGTTCTAAGCCATCACCCTCCAGGAAAGGTAAGTAAATACTCTGTGTAATGATTACTTCCATGTCTGTCTTTTCATTCATATCTTTTTGAATTTGCTTTTATCCCTGAAGAAAAAAAAAAAATTCAGCTAATCATTACAGTCTTTTTCACTCCTCCTCAGTTCAAGTAATTGAGACTCTCAGTTCAAGTAATTGGAACACTAGGTCCCATATGAAAGAATAAAATGAAAATATAGAGAAACATGTAGCCCTGTTCTTCAATGTAAACATAGCTCTGTTCTTCAAGATATTACATTTACGGGATGAAGTGTTACTACATGCTACATGTTTACAGGGAATTGTATAATTATTTTATAACTACTAATTAAAAGATACCAGAAGTGGGAAGATTTAAACCTGATGGACAGGAAAATGTTTTTGTACTGCTTCCCTCAAAAAAAAAAAAAAAAATAATAAAAAAAAAATGGAGTTACACAGATAAATAAACTTAAAACTTTCTATATTCACTTATTCACTTGCCAATTGGGCCAACTGTGACTGTTCTAGAAGCAATGTCTCGATATTTGTGTTACAAGCAGATTTTCTGACTGGACTAATCTGGTTTAGCCTGTTTTAGCCTAATTTAGCCTGTTGGCTAAAAACCCAGCCAGGCAACTGTCCTTTTTTGCCATGAATGTCACCTAAAATATTAATATGCTATGCCCAAATCACTGTGAAAATCATGCTTAGCATTTTGAGAATATGAGTAACAATAACTGTATTTAAAACATGATACTTGAGCCTCAAATTTGTAAAACAATATAACACAGAGAAGTGCAAATGAAGCAATAATGAAGAATACAAGGGAAATATTTATCTGATGAACAACATGTCATGTTAAACAGTACTACTCATTATGTAAGAAAATACATGAAAGGGACCATAAGCAAAAGTTTCCCCAAATGACTAGCATCTTGGGTTGCAGCAATCTGAAGGATAAACTCATACTTTTTAAGTGGCTGGATATATTGGAGTCTTGTGGAATACATCATATTTGAGAAGTTAGTGATCTTTGCTCTAATGGCCTTGTGTTTATGGAGAGGTATAGGAGAAGCACTTACATTAGCATGACCAGTCACTGTAAAGGAATCTGCTGGAGTGCCCCCAGGCTATGCTGTATGCTGTGGATGTTGTGACAGAGATAACATACCAGATTGTCAGGACACACATAATTTTGTTTGTTATGCAAAACAAAGGTCACCATGGTTCAGGATGGAAGAGGAGTCTGTCTGCAAAGACAGGGTCTCCACAGCATACCATCAGAAAAATCCACATGGGGTCTATCTGAAACTGCATGAATGTGTAGCCCACAGAATTTGAAGAGAAGTATGATTTACTTGCTGTCTGTAATCCTCTTTTTATTCTACCTTATTAAAACACCTATTTTATTATGCCATTTGTTGTCAGGCCTTTCTTACTGATACCCTGAAGATCCCTGCATACTCTTTCTCTCTTAATCTCTCTCATAACTCGCTCCTCCCCCATGGTGCAGAAAGCTCATTAACAGAGTATTATAATATCAGTGAATACTGAAAAACTTGTCTCTCTAACAAGTCTCAAAATAAGCACTAAAATAATGAATAAAAGAAACACCTTTATTTTAAAACTTAAAGCCTGATTTCTGCCTTTCATGCATTACTACCTATGCTCATGAGAGATAAATAACCCTTCCAGACTAATCACTGTGTTCATGATTTTAATTTACTCAATGTTCAGTTCTATATCAGAGAACAGAGATAGAAGTAAAAGCTGATTGTAAGAGGCTACCCATTTGGGAAATTTTGCTAGTAGTGTCTCACTTTAGATAGTATATATTTTGAGTTAAAACTTGCGAAGACTAAAGTTACTGTTACTGTTAATTTTCAGACATTAACAATCTGCCAGTATATAATCTGAAGATCAACTATTGTTGCTCAACACTCAAAATGCATTAGAAACTGAAAGATATATATATATATATATATTTGCAGTTGTTTAGATAAAACTACACAGAAATTTTATTCTTCTTTTTTTTTTTATCTCTGCACTGCACCTCAATATGATCACAGAATCACAGAATGTCTAGGTTGGAAGAGACCTACAAGATCACCGAGTCCAACCTCTGACCTAACACGAACAAATCATCCCCTAAACCATATCCCTAAGCTCTACATCTAAACGTCTTTTAAAGACCTCCAGGGATGGTGACTCAACCACTTCCCTGGGCAGCCTATTCCAGTGACTAACAACCCTTTCAGTAAAGAAGTTCTTCCTAATATCCAACCTAAACCTCCCCTGGCACAACTTTAGCCCATTCCCCCTTGTCCTGTCACCAGGCACGTGGGTGAATAGACCAACCGCCACCTCACTACAGCCTCCTTTCAGGTACCTGTAGAGTGCAATAAGGTCGCCCCTGAGCCTCCTCTTCTCCAGGCTAAATAGTCCCAGCTCCCTCAGCCGCTCCCTGTAAGACTTGTTCTCCAGACCACTCACCAGCTTCATAGCCCTTCTCGGGACTCGCTAGAGCACCTCCATGTCCTTCTTGTAGCGAGGGGCCCAAAACTGAACACAGTACTCAAGGTGTACCCAGTACTACATCCAGCCAGTTCTTAACCCAATGAAGTGTGTGCCAGTCCAAGCCCTGAGCAGCCAGTTTCCTGAGGAGAATGCTGTGGGGAACAGTGTCAAATGCCTTACTGAAGTCAAGGTAGACCACATCCACAGCCTTTCCCTCATCCACTAAGCGTGTCACCTTGTCATAGAAGGAGATCAGGTTCGTCAAGCAGGACCTGCCCTTCATAAACCCATGCTGACTAGGCCTGATCACCTGCTTGCCCTGCAACTGCCACATGATCAGTTATAAAAAGTATTTAACCTGCATATTACTTACTTTTTCTTCCTCTAAAATAGTTGTATAATGAAACTCAACATATACATGCAGCTGATAAAATAACACAGGAAATATTAATTTAAAATATATGAAAAATATTTATTAACCTCCTAAAAATACAGAGAACATCCTTACTAGATTAAATATAGCTTAAAGAATTGCATTATTTCTGCCTGGTGTCTATCTTCAGAAAGTCAGTTTCCTTTGCAATTTGAGTTTTCTGATGCAACAGAAACTGTTGACATTAATGAGGCCATGTTTTGTTTGGAAGGTATTTATTTATTTATTTTGTAATAGAAAAAAAAAAAAAAAAAGGGAGGAGAAAAAGTAGGCTTAAGAAAATCCCAAGTAAATGTTTCCACGCCTGAACTACAGAAACGGTCAAAAATAGCAAGATTTGTAAGAAAATAAATTAGACACATAGACCTACAGCTAATAATTGATTAATAATTGATAACTGTATAATTACAGTAGTGAAATTGTTATAGAGACTCAAACGTTGTGGAAAAAAAATAATCATCATACAATAGGATATGTGGAATCAACATTCCCGAAGAGCTAAGTACTATTTGGTCTACTTTATTTGTTTGTGAATGCCTGTGATCATAAAAACTTGGACAATATATGCAACACCTTGTTTAAGTAGTTGCCTATTCACATAATGGTTTCATGATATTTTAAGAAACTCAAAAATATATTTCTCCTTTTAGTAACTGTTGAGTATTTGTGGTTACTATTACACTAGCAAAACTGTACTCTAATTCAGCAGTTAATATCTAGAGCAGGTTAATTAAGCAGATTAAAGAACACAGAAACCAAACAGTTTCAAATGTAAAGTGGTTGGTATATATCTGCCTCTATGGGCAGGTATAAACTGATAGAAGGAATTAGGGTCTTCACATAACTAAATTCTACAAATCTCTCTCTAGATACAGAGATTCTGTCTTCTAAGTTGTCATGCTGTGATGTGTTTTAGGGAGAGGCATATTAATATGTTTATAACAAAGGAAGTATATATTTCTTGCCATGTTTCTTCTTACCATAAATGATTTGCAAATAAATAACATTTCCAATTAGCCTAAACATTTAAACGTTGATATTGCTGCTGTTGGATCCTAACCAATCTTGCGCCATATTTATTTATTTATACAGACTATTGAAGCCAATCTACATCTGTCTAAAGTTATAAAACTCTAGTGTCACATAAAATAACACAGAAGTAAAAAACAATTTAGTGTTCCAACCTTTAATCTTTAGAAGAACAAAGGTTTTTCCCCCTGTCTTGTTCATTTGGTAACAGTGTTACTTGTAAATAGGAACAGCTTGTTTGTTTGTTTTCTGTTTTGTTGTTGTTTGTTTTGTTTTGTTTTTTTTTTGTTTGTTTGTTTGTTTAGCAGAATATAGGATAATTGCTCCATACTGTTAATTTAGAGTAATTGTTGTCCTAGGGATAAACATTTTGGTATTCTTTTGAATAAAATAATCTATGTAGTAGAACTTTGCCGTATCTGCAAACCACTGCAAATCAAACTCACTCAATTGTTATTCAAGACAAAAACCATAGAGTTCAAGACATCTTCATCTCATATGATAGTGTGTATTAGGCAAAGTTCTCTTCATCAAATGTCAGATTATCTCCATCTCATCATTCTATCATTCATCTACCTTCCCTTCAGTCTTATAAAGTTGTAGGCACAACTTGATCGAACCTAAAAAATAGCAAAACATCGAAAGGGCTAGAGAAAGATATGTTGCATTTCATACCTGTTGTGGTTTAGCCATGGCAAGGAGCTAAGCACCACACTGTCACTCACTTATTCTCCCCAGGTGGGATGGAGGAGAGAATCACAAAGGTGTAAGTGTGAGAATTCAGGGGTTAAGATAAATATACTTTACAAGGTAAAGCAATAGCTGTGTGCACATGCAAAGAAAAAAAAAAAAAAAAAAAAAAGAATTAATTCACTATTTCCCATCGTCAGAGAGGTGTTCAGCCACTTCCAGCAAAGCAGAGCTCATCACACATAACAGCTTCTTGGGAAGACAAACAACATCACTCCAGACACCCTCCAGCCCCTTCCTCTTCTTTTTGTCCCAGCTGTAATTTGTGAGCATGATGCCGTGTAGCATGGAATATCCCTTTGTTCAACTTAGGTCAGCTGTCCTGTGTGTGTCCCTTCCCAGCTCCTTGTGCACCCCCAGCCTTGCTGGCAGGGCAGCATAAGAAACCAAAAAGTCTTTCATCTGTGTAAGCACTGTCCTGCAATATCTAAAAACATTGGTGTTCTATCACCACTATTTTTGTCAAAACTCCAAAACACAGCATTGTATGAGCCTCTACAAAGAAAATTAACTCTATCCGAGCCAAAATCATGACAGTACCATAACTGTCCAAAAGCACACCTGCATAGCATAATGATTTTACTGCCCATTCTCTTCAGATTTGAGTATTAATTGCCCTATTATTTTTCCCTCTTTTTTTTTTTTTTTTTTCTCTATTGATTACTGTTTTTCCAGTGGGTGTTCAGAACATGAAATTCTGACCTTATTAAAGACAGTGTTATCTTCTTGACATACTTCTTAGGTATAAATTCAACATGTTCCCAAGGATAGTAATCCTTTTTCTTTATATTTTTGTGTTTAAAAAGTGAAAGACAGTCAAAAAGAATAAGTGAATCAAGAGGTATTGATTTTCAAGAACTGCAGTCCAACCTCACATGTAAAATGGAGGGGTAGACCAAAGAGGGAAGATTAAAAAAGGACTGGAAAATCTAATATATGATGACAATTGTTTAAAATGTCTAGGATCATAAAAAGAAAGACAAGATTGATTATAAAGAAGAATAATTGGTAATGCTGAAGAAACACATTATTTTTCCTACATGCTACTCATTCCACAGTTTTTGTTTTAGCAGTTTCATAGATCTCTGAAATGCCTCATTTATATGTTTCCCCATCTACTTATATTTCTGTCTATTCTAGATGAGCTTGAAACCCTGAAATGCACTTTACTACTGATGTTACTAATGTAGAAGGTGCAATTTTTATTTGGAAACTAAAAGCTCTTTATTTACCTGCACTCAGAAGGGAAAAGCAAATACATAGTGCTATCTATGCTTTCATGCAAGTATGAATAAACTTCAGATATTAGCACATTAAAGCAAAGTTCTCTCAGTTTGACCAGAACGCCATTCTTAGCCTGCCATTCAAATCCGGTTTCTTTACTCTGAATGGAAGTTCTGAATTGAAAATAAAGTTAATTAGCTAAGATATGTAGGTCATTTCTAACATATTTGAAAACAGTTTACCTAGATACCTTTTCCTTCACTGTTTACTGGGATGCTGTGAAGTGTTGGTCTCTTTTGTTAAGGGTTAATTAAATAGGCCATATGGGAAATTACTGAAATAGAGATCCATTAAAATTATTAATTGTGCAGAAGTTAATTGTTCAAAGTTATGACTTTGTTATGATATCAAGTTTTCAACATTTTACATAAAATGAAATGACTGTTACTTGTCTGATGGGACTCGCTATGGCATTCTCTTGTGGCTGACAACTGGTGACAGAAGGAACGCAAATTTGCACTCATAGTATACTCAGATTCTTTTTGATGTGGATTAAGCATAGATTTAAAACAACCTGGGAAAATACTCAAATAACTGAAAATTATCTTAGTGGGAATTTTTCTGTCAGATACAGGAAGATAAGAAAGTAGGACAATATTGGTAAGATAAGAAATGGTTGACAAAACAATGGTACCTTTTTCCTTTTTTTTTTTTTTTTCAGGTATTTCTCCTTACAACATTAATTTTATGAAGTACTGAGCTTCAAGTGAGTAGCCTCAGGGATCAACCTAGTAGTTATATATATATATATATAAACATTAAAAAAAAAAAAAAAAAAAAAAAAAATAGTAAGAAAATATATCAAGCTCTGAAGTTTAAGCTTTAAACTATTTTAAAACATAAATATGTTTAAGCTTTAAAGTGAGGAATGGCACAAGTATCTCACAGAGTTTTTAGATCTGATATAAATATGCAGCAGGTAAGTGAGAACAAAGCCACAGAGAAGGAAAGAGCAGAATTTTAAGGGAAAAAAAAGAGCTGAGATGATCAACATAACTCAAGCAGATATTTCATCGTGTAAATTGGTAAGGTGAGTGTGGTGGTTTTACCGTGCTAGGCAGCTGAACACCACAACCGCTCTCTCACTCCCCCTCCTCAGAGGAGGAGGGGAAAGAAGTAAAGGAAAGAACAACTCACGGGTTGAGATAAGGATAATTTAATTAAAGAGAAAAAAAATATATATTAACGAAATATTATTAATTAATAATTCAACTAAAGGGAAAAAGGGAAAAAGGGAAAAGGGAAAGGGGAAAGGGAGGGGGAAAGGGAACAGCAAAAACAAAACAAAACAAAACAAAACAGAAAAACAAGTAAAGGCTATATGGAAGTGCAGAGGAAATAAATGATTCTCTACTTCCCACAAATGAGCGATGCCTGACCACGTCCTTGAAGCAGGGCCTCAACGCACATAGCTGGTGTTCGCGAGGAGGACAGACGTTTTTGCAACGAAAGCCCACCCCCCCTCTCTTCCTCCTTCTTCCACCTTTTATTGCTGAGTGTGACATCATATGTTATGGAATATCTCTTTGGTTAGTTTAGGTCAGCTGCCCTGGTGATGTTTCTTTCTCACTTTTTGCCCACCCCCCAGGAGGGTTAGAGAAAGTCCTGATACTGTGCCAGCACTTCTCAGCAGCAGACACAACACTGGTGTGATAACGCTGCTGTTCTAGCTACAAGTGCAGAGCATGGCACTGTATGGGCTGCTGCAGGGAAAGTTAACATCCCAGCCAGACCCAGTACAGTGAGACAGAAACAAATACAATGTTTGTGTATTAGTTTCAGAAGCCTGGGAAATAAAATGCAGAATTAACAATTCTGATTCAAGACACAAAATCAGACCTTACAGAAAATAATAACAGATGTTACACTTGAACCAGAATTATTGAAAGCTCAAGTGATTAGGAAAAAGAGAAATAGGAATGAAAGTAGTGAAATCATACCATACGTGAAAGAAGTGTTTCATCATTAATGAGAAAAAGAAAAAAAAGTAACAAGAACAGACCAGAAACTGTGTGAAATATCTGTGTGGTTGCGAAAACATATTACTTCCAAGGCAGTAAATCTGTTCTAGACTTCTAGTTTTGGCTACAAATGGTGATCGCAATGCAAGAATTAAGAAAAAAATAGCAAATTCATCACAGGAAGGAACTTAATTTCATAGATGTAAACTGGAAAAGCATCATCTAATTTCTAGATAGTTCTGGAAAACAACTATTAACAGCTTTTCCTGCAAAATAACCAACAAATCAGCTTCAGGTTTTACTAGTTTAATTTCAGCAGTGAGTATCCTATCCAAACATTAATCACAGATACCAAAGATGAAACAAGTAGTCATGATATTGAAATTTTAGTCCAAAGAAAATCTGTAACTTATTCATTTAGTAATGCTGTAGAAAGGAAAGCTTAAATTACTTAAGGAAATGTGTGAGGTTGATAGAAATGGGTAATATCCTTTTTGGGCAGGGTAAAACAGGGCAAATTAAGATTCAAAAATTGAAAAAAAAAAAAAGAGTTGCTATTTCTCAAATTAAAGATATAATCTTCAATTTTAAAATTATTATTATTTTGTACTTCTTATAATATTTTTTTTTTTTCTGTTTTAACTTCCTTCAAAATTCATACCTACTTCCTATGACATATATAATACTACTTCAGGATAAAGGAAGAAGTGCAAATTGTTTCTTTGTGTCACTATCACTTAAAATGTGTTTCAACACCTTGATGATAAATCTTCCTCTATCTTTTGTCAGTTACTTTACAGAAAAAAAAAAAAAAGGGGGGGGGGGGGGATTTTTTTTAGCATCTAGCATCCTCCAGAAATAATTTTAGGAAATTATATATACAGTTAAAAACTATGACACTGAATGATCAGGACAACATCACTGTAATTTATTTTTAGTCTTTTAGTTAAAGAGTGTCCCTGTGGCTTATGGTTTGTGGTTTATTTTACTACATGGGTTTCCACTTATTAGTTATTTGCTTGCGTGATCTTGGTTTTGTAACTCAGATAGCCTTTGCTAATCTCATGTTCATGTTTTGCATTAAAAATAAATAAATAAATAAATAAAAGAGAATAGGTTAAAAACTACTCAAAATATTACATTCTATGAAATAAAGTTGCACTTCATGTTTGACAGTAAATTATTAGTTACATTAAAAAATTCAGAGTTTAAGTCATCAGTAGATATAAAATACATGAATCTAGGAAAAGAGAGCTGGTGTTTTACTTCAGGAGTTTCTCTGTTATTCTGAGAAGTTATTTTAAAATTATTTTATATAAAGGGCATGAAAACTTCCTGTCTCAAACAAAGGTGAAAGAACAAATGCTGCAAAGTAATCGTTCACCCAATACCATCAAAATGTGGCTAACACTGAGAGGTGAATCTTATGAAAATACAGAGCAATTTTATTTTAGAAATTAAAGAGTGCCAGGCATACATAAACCATGATTCTTATGAAGTATTTAAATATTAAAAAGTCACAATCCTTCATTTGACAGTGTCTGACCTTTAAGCTTATCTGCTCCTAAAATACATCTTACCTATCAACCAAAACTTTAATCACTTTCTCATTTCAGATATTGAAAGAAAGATTCCATTTAAATCAAGTAAAGGTCATCTTTCTTTGAAATATAGATTACTCACCTGCACTTTTTGAAGAAGTGCAGACTAGAGAACCAATGCAAGAGAAGCAGCTCTCTCTGCACACTGGCAAAGCACTTAGTCAGCAGTGAAAGGATTAACCCCAATTATGCATAACTCCCAGCAATTTTAAGGTCCAACCAAGAAACGAAATGGAATTCAGTTTCAAAATCTATGAACTTCATATAGTGAAGAAGAAATGAAATGAAATGAAATGAAATGAAATGAAATGACATGAAATGAAACGAAATGTCATATTATTCAGTCTTTCTGAACTATTTTAAAAATTATAGTTGGGTTAAAATGGCACCAGAAGCATCAAGAGATAAGAACAAATTGGTAATTAGTCTGAGACCACTTGAGGTTAAGATAAACTTTCACAACATCTGATTACAGGCTGATGTGATACGCAGATGATCATCTTGTTCTAACTCTTACATACACGTTTGTTTTGCTGAAATGTTATATTACTTTTTAACCCTTGCCCCCAAACTTCAGCAAAATTCAAACATTTAAGATATATTCAGAATGGGATTTCTGTGGGTCTCTGAATGGTTGAATACTTCATAGAGAGAAAAACATCTACTATCTAATATTCTAAAATAATAGTGGAAGTGCTACCACTAGTATTTACAAACATCAGAGAATCTGATGGGTAGCAAAGAGTAAGCCCCCATGCATACTTGATCTGCACAATATGATTAGAATATATACTCATTAGAACGAGTACTGTGTGTAGTTCTGGGCACCACAGTACAAAAAGGACATTCAACTGTTGGAGAGTGTCCAGAGGAGGGCGACAAAGATGGTGAAGGGCCTGGAGAGTAAAACCTGGATGACACATGAGGAGCAGCTGAGGTCACTGGGTCTGTTCAGCCTAGAGAAGAGGAGGCTGAGGGGGAACCTCATCGCGGTCTATAACCTCCTCACGAGGGGGAGTGGAGAGGCGGGTGACCTATTCTCCATAAACACCAGTGATAGGACCCATGGGAATGGGGTGAAACTAAGGCAGGGGAAGTTCAGACTAGACATCAGGAGGAGGTTTTTCACTGAGAGGGTGGTTGCGCACTGGAACAGGCTCCCCAGTGAAGTAGTCACTGCACCAAGCCTGTATGAATTTAAGAAACATTTGGACTGTGCACTTAGTCACATGGTTTAAAATTTTGGGTAGACCTGTGCGGTGCGAGGAGTTGGACTTGATGATCCTTATGGGTCCCTTCCAACTCGGGATATTCTATGACTCTATGATAGCATTAATCTAAGAGTAAACTGGACTATTTAAAACAGTGTGCTGATGCACAAAACAGTGTGCTTATTAGTCCACAGTTAGGAACACTAATTGTTTTACACAACTCTTACAGATGTGTGGTGTTTTGTTGTTGGTGTTGCTTCATTGCTTTTGTTTGTTTGTTTTACCCACTGAACTGCCCGTCCTCAGTCAGAACTGTGATGTCACTTCTGCCTACATTATTCTTAATTGCCACTTGTTTCCAGCTTTATAGAACACACAGCATGGAGTCACAGAATCCTTTGCTTCTATCAATACAAAGAAATTATGTAAGATATAGCAATAAAAGAGATGACAAGCTTGAAACAATTACTACTTAACTTCATTTGGAAGTAACTATACAATCTCATTTCAATATTTTTAGAAATGTATTCAGCAAGGAGTTAGTCATTCCAAACTCATCACAAACTACAAGATAATTGAAAAGAAATATGAATTAGGCAGGATTTTTTGAAAATGCATTATCCGTAGAACCAATTCCAGTCACCAGCATTTTTCTTAAATATGAATGCTATGAAGTGTTTGTGGAAGTATATCTAATAACATTTTGTAATTTTAAAGTATAATATAATTTCTTAGAAAAATACATGTTTTCTGACCGTTTACAACTCTGATAACAGTCACTAGTCTTTAGACAGAGCAGATTAGATTCTTATAATGCTGCTGCACCTAAAAATAAATAAATAATAATAATAATAATAATAAAAAGTCTTCATATACAGAGGCTTCTGTATATCAGATAAAAGATTGTGTCTCTACTGAATTCACAAGGTCTTGTACCAGGAGGAGAAATGAGAGCAAAGTGTTCTAGCTTTAAAGACTGTTAGGGTAGCAAGGTTACAACCTCTATAATAACCATATACAAACTAGAAATAATAATAACATACAAAAAAAAATGCTTAAAAGAGAAAAATCTTAAATGTAATTTTGGAATTTTAAGCAGATTTTTCCTGTTCAGGGTGATGAAATCTGACTTTGTAATCCCTATTTCTATTATTGTTACAGAAAGCATAAGTTACTTTTGAATCTTTGAGTTGGCATGGGTAAATAATTAACATTTATTAAATAAAATATGCCTGTGTGTTATTAAGTTCTCTATACATATCCCTGGTAAATCTGAACGCTCTAAGGTTTCCCCGATTCATACAAAATTATTTGATCACCATGTTATTACTGTAATTTGAGTGTATATGACACAGCTCTTAGGGAATGGATGCTGTGCATATGTGCACCCAGAGATCTGGAAGTAAGGACTGAATACTATATTCCATTATTTGAGTACCAATAGCTTGTCATTTAATTATGTACTAGTCATAAAAACAATTACATAGCATTGGTATATGCAACCTTATTTTTTTTTTTCATATTACGTCCTCTGAATTTCAAATTGTACAAGCCAATCATTTTGTAGTATATTGTTTTAATAGCGTATGTAAACATAGAATGTTTTTAAACATAGAATGATTTTTCTCTAATTTTGTCTCAGAATGCATTGAGGACATAGAGCCTCCTAATGTTATTTTAGCAGGAAAAGGAAGTAGAATTGAAAATGATTGTGTGCTTCTTCTCTGTGAGATGAATTGTAATATTGCAGAATAAACTTTAGAATTTCACCATCTTTCTGAGATCCTAGATTGTATGAGACACATTTCTTTCTGACTGGCTGAACTAAATTAGAGATTAATCTGAACTGCAGAATTTGGATGAACTCCAGTGCATTGAAAAGTAATGGTAAAATCCCCACTGAATTCAAGTGGAATAATTTTTTACTTTCTACATATCAAATATTAGAATTCAGATAGACACCAACTGAGAAACCTAGATATGGAAACAATTCCAATCTGTATTTCCCCAAAGCCTATTTACACATAATAAAGTTAGGGTTCATTACAAATGGCCCTTCAAAAACTTACAAAAAGTTTTTGAAGAACCGCAGTCTGTGGGAAGCCCATGTAGCATCAGGCCCAGAAAGCAGTAGTGAAGGGAGTGAAATCCAGCTGGCAACCAGTGGTGTTCCCCAGGGGTCAGTGTTGGGGGCCCATCCTCTTTAATATCTTTACTGATGATTTGGATGTGGGAAATGAGTGCAGACAACACCTAGCTGGGGGGAAGTGTCTATCTACCAGAGGATGGGAAGGCCCTGCAGAGGGATGTGCACAGGATGGGTCAATGGGCAGAGGTCAATGGGATGAGGTTCAACATGGCTAAGTGTTGGGTCCTGAACTTTGACCACAACAACCCCATGCAGCATTACAGGCTTGGGGCAGAGTGCATGGAAATCTGTGCAGAGGAAAAGGATCTGGGGGTGATAATCGATGCTCACCTGAACATGAGCTGTCAGTGTGCCCAGGTGGCCAAAAAGGCCATCCTGGCTTGTATCAGGAATAGTGTAGCTAGCAGGACCAGGGAGGTGAGCGTCCCCTTGTATTCTGCTCTGGTGAGGCCACACCTTGAGTGCTCAGGAGGAAGAAATAATTGATTTATTATTATTATTATTATTATTATTTTTTGCCATTAGAAATTTTGGGTCCCAACTGATTAAGAATAAATATATAGACAACACTCATTGCTTAATATGTGCTGCATTTGCGATGTATTGCGCCTGTGCTGCGCTTAAGCCTCCAGATGAGCCCCTGGGGCCCCAAGAAACAGATGAGCCCCTGGGGCTCAAGAACCAAATCAAACCAACCTTACTGTTCAGACTGAGCACAATGGCTCAGAGATAAGGAAGACTGTTTATAAAAGGATAAGATAAAGGATGTCAAACATGCAAGGTCTCGAGTCCCGTGGATCCTGAGAACTGGACCAAACCAACCTTATGGACCAGATTGTGACCAAGGACTCAGAGCATGCAAAGGGAGACAAAGTGAAAAGTTCAACTCTGATGAAGACGTCTTACTTCATCCCGACGACAACCTGGATGACCACCAGAGAGTCCTACGCAAGCGCAGAAGGAGTGATAAGATAATTAGCATATGAAGCGGGGCTAGGCAGAGCTAGGAAATGAATATGCATATGTGTGTTGTGAAACTTAATGCATATGTAATATTTTAGGGGATAAAAGAGAATGCAAGCAAGCAAATTGTTGCGCACTGCTTTTGTGGGGCTCCCCCCCCCCCCCCCCATGCTGCCCAGTGCTGAATAAAACATACCTACTTTACAATCTTACTGACTGTGGAGTCAGTTTTTTGCGAGTCAATATCCATATACTGTAATAAAAGAATAATTAACAGTATACTGTTTATTAATAGCATACAAAAAAAATAGAAGAATGTAACTACTGAAAATGCGTAAAGGTTACTGATCACTTTGATGTAGCTTTTATATACCTCAGTACAGGTGGCTTGGGAGTACCTGCATGTCAGAAGAAATTAGGACTTTTTGATTAAAAAAGTGATTAGCCAAAAACTGATGTACTTTAAATTAACAATCATTATTAATACTTTTGAAGATACAGTATCAGTTAATTTGGGAAAAAAAATATCTTAATTTGTAATTTTTATGTGCTAAACATAACATACACAGGTCTGTATTGTTTTAATTCCTCATTCTTTTACAAATTCTTATACAGCTAATCTTTAATTATTTCCTGCATCTTGTTTCCCAGTGTCTCTGATTTATTCAAAATAAAATTTCTATATATTAATATTTTGTTTGTTTAGTTTCCTTTTCTTTATTTTTATTTGTTTGTTTGGGGGTGGTGGTGGTAGTAGATGGGAGATGTGGATTACACAAATAGAACAAATAGTCAGGTCTTCCGGTGTCTGGATGTTTTCAGACTCTTTTATCATTACTCATGTTTCACTTTGTTATATATGGAGTAATAATTCGTGTCAAGAAGATGGTTGATATTAATAAAGAAGGGGGAGATGAGGGAGTGTGGCCATGGGGGTCAACAAACCCCATGGTTGGTGATAATATCAGACTCCTAAAGATGAGGCCATCAGGAATGTAAAGAGATTAGAAGGAACAAAGAAGGGTGATTGAGGAGACCCCTTGCCATCTTCGGTTGCTTGTTCTCCAACCGCTAAGGCATGGAAGTTGCTGGGCAAAGTTGTTGACCAGTGAATAGTTAGTGGAAAAATTCTGTTGTGGGGCGAAGGGTATAAGAGGGGAGCCTGTCCTCAAGACGGGAATGAAACACGATAAAATAAAGTTATGTCATCAATAAAGAAGTAGAAAAAATGAATGAATAGGGACAGGCTAGCAGAACAGGGACCAGGACAGGAACAAGGACATTGATCGCCTCATGAAGATAGGTTCGGCCAAACTCAGCAAACCGCTCAAAGAAGCTCGAGTAGAAAGTCGCTGGAAATAGGCGCACCGGAGCTGGAAAGAAGCCCAAGCTGAGAGAAGCCAACCCGCGCACACAACTGACCCTTGCTGCCTGAAGGTAAGCAGTTGGGCATTAAGGGGAATCATAGGTCCTTAGAAGCACTGTCCTGGTAACCTTACAGCTTATTCCCCTTTATTAACAATCAGACAGTTTATGATCCTGAATCATGGGACCAAACTGAGGTCAAGGTGTGGAACTCTGCTATTAAAAACGACAAGGTTGCGGTGGGATTGCTCGGCACCTGGCAAGCAATCTGAGGCCTTAAAGACCCATGTGGGACCACAATCAGAAACGTGGTTTGCCAGACAGTGAGGAAGCTACGGGCTCATTTACCGATCCGCCGTCTGTGCCATCGCCCCACCCCCACTTCCCCCCTTCCCCTCCCACCCCCCCCTCGCTACTGCCATCGCAGGCCGTTGCTGTTACGCCCCCTGGTGACTCGGTCGTTGCTTTTGATCCAGGTCCTATAGGCCCTGAAAAGGAGCCAGATCTGTTTCCCTTCGATCTGGGAGGAATAGGATACATAAGTCCTGAAGGCTGAGTTGCTTAACAACTTAAAGTGAGACGTATTGTACCCACGACTAGCCCTGGAACTCTCTAGTGTTAGTAATCAAGAAAAGGAATGGAAAATGGAGACTGTTATATGATCTGAGAAAAATTAATGAAGTCATGGAAGATATGGGAGCACTTCAACCAGGATTACCATCTCCAACTATGCTCCCCCAGTCATGGACATTAACAGCAATAGACTTAAGGGATTGTTTGTTAAACATTTGCCAGAATTTGGAAAACTTTGATATGTCTTTTTCATTGATACCTTTTCTGATTGTATTTTTGCTTTGGTTCATGCAGGAGAAAAGGCAGTGGATATGTGTAAACATCTTGTCAGCTTTTGCAAAATTAAGAGTTCCAAAAATGATGCAGGACCACAAGCAATCTGAGGCCTTAAAGAGCCATGCAGGACCACAATCAGAAACATGTGGTTTGCCAGATAGTGAGGGAGCTGTGGGCTTGTCCACTGATCCTTCTGCTACCCCCCCCTCCCCCCCCTTTCCCCCCCCAGATTGCCCAGAAAGGTTGTGGTGTGTCTTCTCTGGAGATAGTCAAAACCCACCTGGATGCCATTTTGCACAATATGCAAAATGGTCCTGCTTGGCAGGGGGGTTGGACTAGATGATCTTCAGAGGTCCCTTCCAACCTCAACCATTCTGTGATTGTTTTAATGTCTTCTCCATTTTTTTTACAGTTCCTGTAGGAATCTTGAATCTTTTAATCATTTGGAGTTGTAATTCATATTCATTAATAAAACTGTTGCAAGCCATGACTGGTGTTATATATTATATTCCTATAGCAGGATCCACCCAAACCAAAGGAGGATGAGATTTGCCAGACACCAGGGAAGTTGTTATGTGGAGGCTTAGCTGCAGGGTGGGGACAACCCACAATAACAGTTTGGTAATAAAAATAGCAATTACTTTAGATACAGGAACTGAGTATTTTATAAGTTGATTTGTCTAGCATAGAGAGACCTGGACATGAGAAAGTACAGTGACAAATGGGTGCTTTTATGTATGCATTTGCTGCAAAAGTCCCATTTGAATATTGCTGATCATTAGACTTTGCAAGAATTGAATGAGCATGGTTCCCTCCTCTGAGCAGCTCTACAGCAATGATGATGCCAAATCAATAAAATAGAGTTCTTCACTATGGTCCCTGCTATAGTTCTGGGTCAGGGCAGGAGATCAAGCTACTCCAGGCAAAGTTTTAATAGATCACATTCCTTAGTTGTCTTCCATCCTCCAGAAAATAGGATAATTTTTTCATGTTATTGCATTCTTCTTAAAGCTTATTAGGTTTTCTCTTAGAAAATATCAGTAAAGTACAATTTTTACAGGAAAAAAAAAATAATAAAAATCTAGTAGTAGTCTGAAATGGCTGGACTGTGCTATATAAAAAAGGAGTAACATTGTAAATGGTCATACTGAAAAAAAAAAAATGTGAGCCAGGTGAGACAAAAAGACTAGTTTCCTGTCACGGTTTTGCTGGGACAGAGTTAATTTTCTTCATAGAGGCTCACGCGATACTGTGTTTTGGATTTTTAATGCAAATAATAGTGATAAGAAATTTGTGGTTTTAGCTGTTGCAGAGCAGTGCTTACACGAAGCCAAGGGCTTTTCTGTTTCTCATGCTGCCCTGCCAGTGAGGAGCCTGGGGTTGCACCAGGAGCTGGGAGGGGACACAGCTGACCCTAAATGGACCAAAGTGGTATCTCCTACCATATGGTGCCATGCTTGCTAATAATAGCAGGGACAAAGGATGAGGAAGGAGGGGATGTTTGGAGTGATGGTGTTTGTCTTCACAAGAAACCATTATTTGTTATGAGCCCTGGTTCTCTGGGAGCGGCTGAACACCTGCCTGCCAATGGGAGGCAAACTAATTCCTTGTTTCGATTTGTTTGTGCACACAGCTTTTGCTTTACCTAGTAAACTGTCTTTATCTCAACTAGTGAGTCCTCACACTTCTACCTTTCCAATTTTCTCCCCCATCCCTCCTTGGGAGAGTGAGCATGTGGGCTTGTGGTGCTTAGCCGCCTGCTAGGGCTAAACCACAACATGTTCTCACATTTTTCTGTTCACGTATTTATCTGTTTATGTATCACCGTGCTACCAGTAATATTATGTTGATCCGATCATTTTTGGTCTTAAAGAACAAAACCAAAAGAGAAGTTGATGTATAATCTAAGAGATTATAATCAAGTGTAAAATATTACTGTAGTACCCAGATAACTTTATGTTTTTATAATCAACACTTAAAGCAACTAGACTAACATTTTTTTTATATATATATTTTTTTCCTTCTTTGAAAAGTGAGGGCTAATTGTAAAGTCTGGAAATTCAAATTCAAAATGAAGATAAAATGTAGAAGAATAACTTACTTTTTTTTTTTTTTTTTTTTTTAAATGAAATTTACTGCTCATGGGCACAGGGGAAAACTGAACAGCTTCTTAATTAAAGCAACAGCAACAACAACAACAACAAAAAGACATTTTCTTCGTTTAGCAGCTTCAAAATACATAAAACATTATGCATACATCATAAATGTATAAATACATTAGCTAAGCTCACACGTAGATATTAAAAAAAAAAAAAAAAAAAAGCTAAGTCAGTTTAATTCTAACTTACATATTGTTTCTGTACCACAATATAAGTTTATCTGAAATTGTTAAACATAACTGCATAACATTTCCTTCATATTAATATTTTGCATAATTATGAAATCTTTTGGAACACATTTTGAAATCGTAAAATTTCTGAAGGTTGCTCACCACAGCATTAAATTCATTAATGCTTCATTCATTAATGCTCATTAATGTTCACAGAATCACACAGAATCACAGAATGGCTGAGGTTGGAAAGGACATCTGAAGATCATCTAGTCCAAGCCCCCTGCCAAGAAGGATCACCTAGAGCACACTGAGCCAGATGGTGTCCAGGTGGGTTTTGAATACCTCCAGAGAATAAGACTCTACAACCTCTCTGGGCAACAAAGGCATTAGTGAACACTTTCCACAGTACCAGAAAAAGTTTAGGCTTTATCTGTCCAAGGTGCGAATGGCCACAAAATGTCTAATATATCTGGGGATATCTTGGGTAAAAGAAATTGTTTATAAAGCCAAACAAACAAACAAACAAACAAAAACCTTTTTTTTTTTTTTTTTTTTTTTTTTTTCATGAAGTATGCTCAATTGAATAACAACAACAACAAAAATAGAATGTGAAATAAATATTTAATGTCACTCCCAAGCAGGTAATGAAATGTTAAAAGTATCTATGTAAAAACAAGTGATTCCTTAGTGCGACTTCACATCAGTTTAACAATGAAAATAGCAAAGTTCTGTACCTGAAGTAAAATAACCCCATGTATCATTACAACCTGGGACAAACCATTTGTATAATAGCTGTGATGAAAATGACTGGAGAAATGCTAAGATCTATATAAGCCAATACTCTATTTTCACTGCAAATAAATTGAACTGCCCAAAATGCCCCCAAATGGACTACATTAGAAGCCAGGTAACCAACAAATAAGGGAAGTGATTATTCCCCTCTGCATTGCACAGACCACAAATGGAAAAGTGTCAAACCACTACTATTAGAGGAATTTCAAGACATTTGAGTGTCCAGTGGAGGGCAACCAAGCTTGAATTATTTGTGCTAGCTACTGGGTAATGGTTAATGTGTATTATGTATAAAAATATCTAAAGACACTAAAGTGATGAAGAATGGAAAAGCTGGTTTGATTCATGCTGTCAAATGCGTAGCTTGTTATATGTTTTTTTACGCTAAAACAATTTATTGGAACATACGGTACTAAACAATTTCCAACAAACCTTTAATGAATATCTTTCTTAGTCTTACAGAAAACATGATTGAAAGATGTTAAGTACTTAAGAAGAATATATATGAAATATGTCAAAACCCAACAAGGTTGTGTATCTCAAATATGAAATACACTGTATATCTTCATCCTTGTTTAATTTCAAATACCTATTTGAAGATATTTGTGGAACTAAACTAGATGTTAGCATAGAGTTATATTTGAGGTAATGGCCCTTTTCTTAATAAAGCATGACAGAATCACAGGAGGGTTGTGGTAGGAAGGGTTCACTGGAGATCATCTAGTGGAACTCCCCTGTATTCAGGAGTGTATCTAGAGCAGGCTGCTGTGGACCAGGTCCAGCTGGGTTTTGAACATCTCCACAAACACTCTGGGAAACCTGTTCCAGTGCTTGACCACCCTCACATTGAATAAATAAAATATATAAAATAAAATAAAATAAAATAAAATATCTTGTTTTTAAGTAGAATTTCCTCTGTTTCAGACTGTGCCCATTGCCTCTTTTCCTGCCATTGGACAACACTAAGAAGAGTCTGGCTCCATCTTCCTTACTCTCTCTCATCAGGCATTTACACACACTGATAAAATATCTCCTTGGTCTTTTTTTTTTTTTTTTTTTTTTGCCTCTCCTCGTATGAGGAATGATGTAGTCCCTTCACTATCTTCATGGCCCTCTTCATGGCCCTTCACTGGACTCGCTATGTCCATGTCTGTCTTGTACTGTGGATCCCAGAGCTGGAAACAGGGTGTGGCCTCAGCTGTGCTGGCTGGAGGGGAAGGAACACCTTCCTTAACCTGATGTCAGTTTTTTTCTTAATGCACCCCAGGATACTATTAGTCTTCTTTTCTGCAAGAGCACACTGGTGGCTGAAGTTCAAGACTCACAGATCCCAAAGTTACTCTCCCACCAGCCAGTACCCAGAATCCCAGAACGTCCCTGATGTCTTAAGTTTCTGTTTGAATTTTATTCAGTGAACAGAAGAATGTGTTTGTGAATATTGAGCCCTAAAGAACATATCTACTACTACAAAAAAAAGTAGGAAACATAGCAAAAAAGTGAAGCATGATCTATATGTGCAATCTGTAAAACATAATAACTGCTTTCACAAAATGTATACCAGGTTAAGAATGATTTTTAAAAAAGCATTTTTGACCTATGCAGATCAACACTCTCATATCACTGCTTAGCAACATAACACAAATAATACAAAAATAATACAAAATAGTTGTAGAATCTAGCCCTGGGAAGCTATGTTCTAAATTTATCCTTATTTTACTTATTACTGATTTCTTTAGAAGTTATTTGCATGCTCACAGAATATTATAGTATAAATGATATATTTGTCTTATTTTCACTTTATTTTGTTGGTATTCTGTGTAGCTATTATAGTTTTTGACATTTCTCATTTTTGTAAAAGACCAATGCACGTAACCAGAGAGTATTAAAAAAGACGTAAATAGTTTAAGGATGCTCAGTACTTAATTCGCTATCAATTCACTATCTGGCATTAGAAAATTGACAGACTACTTATATTTTGAATTATTGGGAATTGTGCTTTCACTTCAGCTATTAATTTTACTTGGATTACATACATTCTAGAACTTCCGAAGGATTTAATGGCATTCTTTTATTCATAATTCTGTAGCTCTTAATAAGAATTCTGTACATACATAACTCAGTTGATGTTTAGGTTGGTAAATACATTCATTTGACCTAAATGATCTAGTTACCATCCCTATTTGCAAAATATAAACAAAATTTCTTAAAACTACTGTAACTTGTATTAGAAGAGAAATTTCCTTTTCCATAAAGTTCAGACAGTTATTATACACTGAAGAAGTGTGCTATCTGTTTTTAATCTATGCATACAGTTTCCTTCGATGCCAGGGAAAGTTTTACTACAAGCTGGAGTCAGACAGTGTACCAAAAGTGCTTGGAATCATATGCTAAATAAGCTATGGGTTTTCTTCGAAAGACTCAATAGAGTTAAAACAATAATAAACAAAGGCCAGTTCCCGTGATTTAATAATTTCCATGGATTTATCCTGAGCACAAGTTTTTGAATAGGCTGATTTAAAAATAGGTCAGGACTAGAGGGAGTTGCCATAAGACTAGAACAAAAAGATTGGTAGGGGGAAGATTACTGTATTTTGCGTAAAAGATATTATGTTCCATAAATAGGAAATAGAAGTGAGGCTAGAGAGGCCTGAGAAGGATTTTTGTTTGAGAACCCTGCTTCTGCAGGAAAAATAAATAAATAAATAAATAAATAAATAAATAAAAGGAGCTAAAATCTCAGCCAACAAAAGATAGCAAAATTAATTTTTGTTTGTTTGTTTGTTTGTTTTTTCCTGGCTTTTGTCTAAAAAAGCCAATTTACAATTTGAAGACACAGAAATGCACAGTACTTCATGGCTTGTTTCATCTGATGGAAGATATTTGAAATATGGTAAGAGCTTTGCTTTTAAGAAGCAAAGGAAGTAAAATCAAGCATTCAAGATTGTTGAAGGAATATTATACAACTCATACAATATTTTTAATATAATTTCTAGAAAAACAAAACAAACAGCAAAGGAAGAAAAAAAAAAAAAAATCCAGGAATCTTTTGTTGAAAGAAAGAAAAAAAATAAAAATAAAAAATCCAGGAATCCTATATCCCATTTTAGCTTTAATTTGATAAGTTTCAGAAAATCAGAGTCCTATGAGCATAGCAGATAGGAAGATGCTTTAGTAGAATCTAAATGTAGTCAGATATTTTAACTAAAGAGAAATGGCCACTGTATTACATAAGCAAAACCAATACTGTTTTGTTATGTTTATCATCTTCATTGTGCTCTTTAAATGGCTTCTTGATACTGCAGAATAATTCTTACCATGGATAAACACCCAAAAGGTCACACTTAATATGAACATCTTCTGCTTAATTAAATATCCAAAGCCCAAGAAAATTGTGTTGACACAGATCAAAACCACTGTGTAACATGTCAAGAAGGTCTACCGATTAATTTACTCTAAAAATATCTTTCTTCCAGTTCATTTAATGATCATTTCTCTTTTAGGAGATCACAGAGAAAAATCGTTAGAAAGCAAGAAATAATGTTCTTTCATTTATACAAGTTAACCTTTCTCAATCACAATTTTTTTGGTGAATAAGGTCATCATGGACAAATGTTATCATATATGTCACTTTGGAATATCTTTTTCAGGAACAACACAACAAATGATTACTTGCAATGTCATCTTTTTAATATATTTGCTTCCACTCTTTATCTTGATTTTTTTTTAAAATGAAACATAAAGAGTTAGGAAAAAATGTAATTTACATTTCAATTACTGAGTATACAATCCTCTGTAGGCTATATTTAGAAGACATTTCCTGAGATATATGTTGAGAGTGAATATATGGAATTCAACAAATGCACATATAAAGTGCCTTTATCAGGAATGGACTAGCACTTTGAAACAGTACAGGCCTGGAGGTGAATGACTAGAAAGTAGCTTTACAGGAAAAGATCAGAAGGTTGTTGTGGATGTGCTGAACGTGCATCAGCAGCACATCCTTGCAGCAAGAAAGGCCAGTTCCATATTGGTCTGTTCTAGAAGGAATTTATTCATCTCTATTAACCACTTGTGAAAATATTTGCAGTGTTTTGGCCTTCCTAGCACAGGAAAGACATTAACATACTAGAGCAAGTTTAGTGGAGGACCACTAAGGCAGTCAGAGGCTGAAACAGAGGATGAAGAAACAGAGGAAGTAGGGTTGGAACATGAGAAATTCCGAGTCAGTAGACGGAAAATAAAAACAACAGCAACAACAACAACAAAACTACTGTGAGAATGGTCACACATGGGAACGGGTTTCTGCTCCGGCACCTGGAGCACCTCTCCCCCTCCTTCTTCACTGACGTTGGTGCCTGCAAGGCTGTTTCTCACTCCTCTCACTCCCAGCTGCTGTGTGGCGCAGCATTTTTTTTCCCTGTCTTAAATATGCTCTCACAGAGGCGCAAAACAACATCAGTTATTGGCTCAGTTCGTCAGCAGTTGGGCCCTTACCAAACATGGGGCAGCTTCTAGATCCTTCTCACAGAGGATCCTATGGCCGTCTGCTACCAAAACCTTGCCACGTAAACCCACTACAAGTGTATGATCATTGTGCTAAAATAAACTAGTTCTCATTATGGCACAGATAATATGTCATTTAAAGTTTCTACTGGCACTTCAGATCCTAATCAACAATAAGATTCCAAATCCATTTTCCTTAGTCTTTCATGCAATGTATAATAACATTTTTTCTTCTGCCTTGCTGCAGGTTAGGTCTTGCAACAGCCGTATCAGAAGAGAGGAAAGATTTCAGTTCAGTTAGTGGGGTTATACTGTGTACCAGTGCTGAGGTACAACAATCGTCATTGAATCACATGGACAAAACTGCAAACTTGAGGTCCTACTCTTTAGCAGGCAAAATGTACCTCACAGTAAGACTTGTTCTTAGGCTCTCCAGTTGCTATCAATCACTTCCCTCAGCTTTGCTATTTTTAGCCTTCCAAAGAGTGATTTATCACTTCCAAAAGTGATTTATCTTGCAAAATAATACATCTGTGGTCTCTCAAGTTTTATATATATAATACAGAATTTACCTAAAATTTTAGTTTACCTCACCTTTTCAAATCCACTTGAAAATAAAAGAAACTGTTGGTGATACAGGCTGGAGAGCCTTGAAGTTACTGCTCTAAACATACAAGGCAAATAACTCAAGTAAACTCAAGTTTACACAAAGTAAACTATTTAGGAGAAAATCAGTTAAAATCTTCTAATTCAAATTAATTAGAAATAAGGTTCTTATTCTTCTAGTGAGACAACCAGAAGAAATAGCCACTTTGCAACGTCATTCTTCTTTTGGGAGATTAAATAGAAATTTCTTTATACCAGAATGTAAAATTATTCTAAGTATTATATATATTGTAAAAACACATATTGATATAGTGAACTTTTTTTAAATTATTTATTTATTTATTTATTTTATTTATTTATTTTTTTATTTTTTTAATATCTGCATTGGATAAATTATGCCTCTAGTAGATGAACAGTTGAAATAACTGTAATGCATTTAAGCTCCCATTACCTTCTGGAAATGAAAGAAGAGTGCAGTTACATGCCAGTTAATATACATAAAAAAAAGAGAATGGACAAGTATAAAATGAGGATAATCATGAGAAGGAATGTCAGACTGCCACATTTAAAAATATATAAATATGTACATATATATATATAAAGAAATAAAAATATAAAGAGATAAAACTTCACTAAAAAAAAAAAAAAAAAAAAGTTGTACTCATTTAAAACTATGCTTTTCTGCTTTCCAATTTGAAGTAGCTATTTTGGGACATCAGGAAAACACACAGGCATTGCAAAAAAATCTCAAATTGGTGAAGAGAGAAGGAAAAGAAAAAATATTGTAGTTTTCAACCTATATTGTTTGATTCTTTCTAAGTGAACAGACTCAGATATTTCATTTAAGTAGGCATAGGCATACAGAAATAGTTTTCTTGTATTCCCATACGTATGAATATTCTTCTGATCCAAATTTTATGAAGTTATTAGTGATTTACTGTGCCTCATATTCTGAGTTTATGGAAGGATTATTTTATTTGGACAGACCATCCCTGCTAGACGTCATCCAAAATCACCAATATAGCCTTCTGTACTCTTTATGTGAAAAATATAGATCAGTATTCAGCATCTCAGTTTGACTGTATTTTCTTGTCATTTGCAATATTAATGTATTGTTTTAAATCTGAAAATTGCCACATCTAGTTCTATAAATGTCTGCCATCACTAGGGCAACTGAATATTAACTAAAATCATTTTAAATTCAGACTAGTGAAATCTCATTCCAACTCCATTTCATCCTACTTTTTTTTTTTTTTTTTAACAAAAATATGCAACATTAAATTTGAACACAAAAATGTGCAAACATCTTTTAATCTAGTGTTTTTCTATACATGCAATTTTAAATTGATTTTTGGAAGGAATGATACTTGCCTGTTTATCTGTTATTCCATGGGAAGAAAAAAAAAAAAAAAAAAAAAAAAAAAATCGTTATTTCAAAATAAAATAAAAATAATTTTTTTTTTTTATCATATATAAATTGTTAATAACAATACAAAATGTTTAGTGTAGAAAGAAATTCCTTTTAAGAAAATAGGAATTCTTTATGGACAGAGACATGATCCTGACTGTAATTTCTCTGAATTACATTATATATTTATACATTAAACTACATGCATAGAATCATAGAATCATATAATATCACGAGTTGGAAGGGACCCACACGATCATTGAGTCCAACTCCTAGCTCCACACAAGCCTACATAAAAATAAAAGCATATGTCTGAGAGCACTGTCCAAATGCTTCTTGAACTCCAGTAGGTTTGGAGTTTTGACCATTTCACCGGCAAACTTGTTCCAGGGCTTGACCACCCTCTCAGTGAAGAACCTTTTTGTGAAATCCAACATGAACTTCTCTTGATGTTTCACACCATTCTCTTTGGCCCTATCCTGGTCACCAGGGAGATCAGCACCTTCCTCTCTGCTCCCCATTGTGAGGAAGCTGAAGACTGCAATGAGGTTGCCCCTCAGTCTCTTCCTATCTAGACTGAACAAACCAAACAACTTCAGCTGTTCCTCATACGTTATCCCCTTTAGACCTTTTACCTTCTTGGTAGCCCTCCTTTGGACACTAGCAGTTATATGCCTTTCCTATTGTGAAGCCGAAAACTGCACACAGTACTGAGGAGAGGATGCACCAATGCAGACTAGAGCAAAACAATTACTTCCCTCAAATGTCTAGCAATGCTGTACTTCATGCACCCCAAAAAGTTGGCCCTTTTGGCTGTCATGGCACACTGCCAGCCTCTCATGGCCCAGTCTGTATGTATATCCAGGGTTGTCCTATCTCAGGTGAAGAATCTAGCACTTGTTCATGTTAAACTTTAAGAAGTTGGTGATTGCCCAGTCCTCTCATTTGTCAAGGGCCCCTCTCTGGAGTCAACACCTCCTCCTAACTGCAAACTTACTTATTATGCAGTTGAATCCTGTATCCAAATAATTTATAAAAACATAGAAGAGAACTGTCCCTAAAATGGAACCTTGGGGAACCCCACTAGTGACTGGAAGTCAGCTTGAGGTAACCTCTTTTACTATAACACTTTAAGCCTGATCCGTCACCGATTGTTCACCGCCCCTGTCTATCTGTATATTGGATATTTTGTCCAGAGGGATATTGTGAGAAACAGTATTGAAAGCTTTGCTGAAATCCGAAAAGATTATATCAATTGGCTTTCCTTGGTCAACTACATGGGTAACCTTGTCATAAAAGAAAATTAAGTTCATTAAACAGGACTTTCCCCTTGTGAACTTCTGTTGGCTGTGACCAATGACTGTGTGCTTTTCAAGTGCTTTTCAATAATTCCCAGAATAATCTTCTCCATAATTTTAACAGGCACTGAAGTGAGACTGACAGGCCTGTAATTACCAGGGTCTTCTCTCTTACCCTTCTTGAAAACTGGGACATTTGCCTGCTTCCAGTCGACTGGAACCTATCCAGATTCCTGTTACTGTTCAAAATAATTGAGAGAGGTCTGGTGATAATATCAGCCAGATCTCTGAGAACCCTGGGATAAATCCCATTGGGCCTCATAGACTTATATGCATCGAGCTGGAGCAGAAAATCTTGCATGCATCTGGAGTTGGCTGGGAGTTTATCATTCCCACAGTCATGGTCTCCAAATCAGGGCTTCAGGCTTCACTAATGTTGGAAATAAATCTTCATACAAATTGTCATTACTTCACTAAGGGGCTTATTGTCATTTAACCCAATAGGTACATAAGTCATTCATTTACTCCCTGCTCCCCACAGTGGGAGCAGAAGAGAATCGGAAAAGAAAATGTCAGAGTTATGGTTTGAGATGGGACAGAACTCATAGGTATAATAGGACAGAAAAGAAAGGGAAAATATTAATAATATTAATGACGAAGCTGATATAAGAGTATACAAAGCAAGTAAAGCAAAATGTAACTGCTCACTGCCCACTGACTGATGCACAGCCTGTCCCTGAGAAGTGGTTCCCCCAACTCCTGACAGCCTCTCCCAGTTCTATTGTTCATCAAGAATTCATATGCTGCCAAATTCTCTTTTTCAGTTGGGGTATAGTAGGCCTCAGATCAACTGCATCCTGGACCAAAACCCTAGGGGATGACCTTGAGTTTCCCCTGATACTTTCTGCCAGAGGCTCCAGGTAGAGCCACTCTCCCTGGCTGCAGGGTAGAGCATATTTTTTACATCCTGCCCTGCCTGGACTGGCCCAAGGGCTACTGCATGAACTATCTCCCGTTCAATTTGTTCAAAGGCTTTTCATTGCTCCATCTGAAATCATTCTTCTTCCGGGTCACTTGATATAGCGGGTTTACAATCAGACTCATTTGGAATATGCATTCTCCAAAACCCCATGATACCTAAGAAAACTTGTGTTTCCTGTTTGCTAGTTGGTGGAAACATAGCTGTCATTTTGTTGACCACATCCGTTGGGATCTGATGATGCCCAGCTTGCCATTTTATTCCCTCAAACTGGATCTTCTGTGCAGGTCCCTTGACCTCACTTTGTTTTACAGCAAAACCATCTTTCAGAAGGATTCAGACAATTTCCTTCCCTTTCTCAAAAACAACTTCTGCTGGGTTGCCCCACATGATGATGTCATCAATGTATTGCAGGTGTTCAGGAACTTCAGTTCCCGTTCCAGTGCAGTATGAATCAGTCCATGGCAAACGATAGGGCTGTGTTTCCACCCTTGGGGCAGTCAATTCCAGGAGTACTGAACACATCCCCAAGTGAAAGCAAACTGTATCCTGCACTCTGCTGCTAAAGAGATTGAGAAAAATGCCTTAGCAATATCAGCTGTGGCATACTATCCTGCTGCCTGCATAGCAGAACTCCCTGCTTCATTCAGGCCAGGATAGTTCACTTATTAGTCACCACTCTCCATCAGACTTTCCCACTGGTCATACGTGCGTATTAAAGGGTGAGCAAGTCTTGCTGATCACTCCTTGACTCTCCAGTCAATGAATCAGCTTGTGGATATGAATCAAGGAGTCTGGGTGTAATACTGCTGTCAGTGCACCGTTGTGGTAGCAGATGGCACCTGCTCCAACTCTCAGCAACCCTGTAACAGAAGGGTCCTCCGACAGACCAGGCAAGATTGCTCTTGTCTCCAAGGCAGCTATGCCAAAAACAACAACAACAACAACAACAAAAACAATGGGAATCCTTTGGGGTCTCCTGAGGTAGTATATGCCAAGGATGCATGGAGCCTTGGGGCCTCAGGGTCAGTCACAATAGGGTACTTTTTCCACACATTCATTCCCATGTAGGCTCACTTTGGCCTCCAATATAGTTGTTAGCTGTTGGGATCCCCATCACTCCAGAAATACAGATGAGTTCTGTCCCTTTCTGTCTTGATAGCATTAAAATACACTGTGCACTGGTGTCCACTAGAGTCTTATACTGCTGTTGGTCTGATGTGCCAGGCCATGAAATCCACGCAGTCTAATAAACCTGGTTGTGCCTTTCCTCCAGGTGGCTGGAGGCAGGGCCCCTCTAGTCCTTAAATAGTTGTTTAACCATAAACAAAACTAGAAGCTCACTCAGTAGACAGCAATAGGAACATTCTAGCCTGAGAGAGAAGGGGAAGGTGAAGGAGTGGGGGAAAGTGTTCTCCCTCATCTCTACACAGATTGCAGAAAAGGTAAAAAGTGTAATTGTTAATAATTTCTGAGGTATGGTTCCCAAAGTATGAAGATGATGGCAATGCTGAGTACAAATACGAGATTAGACTCATGACCGGTAATTTTATCATATTGTATGCCAGTGTTACATAGTACAACCAGAAGCTCCGGGGGCTTAAACCAGCCCCCAAAAGTGATAAATAGTACAACAGGGAAATTTGAAAATCTTTCAGTTTCAAAATTGGTCTTCTTCAGACCAAACTAGTAAATAAATCATCTTAGAATAATCCCAACTCAGAAATATATCTGGATTTTACTCCATCTCCCTTGCTCCCCACATATGACAAGACAGCATAGATAAAACAGTGTGGTCATGGTACAGATTCTTTTTATCCCCCTACAGATTATTAGTAATTCCATGTGAAAACAAAAATCAAAAGGAATTGTTATTCATAGGACACTTATGGAGTTTTAAACTTATCAAACTGTTTTGGAGATTTCAGTTTGAGAGCAGTTTGTGACAACTACCAAAAGTACATGCAAAACTACCACCACCACCACCAAAACAACAACAAAAGCAGACAACCAACCAACCAAAAAAATACTAAAACCCAACTCTGCCCTCATATAATGAGAATGAACTTTAAGAATGGGAATTTCTAATTTTCTACCATTTCTAAATGTTTTGGGTTCAAAGTATGTGTAGAAACCTGACAAATCTTGGTGAGAAATATGTAATTGTCTTTCAAAATATTTTCTATAAAAGTTCATAGTAGAGATTACAAGTGCTTTTTATAGACAAAATATCACAAATGGGATGTGTTAGTTTTATGCAGCTGGGCAGCTGAACTGTACCACAACCACTCTCTCACTCCCCCTCTTCAAAGTGAAAGGGGAGAAAATAGAATGAAAAGGGCTCATGGGTTGAGATAAGGACAGGGAGATCACTCAACAATTACTGTCACAGGCAAAACAAATTTGGCATAGGGAGACTAATATAATTTATTACCCATCACTAGCAGACCAGAGCAGTGAGAAACTAAAAGCAAACAAGGAACACTTCCCCGCCCCGGCCGGGGGGCCCCGCCCCCCGGCCGCCCAGTGCTGCCTCTTTCCCCCGAGTGATGCAGGGTGCAGGGGAACAGGGAAAGGGGGCTGCACTAAGTCCATAATGCTTCATCTCTACTGCTCTTTCATGGTCACTGTCTGCCCCTGCCTCAATGTGGGGTCCATCCCACAGGTTGTCACCCTTTCTTAACTGATCCTGTGTGGGCTTCCCACAGACAGCAGATCTTCAAGAACTGCTCACTCCTCTCTCCCAGCTGCTGTTACACAGCAAATTTTGTTTTGTTTTGTTTTCCCTTTCTTAAATATGCTCTCATATTTGCTCATATAAGCAACCAATGTCCCTTATTGGCTCAGCTCTGGCCAGCAGCAAGTCCCTTTTGGAGGCAGCTGAAACTGGATCTGATCTGGCATGGGGGAGCTCTTGGACTCTTCTCACAGAGGCCACCCCTGCAGCCCCCCACTACCAAAACTTTTCTATGTAAACCCAATACATGGGTTTAGGCTTGAAATGTTTCAGCATGATTTTTGTGTGATCTTTTACCTATTTTCTGCTTTTACTTTTTTGTTTAATTTTACAAATAGTAGGTAGCCCTATAGCAAGCCCTTATTACAAGATTATAACAGAAATATGACAAGGAAGAGCAAGCCCAGTTACTCCTACTACTACCTACTTCATTTTGCCAAAGACTAACTGGATTGGTGCTTTCTAACATAAGCCTATTCTGATCTAGGGCTTGTGTTCTGTACCATTTTTCTCTTTCTTAACATAATGGATAATATGAGGGATGTACTTTCTTAAGAAATTGATCTCTCTCTCTCTTTTTTTTTTTTTTTTTTTTTTTTTAGTCCCTTGGTTGCATATGTATTGCTGTATCAGCAACAGAATGTTGTCTGGGGAAATAAGTAGAAATAAAAGGCAAAGGGAACTTGGGAGAAGGGGAAATGGAGGGTGAAAACAAATTACTGTCTAAGTGATAGGCATTGACCTGATAATGCAGGTTCCCTGCTGAAATCAATCTAAGGTCTCCGTGGTGTTCTTAGTATGTTGCTGTAAATACTTGGGAGAGAGTATCAAAAATAGAAGGGAAACCTATTCTTAACTGAACTCCCTTTATTGAATGAGAAAAAAATGTATGTGTTTACAGTTTAATTTTTTATGTTCATAAATGTCTAGAACAAATTACATTTTACTAATGAATTACTTTAGTTTTCAGCTGTATTGAGAGATGCATCCATCTTAAGCTACTT
>CM021768.1:75588390-75606471 GCA_011076525.1 Nettapus auritus
TTCTTCATACATTTTTATTCAAATAGTCATATATTAATTTCTAGCAATAATAGGAGGTAATTAACATTATATATTTGATGTGGTGAATATGAGAACTGTACTGAATCTATTTTATATACCAGTTTATATTTCAAGAGCTTAGGGCATATTTTAACAAAATTTAAATTTCCCCGAATGACATTCAAAAATTTATATTTTGAAATTCCTACTCCAAACTGATATCACAATTCAAATTATGTTATTCTTCTACTTCAGCTCTTAAGCAGTTTTGCTAGCAATTCACTGTATTAGCAGTAGTGAACTACCTGGCTGAGTTATTATCTCTGTCTAATAACCTTTGGAAATTTAAGGGCTTAAAACCTCAGGACAGTTGGAAGAAAGGCACTTTAATTGATTTAATTGTCTGATATAATAGATGGATGAAACAGAATTCTGTGTATGAAATGTGTATGGCTATGTGTTCTGCACCAGGGGGGTGGGAGGGTTGCAGTGGTTTTTCCAAGCCTCAATAAACATGACAGCAAATAGCATAACTGAATTTTTCTAATAGGACAGAAACTGGAAGAAAAATATAGATTCAAAATATTTGCGGTGAGGACATAGCCATGTATCTTCAGTGAACAGCATTTTGGGGTTGTTTGTAAATTGTTGAAAAAAAAAGTTTTACAGTACTATCTGTTGGGACAGAAAAACAAACAGTGTTTTACTTCCTCTTTCCTACTAAACTTAATGCATCAACTGTATACACCCTCAGTTGTGTAGTTACGTGGGTAACTCCTCTCACTGAAAGTCTATGCATTTTAATGCAGCCTGTGCAAGCAAAACTAAGTAACTAAGCTTTTCCAGTTTTAACTTAATGACAGTTGTGACTTTTTAAACTGTGTTTTAAGAAATTTCTGGGGTAAAATATATATTATTCCTATTCATTAATTTGAACAAATAATAAATGGAGGATTTCTGTTAATTGGACAACTTCCCTGCCACTATCAGTTTGTCCTTAATATCTCTAGATACCAAATTTCATTCTACACTTAGACATTAATTATTCATTCCCTCTCAGATCCTACATAAAAACCTACTGGCTTATCAGACTTGCTTTCTAGCCCTTGAAGTCCCTCTTTAATACCCATTTCTGTTAAGATGTCTACGGAAAAAAAAAATAAATAAAAAATAATCACAAGCATTTGGCTAAGTGACTGGGCAAAAAAAGGGAAAAAAATATATATATATATATAGTATATGGATACTGCACAGTCATAGAATCATAGAATGGGTTAGGTTGAAAGGGACCTTAAAGATCACCTAACTCCAACCCTGCTGCCATAGGCAGTGGTGCCACCCACAGGTTGGCCAAGGCCGCATTCAGCCTGGCCTTGAAAACTTCCAGGGATGGGGCATCCACAACTTCTCTTGGCAACCTCATCCAGTGCCTCACTATGCTTACAGTGGAGTATTTCTTCCTACTGTCTAGTTCAAATCTATCCTCTTTTACTTTAAGACCACCCCCCCTTGTCCTATCTTTATCTACCTGATTTAAGAGTCCTTCTCCATCCTTCTTATAAGATGCCTTTAAGTATTGAAGGGCTGCAATGAGGAAGCCTTCTCTTCTTTAGGCTGAACATCCCCAGCTCTTTCAGCCTTTCTTCATAGGAGAGGTGATCCATCCCCATGATCTTCTTTGTAGCTCTCCTCTGGACTCATTCTAAGAGGTCCACATCTTTCTTATGCTGGGAGCCCCAAACCTGGATGCAGTACTCCAAGTAGGGTCTCACGATGGCAGAGTAGAGAGGGATAATCACCTCCTTCGACTGCTGGTCACAACTGTTTTAATGCAGCCCAGGACACAGTCTGCCTTTGGGGCTGCAAGTGTTCACTGCTGGCTCATGTCAACTTTTTGTCCCCTAGAACCCCCAAGTCCTTCTCCGCAGGGCTGCTGTCAATGAGTTCTTCTCCCAGTCTGTACTTACGTCTGGGATTACCTTGACTCAGGTGCAGCACCTTGTACTTGGTCTTGTTGAACATCATTAGGTTCACATGGACCTACTTCTCCAGCCTGTCCAGGTCCCTTTGAATGGCATCTCTTCCTTCTTTGGTATGAGTTGCACCACTCAGCATGATGTCATCTGCAAATGTGCTGAGAGTGCACTCAATCCCATCATCTATGTAATTGATGAAGATATTAAAAAGCTCCAGTCCTAAGACAAACCCCTGAGGGACACCGCTCATCACTACCCTCCACCTGGACATAGAACCATTGACCACCACTCTCTGGGTGCAGCCATCAAGCCGATTATCTATTTATCTATATCTTTCAGATTTCTCTAGGGAACCTGCTTTGGCAAGGGTTTGGACCTGATGATCTCTCAAGGTCCCTTCCAACCCCTACAATTCTGTGATTCTGTGTAATTCCTTATCCACCTGATGGTCCATGCTTTTGATGAATATCTTTCCAGTTTAGAGATTAGGATGTCGTGTGGGACCGTGTCAAAAGCCTTACAGAAGTCCAAGTACATGACATCACTCAGTCTTCCCTTGTTGGCTGATGCAGTCACTCCATCATAGAAGGCCACCAGGTTGGTCAGATGTGATTTGCCCTTGGTAAAGCCATACTGACTGTTCTGGATGACCTCCTTGTCTAGCATGTGCCTTAACATTGCCTCCAGGAGGATTCATTCCATGATCTTGCCAGGCACAGAAGTGAGGCTTACCAGTCTATAGTTCCCCAGGTCTTTCTTTCTACCCTTTTTAGAAATGGGAGTGATGTTTCCCCTTTTCCAGTCAGCTGGGACTTCACCCAACTGCCATGATTTTTCAAATATGATGGAGAGTGGCATGGCGATTACATCAGCCAATTCCTTCAGGACCCTGGGATGCTTTTCATCAGGCCCCATAGACTTGTAGTTTTTAAATTACATCAGAAGATCCTGAACTTTCTCTTCACTTACAGAGGGAGGGATTCTGTTCTCCCAGCACCTTCCTAGAGGTTCTGGGACTTGAGGAATCTGGTAAGCCTGACCACTAATGAATACCAAGGCAAAGAAGTTAAGTACCTCTGCCTTGTCCACATCTGTTGTTACCAGTTCTCCATCTTCATTTGTCAGAGGTGGTATGCTCTCCTTAGTCTTTCTTTGCTGACAATATATCTGTAGGACCCCTTGTTATTCTTTGCCTCCTTCACCAAGTTCTGTCAGTGCCTTGGCTTTCTTGATCCCATCCCTGAACATCCAAAAGCATTTCTGTACTCTTCTCAGGGTACATGGCTCTGTTTCCACTGCATGTACATTTCCTTCTTTTGCCTAAGTTTGACAAGCAGGTTTTTGATCAACAATGACATTTTCCTACCTTCCCTGCTTGATTTATTGCATAGGGAATAGAGTGTTCCTGCACTCTAAGGAAAATATCCTTAAAGATAAAAAGAAGTTCAAGAAGCTTTTGACCCTCTTAACTACTTTCTTGTCATTGAGTAACAATAGGCACCAGAAAGCTATGCCGTCTTCAATTTATTCTTGCAAGGCAGGACAGTAAGTAATCATTGCCACACGAGGTGTGCTGGGTACTTTGTCTATTAAAAATCTTTGCAGTAATGTAGAATAGTGTCTGAAGAGAGTAAAATAATACAACTAATATTTTAATGACATATTTTAAAGGCAGATCTGCTTTGTGGTGTTTTAAAACACCATTGCACTTATTTATTGTCACAACATACTTAATTTCATTTGAGTTCCTTTTATTTACAACCTCAGTCATATGAAGAAGTGTCGTCTACATCCCCTGCCTCCCTCATTTTGAAATGGTATCCTACTTTATGAAGAAGTATAATTTTAAGTTTAAAATATATGGGTTGGAAGCTAAAAGACTAGGCAAAATATCCAGATATATCCAGATTGCTTGGACCAGACTTTAGCAGATTTCAATTCATGATGGAAAGACATAACATGCAGCACACTTAGTAGTGGGCTTCCTCTGCTTACACAGTAATGAGTGCAAAGTCAATTCCTCCAGACTGAAGATATTCTATTTAAGGTACATCTATGTGTTATTTTCTTGGCAGAAGCAAGCTTAGTCTAGATTTTCAAAGCAAACTGTCTGCATATAAAGTTGGTATAAAGCCTGTGCAGTTATATTTTGTCTCTCTGTAGGGCTTGTTATTGTAAACTTAGAGTTGCACCAATCACAGTTATATTGTGCTAATGTACCCTGAGGCTCCAAGGTAGCAAACTCCTGTCCATTTAGAATTCATAGCATAGAATGGTCTTCTGAGGATGTGTCCAAAGCATATATCAGGTTGTTTTGATCAATTTGCCTTCAGATATTGTTAAAAAGGAGAAGGTTGACTAGTTTTTTTTTTGTTTTTTTTTTTTCTTTTTTTTTTTTCCAGATAGGAGTGTGCCCTTATATGAGAAATACCCTGGTTTTTATAGTACTGTTTTACTGGAAAAAGAACAGACAAGAGAAATAGTCTTAGATATCACAATCAGCGCTACTACAGCAAGTAGTAAGATAACAGAAACCTAAGGAAAAACAATGAAATGAAACCAGGAGCTACAGAAAAGGAACAAAGTTAAAGCCACCAGACTTATTTGCTTTGGCAACCTGAAGCAGATCTTGTTAATTACTTTTTCATATTAATTTGAAGTTCTTGAGGAAGCTAGTATTGTTTGAAGCACTTGTTAATATATCTGCCAAACATAAGAACTCAGTCCTTGATCAAAGCAGACAAATTGAGGAGGTTTTTCAATGAACTACAAAATCTTATATATGTTTTGCCAGCTCATTTTTGACAATCCCGCTACAGGTTTTGGAAGATAAAGTGGATATCTTTACAAAACATCCTCAAATATTGGCTCATTTAACTACTGTATTGAATGATACTCTAGTATACTCTTGATAAACATTTTGTAGGAATTTTATAAGGCTATTTAGTTTATATAGTTATTCAAGGATAATTTGTAACTTTCTGTAGAGATGAAAACAGTATTCTTAGACTTTGTATATTGGTATAATATACAGGGTTTATTTGATGCATAAAGTATAACATATTTTTTTATTTTTCTCCTGTCTTTCTTTCTACCACACTTTTAAATATCTTTATCCTTGTGTTCTGTTTATAGCTTGACATCAGTAAGGAATTTTTATTGCTTCTTGTTAAGATTCAGAGCAATTTATGAATTTTGTTGGAGTTTATACTGAGAAGAAATACAGGTATTATAGCTCTCATTTGATAACAGTTTCTAAAACACCAGTAGATTAACTGAAAATCAAAATAGATACTTTTCAAACTAAAATCAAAGCATGCAAAAAGATTTAATTTAAAAAAAAAAAAAAAAAAAAAAAAAAGTTAGCAGTTTACCATTTTCCCTTTAATTTTTTTTATACTCTTTATTTTCTCTTTTTTGTTTTTTTTTTTTTTTTGGTGGTAGTGGTGGGTCACATTGATTTTTAGCATGCCATGCTTCTGTGTGATATTTGGCAAGACATTCTCCTTGTATCTTGAAGAAAATTATACAGGAAGTGTGAAGTTACAGATGATTTCATTCCTAAATACTTCAAGCACACCAGCATGTAATTTCATCCACAGGGATGAAATTACATCTCCCTATATCAAAGGGAGAAAACAAGGACAGCCTCCTAAAGATTAATTCAGTGCACAAGTACCAATCATTGTGACACACTCTTACTTTGAACAACTGAATCTACCTAAAGAAGCATAATTAGCAGTAAAATCTACTAGATGAATAGTTTCTTCAGAGTTTAGTAACTAGTAGAAGTATCATTAAAGCAGAGATATATATGCTGGCTGGCCACATGTCACTTTGGGAAGTATTTAAAAATATATATATTTGAAACATTCTAATCTATTTATATTTTTTAAATGTCTACATTTATGTTTGTTTTCTTTGAAAAGTTAAAGCATTGTAACTGTTCTCCGACAAATATCATAACGTCTCTCCAAAGGTCATCATGTTTGTTCCCTTTCTGTCAAATGTCTCTGTGCATGTCTCAAGGGCCAATTCTCATATTTCCCTCTAACTTATTGGTGTTTATTTGCAACACAGATATTCTATTTATGATTAAAACATCAAATAAAAGTATCAATTGAAATGAACATTGCATGACTTTCTTGCATCTCATTACCTCAAGAGAAAGGAGGAGGGGAGAAATATTTCGAGAGAGAGAAGCCTTTCACCAATGTAACCAGCTTCCTCAAGACGTTCTTAGAAAAAAGCACCACATCACAGACCTGTTTTTATCTGATCCAATCTCCCTGAGGTTATTTAAAGATCTTTGCTGGTCATATATTGAAAGTTCTAAACTATGACAGAAAACTAAAAGCAAAATATATTCACACTTGATCAAGTTCTCAAGAGTAGCTGAATCAGGCACTTCTTAAAAACTACTTTTTAATGGATTTTTGATTTATTAGTAAACTTTTTTTTTTTTTTTTTAAAAAAAGAAGGCTATATGTGCAAAGCATTGTTCAAGTGTTACAGGAAATGCAAAATATAGAAAGTAAAAATAAATTATGACAAGATGTAAAAGATCTCTTTTGATATAAAATTAGCAGTGCTTTTTCTAAACTGAGTGACTAATGGCAAACTTCATGAAGTTGCCATATACAAATTTGCATGTTGAGCACTCATTTCTACCTAATTTATCCTGAGAAGAGGTCCCTAAGAATAAGTTCTGGAAGGCTTCTTTACTTGTCCATTATATCCCCTTCAAATATGATATGAAATTTCATGACAGAATTTTTCGCCATTTTTCAGACTAACATTTAATTAATGAAGTCTTTATTGGATACCACAACTATTGTATTATATGTATGAGTGATTGTATTATATGGGGGGAAACATAACTCTTAATGTTAGTTCTGCTGCATGTATGAAGTAGACAGTATTCTACTACTCAGTCTCATTTCCTTTTACTTCCCCTACACCTTCAGGACTGAATTAAGATATTAAAATGAAGGCAGGAGATACTGGGAGGATGAAAACTAGCAATATAGGGTAAATTCATTATTTATAAATAGAGTAGAAGAAGGAATGAACAAATACCATAAAAACAGACTTTATGGCTAGCTATTATAGCAAAGGGACTCTAGATGGTAAAATAGTTCAAGAACAAAAAGAATGAAAAACCCAAAGTTAAATACACAGGTATTTTATTGTTGATGTTCACTGTTACAAGCGAGTGAGAGAAAATAATATAGGTTATAAAGCAATAAGGACCAATTTAAAGTATAATGAGCAACTAATCACTATAATATGCTACATAACTATTCTTTTAATTTGCTTGGTTTTGAAAATGAGTTTTATTTTCTAGTTTTGGATTAAATATTTAAGAAAAGGATAACTTACTGTATCCGAGGTTATTTTATTATTCTATACTAGTGAAAAAGATATAAGCTGTAACCAGATAAGGGGTTGCAGTTTGCCTTGGCAGTCTAATCTCTTTATGTGCATAGAAAATGTTATTTACCATGGCTTTCAGTGCATGGTGTTTTTCAAACAAGGGTCAAGTAAAAGATCAGCTTTCTGAAGCCTAAGTCTGGAAGCATATACTGTCCCTATGCATGTTATGTGCAAACAGTATTTTGCATGTTCCACAGTCATCTCTTGAAATCTTGTACCCAGGTTCTTCTTTCTCCTTGGCTTCACATTCCATTTTTATGTAGGAGCAAATGACAGAAATTGCTTCAGTAGTCCAGAGTGCCTTCTTGTAAGGTGATTTGGTGAGAATTTCAGTGTTGAGTTTCAGGACCAAATTGCCAGAGAAAGTCCATTTTTATTTTTCTTCATTCTTTGAGGAGAAATTAGCTTTGGTATCATGATCCATAGACAATTTGGAATCTTACTGAGACATGCATATGTGTTGGCAATTACTCTGCCAACAGAGTGGCAACAATCTGGAACAGTGGTGGTATGCTGGAGATGGCTTGGCTGCTTGATAAGCCAGGAATTAGTATCATGGAAAAAAAAAAAAAAATTGATGCTGAAATATATATATTTTTTCCATGAAGGAGTGATGACTTCCATTTGTCCATGTGATTCTTCATGGCTGAAAACTGCTTAAGACCTCCTGAAAATCCTGAGTTTTAAGGGATATGCTAAGATTTTTTTATTTTATTTTTTCCTTTGCTCCTGTTTCTGGCCTTACTTTAAGCACAATATAGTGTGTGGATTTTTATCTATTTATCTATCTATCTATCTAATCTATCTATTTATTCTGAAAGTTGTAAGCTTTTTACTTTAGATTGCAATTATTCTCCCCTTCAAGGAGCTGTCATCATGTTGGCAGCCATTTCCATACATCTCTACACATAATCATTCTCTTTCTCCCCCTCCTCTTCCAATGCCTCCTTGGTGGCTTGCACTGCGAACACCAGTGTGACTTTGGTGTTTGCTTTGCTGTTCCATCTATCCTCCTCTCATTTTCCATTTTTTCCCCCTTTCTTGCATTTGTTTTCTCAGAATTGCTGGCATTTCAGCTGATGGTCTCAGCAGTGTCCTGTTGAGGATCTTGCTGGAACCTGCTGACTCTGTCCTGCGGTGGACTATGGTCTCTTCTCACAGAGGCCATCCCTGCAGCCCCCCACTGCCAGCACCTGGACACTGACACCCTATATCTGGTACTAGCTTTTATGTAAGTCTCTTTATATTAAAAATAGGCTGTTTTCCCATTGTTGCTATTACAGTTCTTTCTGTTATTTTATAAGATTTTTAGTTCATGTAGTACTTGACCTCCACAACCATTCTTTTTAACTGCTGTTAGAAAAAAAAAAAAAAAAAAAAAAAAAAAAAAAAAAAGTTTGTCTTCTACACATTTATTTCAAACGTTTACTGTGTTATTCCAAAACATTTATCAAGTTACTAAGGTCACAGGGAGAGATTGGATTCTCCCTAACCAACATGAAATAATGCTATTGAGGTCTAAACAAACATTTTTGGATGGAGGTACAATTTTGTGATTCAGTCACTGCTGCCTTTCTATCCAACCCATGACCCAGAAGATAGCTGAATGGCAGTTTTGGAGAAAAAGCAATTAAAGACACCACAAAAACAAGTGAGAAGCTTCACCATTAGAGCTCAAGGCAAAAGGTAAACAATGTTTAAAAATCTTCAGGATTTTAGGAAATGTAAAGGAGCTGCTGAAATATATATATAAGTATTTTAGCATAAGTATTAAACCCTCAAGCCTTCTTAAGTATGGAGTATGGGGAGAAGACTTACAGCTACCTACTTGTTACTACTACTCTTTTTGCTAAGGAAACAAGTGGTCTTTTATACTTTGCTAGTTTATAAACCTCTTTTTTTTTTTTTTTTTTTTTTTTTTTACTATTTTTATATTACACAACATATTTTCACATAGATGAAGAATATAGAGAAGCTGAATAGGTTTGGTCTGATAGGCATGGTCTTCGAACATTTAGCAGGCAACATATTTCCACAGTAGTTGATGATAAACTGTAACAGATGCTGTGCTAATCATATTGTATAGCTGAGAATGTTACCTTTTTAACATTAAAACTATATTTCTAATGTCTAACATTCTTATTTATCACATGAAGAAGGAAAACTTATGGCTCACCAAACATAATAAATGAGTCTTGTCATAAGACTGTGTACAGTCAAAACAGCAAGGCAAGACTGAACAGACCTAGGTTAAGGCCTAGCCTGAAAGAAAGGTGATAAGAAAAACGAGATTATTAATCATGGATGTTTGTTTTAAAGTGTCATTTTTTTGTTTTCACCAAAAATGTAGTTAAATATGATATAATTATACTGTATACATAGAAACTTTAAAATATATTAAAACATGTGTTTAAAAAATACAGAGTTAAATTTCTATTAAATTATTAAACCAAGTCAACTTAAATTTCACCTCTTGGTTCACTTAAATATAGTAAATTTATTTCATTTCTATGCCTGTAATAAAATGTTGTAAAATATAACAACATTTTTAGACAGATCATGTTTCACAGTGGAAAATCCTGCTTTCAGTGCAAGCAATATACCAGATATTTACAGAAATTATAATACTGATAAATACTTGTAAGGTATGATGCACTGGTAAACAAGATGTTATTTACCAAAATAATAAAAACAACAGACCTTCAATTCCTAGATTATGCTGCATTGGGTATTCCTGCTACTGCATCTGTCTTTCAGAGCAAAATAAAAATGTCTCGGAAATATAAAAGTAAGTTGAATATATTAAAAATCTGAAACTCATGCCTAAAATAACCAGAAATTATTTCTTTTAACTTATTAGATTTATACACTGAGATCTATTATAATGAAAAGTGTTTGTTTCCAGCCATAGGTATATGTCATCTCAGTAATATCCTTTTGTAGATAAAAAAGACGTGCTTGCAGATAGCATGTTCTGTGGCATTCTTGGACTGTGTTTCATTCGCCCATGAGCTTAGCCTTGATTGAACACAATCATTCTTACTGACATGGACTTGGGCCAGGGAGCATCAGGGGCTAACCAAATTTGTCCAGTTTAGTAGAAGTGATTTGATTTAACTAGCAGTTGTTACCTTTCTGATCTTTCTCTTGACAGGCAGATTTAGAGCCTTATAAAATACACAGGCTGAAAGCCAAGGCATCACTGACCTGCACAATGCTGGATCACCCTGTGAAAGTCCTATCAAAACAAACAAATTAGCATTTAATAGTCAAAATGGTCAGCCTTGGGATAAACTGAAGGGGCAGGCATTAAATATGCATGGCCTTTCCTAAACTGGAAAGATATCTGGCTAAAATGCATACCCCCCCCCCCCCCCCCTTTTTTTTTTTTAAATAATATTGACCAGAAGCCAACCAACACAATATGTCTCTGACAATCTTTAAAGATTTTGAAAGCAGGCACAGTTAAAATATCACAGTGTACAGAATAAACAATTAAAATATATAAATATACAGTCTAAATTAGCTTAACAGGCCAGTCAGATTGCGTTTTCACCTAAACATATAGCTGACTTGTAAGCATTTGGTGGCAATAAACATAAATATAGTTTTGTTTTGTGGATTCTGTTACTGCTAACAAAGGCATTGGTTAAATAGCTACCCAACCAAAATAATAATCATTAATGAGTGCTTAGCCTACCCTAGCGTAGAATAATAGAATAATAGAATGATAGAATAATAGAATAATAGAATACCCTGAGCTGGAAGGGACCCACAAGAGTCATGGAGTCCAGTTTGTGTCTCCACACAGGACTACCCCAAAATCAAACTATATGTCTGAGAGTGTTGTTCAAACTCTCCTAGTATGCTCTCAGGCTTGGTGCCATGACCATGCCTTTGGGGAGCCTGTTTCATTGTACAATAGCCCCCTGGAACAATGACTGCACCTATAATCAGTTAACAGGAAAACTGGTAAATTGAGCTTTGACTTAGCACACTAACAGTGGCCGTGGCATACCAGATCTGGTCTGGCAATCAAAAGAATGCTACTAAATAAGCTCTTTGGAAACTCCTTGCACTTCAAAGCAGAAACAAATGAGAAAGCATGAAACTTATAAAAGTCTCTGGAAACATCTAGATTGTATGTAGCTGAGGAAATCTGCCTGAGGCTTAACAAATATAAATTACCAAGAAACGACTGAGCTGCCTGAATGTACTGTTTGCTTGTGCTAGAATGGTAGTTATTTCCCACATCCACACACCAGAGCTCCTTACAGACTTTTTTTCTTTCTTGAAGCTGCAGACTGGTAGTATAGTAAACAAGAGAAAAAAATTAACCTGCGTCCTGTATATTCAACTTGCGTTCACCTGTAAGTTCTCAGGTTATCTAGCAGGTACATAGATAAATAACAGATTAACTAGGTATAGTGGTAACTCTTTATAGTAAACAATATAGCACAAATATAATAAAAGATGTTCTAATGAAAGTGACTGAAGATAGAATATAAGACTGTCATTAAAAGAACCAAAGTACTTACAAAGAGACAAAAAAGACCATAATACCATATCATCCCACCAAAAAAAAAAAAAAAAAAAAAACAAAACAAAAAACACCTTGACTAGCCTCAGATGAGGAAGATTTTTAGTTAATTCAGTGTATCTTTTTAAGGGGAAAGTAGATTTTTACCATGGGAGTGCATTGACTCTATTCACACTCGCATGGAGTTCCCCTCTAATGTTTGCCTTCTTCCCTCCATCCATTCTTACTCACTCAAAATAAATAAATAAATAAATCATAAGCTCTTTAATTTTTATTTTTATTTTTTGAAAATCTATCTAAGGAAGAATATCCTGGTAAACTGACCTGGCATTAAATCTGTTGGAGACTTATTAAAAAGTCGTTCTATTTCAGCATTATAATTAGGATCCTTTACAACATAGTCAGTTTCACCCTTAACTCCTTAACGACTATTTTCCTGTAATAATTCTTGTTGTCTATTATTTTAGGCTATCTAGAAAGAGACATTAAAGAGCAATAAGGTACATTTATTGTAATGAGAGCTAACCATAGGACTTCTGCAACATTGTGAACATTGTAAGGTTCTACTAGGGTTTCTTATATATTCAGTTGATTTTTTTTTTCTTTAGTGTTGGAGAACAGGACAACACTGATAGGTAAGCCAGAAAAAAAGATTCAGTGTTTGCTGTTAGTCTCATAAAAGCAAACTATTTTTTTTTCTGTTTTTTCTTCATTGTTGCAAAAGTTAAAATGCACAGGAGACTCTACTGTAAGGAAAAGTTAGAAGAATGTTAGTAAGTGATAATAAGAAAGGAAAGTTTAAACCCATATATTCTAATGTAAGGTTCCTTTATAATAGATTAATGAAATATCAAAAAACTGTTCCAGTCAACAAACCTAAGTATCACGGATGCACAAAATACATAATGCAAAGAAAATCCAAGCAAAACAGTTATACATGAAGATGTCCCGTTCATTTATTATTTCCTTATTTTCAATAAAATAGAAACTAAACAAGTTTCTACACAAGTCCCTGAGACCTAGATACTTTATGATATCGGAATAGTGTGACCTTCAAGCTTTAATTAGTTGTGAAAAACAGTATTGTCAAGTGTCTGATCCTTAACTACATAACATTAGCTAACTTTGTTTCAGATGAATGAAAGTTCACTGATTTTGGTATTATTTGCAAGGGGGAAATGTATTTTTAATTTTCATCTGAATTTGCTGTTAATTAAACCCATAGAATCAGCTCTGTAGAAAGTTATACAAGACTGTGTTCAGACTCATTGTCTATGAGAAAACATAGCTAGTATTGTCAAATGAAAACAGTTTTCAGCCTTGTTCTACTTGTCTTTATTTGACTATTTCATTCGCTTTGTACCTGAAAGATTGGACTTTATCCTGGAATTTATGAAATCTCATTGATGCTGGCCAATTCACTCAAGACATTTTTAGTTGTGTAGTCTTCATTTTCTTCCTTGTTTATTAGGCTTTAATTTCGAATTTGTTTTATTGAAGTGTTGAGAAAACGAGTTGTAAGTTTCTCCAGAGATTCTTCATGTACTGCAAGTAAAAATTGGCAGAGCCTGTATCTGAAACCCATTGCTTAGAGTTTTAAGCTTCCCTTTTAAGCAATTGCGTAAATCAATGTCTGCAAATCTTCTATTTTTAAAAGTAATGGATTTCTAGTGTGTAATGTTTTTAACAGCGTGTTAGTAAAGAGTAGACTTCTGAAGGAAAAACAAACAAAAAAAGAACAACAGCAAAATTCCTGAAAATGCAGTGTTGTTGTTGTTGTTGTTTGTTCATTTGTTTTTCTTCTTTCCCTACTGATCTGTGTTAAAAAGTATGTAGCCTAGAGCATGAAAGCTCATTGCACACTGTTTGTGTGCTTTCTTAATTATAATCCTGACAGAGCAAAATTTAGTATCTTCTGCTGAGTAGCAAATGAACGAAATTTGCTAGAAAGATACTGACAGGTCTTTTCATAGTATTTTTGTTGTCTTGGAGGTTTGGGGCTGAGAAGTCATATTTACTGATCTCTTTACTTACTGGTTTTTATTTACTTTTTACTCTTTTTATTTACTGATCTTGTTTTTTTTTTTTTTTTTTTTTTTTTTTTTAATAAATTGATTGGACCTCTTAAGGTGTATATTACTAGATAATTCATTTGTTTGTTTTTCAGCTGACAATATTTGAATTTTTAATTTATATCCTCTTTATATCCTGCAGCTACAAAGTGGTCACTGGATTGCTGTGGTACACGGATCCAGAGTAAAATATTATTGTTACTCACCTTATTTATTGTAAATTGATAGAGATAATTGTATCATTCACTGTCTCTGTAACATGACTATTTTCTGAAAGTAGCCTTTTCAACAAGTTCCTGTGATCAGTTCTGGTGACAGCCACAGGAACAAGTGTATGTCATGGAGCTGCGTCAGGGGAGGTTTGAGCTGAATGTTAGGAAAAGATTCTTCATTGAGGCGGTGGCTGGTCCAACTTCAAGAAGCATTTGGACAACACTCTCAGACATATAGTTTAATTTTTAGGTAGTTCTGTGTGGAGCCAGAAGTTGGACTCAATGATCCTTGTGTGTCCCTTCCAACTTGGAATATGCTATGATTCTTCCCGATGAGCAAACAAATATGCATCACTGATGTTTGATCACCTCTGGAACATTCTGTCCTTAAAATAATTTAAGTGTACAATCAAATGGAATGAAATGGAATTTTGAAAGACTATCAGGTTGTGTAGTGAGAGGACAAGGAGTAACTTTTTTAAGCTAAAAGAGAGTAAATTTAAAACAGATATAAGGAAGATATTCTTTACAATGATGGTGGTTAGATAATGGAAGAGGTTGCCCAGAGAAGTTGTGGATTCCCCCTCCCAGGAAGTCTTCAAGGTCAGTCTGACCTTAAGCAACCTGATCTGGTGGATCAGAAGTCCCTACTGGAGCATGGTGGGTGGGGAGCTCGAACTAGACTATTTTTAGAAGATCCCTTCCAACTCAACTATGATTCTGTGATTCTATGATTCTGTGACCAAGAAGAGTATTGTTGCTGCCAAACACATAAAGTTTTGGTGAGTAAACACGCATTGTGGAAAACAATTTCCTTGGTATACAATTCTAAAAACAGCAAGGGAGTTTTGCTGTATACAAGTTCAAAATATAGGGTATACTGTATTTCCTCTGACTTTTCTCACTGAATTTTTCTTACCATTAAAAGGACAGACTGTTCAAGTTGTCTGCAAATGCAGTTTCCCTGAAGGGATTTTGAGTCACAATGTCAAAAATCAAACTTTAAAATGGTGCATTTCATTCTACTATTGTCAATAGGAGTTCCATACTTTGAAAGCAAAAAGTTATCCTCTGCTCCAAGATCTTCTTCTACTAAGAAGATACATCTTGATTAAACTAAGAGAGCAGAATTCATTTATCTCATTCATGATGTCTTCACCTTCCACAAGAGCTTTCTACAAAAAAAGCAGAAGTTTTTAATGGACTATTAAAACATCTGCATCTAGCAAAATGAACTTGGAATTTAGCTTTGATTTCACTTAGCCATATTGTCTTGTGTTGTTGTTGTTTATTTCTTTCAGCAGTTATTCTTTAAAGACTATTTTAGTTGATACTAGTGGAAAAGTCAAATTTCAGATGTGATCATGGTGATTGTCATAAGCAGGAACAAGGGAAGTTTTGACTGCAAATTATCCAAAGAACCTTGAAGAATATAATCACAGTAGACACTTTAGAATCTCCAGTAGGGATTTAGCATAATATGTGATGTGAGAAGCACAGTTCAGTGAACATGAATCAGAATACAGATATTTTTAGGGTACCTGTACTGGTAGGGATACAAACCAAAAAACCTTTCCCAGATTACATTCTTTCGTGACACTTGTGTTTATTTCTCATACATGTCATAGCCAAAAAGTTGTTAGAAATGACCTGATAAAAAAATAAATCAAAATACTAGAGATACTGGGTCAGCAGGCAACGAGGTTAACTGTTTTGATTAGTTTTTCAGTTCTATTTATTTATTATATTGTTTTAGAACTACCAATATAGATAAGTATTTAATGATATAAGCGTACAGGGCCTGGCTAGGATGAAGTTGATTTTCTTCATAGGTATGGTACTGTGTTATTGGATTTGTGACCAGAACAGTACTGATAACACACCAATAATTTGTTGAACAGTGCTTTCGGGATCTTCTCTGTTTCTCTCTCGGCCTTTCCAATTAATAGGCTGAGGTGGGCAAGAGGTTAGGAGGGGACACAGGAGCAACAGCAGACCTGAGATGACCAAAGAATATTCTGTACTGTATAATGTCATGCTCAGTAATAAAAATGTGGGTAGTTTTTTCAAAGTAGCCATTGCTTGGACACTAGCAGGGCTATAACAGTCTATACAAAGGCAAACAGTTAACAATCTTGATTAATAAATAACTTCTTTTCCAAATTCTTAACCAGTAAATATTTACATCAGCAAAACATTCAAACTATTTGGTAGAATGCTGTATTAGTTTTTCACCTCTCTTTTCCTCAAATAACCTTATAACAGGATTTATAATGTATAATATTTATCACTGAAATAGATTTACTGACAAATTGTGTTATTACCTGTTAAAGAGGCACACTTAAATCTTATTCTGCACTACTAAAATTGCAAATTATTTCCTTTCAAAGAAAGTATAACAGATGGCTAGAAAAGTTGCAGTACTTGCTTCAATTTGGATTGACTGGACTAAAAAGTTTCAAAGAGAAATGCACCTGTATTCTTCCATTGCAGCATATTTTCAGGCTGCACACTTAAACATCTTTAGTGGTGTGTGTCCATTTAAAAACTTTTTTTTTTTTTTTTTTTTTTTCTTTTCAGAAGTATATAGTTTCTTCCTTTTCCAAATTGCTTCTGTATCTATACAACCAAATAATTGTCTTTATTTCATTCATGCAACTTCGTGTTTATTGAGATTATAAACTTCATAATTAAATTTGGAAAAATAATAATAATAATAATAATCCTTAGGTAATCTGACTGCTTAATCTTTTTTTTTTTTCTATTTTACCAGAACTAAACACAATAAATTGTTTCTTTTACTGAGACTGAAAAAAGGCTTCAATACCAATTGCTTTTTTTCTACAAAAACATGACCTTGCTTTACCTGTAAGATCATGAATTTAAAAGATTCATGTTATGCCACTTCAACATATATTAGACATTTATTTGTAGGACTTTACAGTCTAAATTAAATGATTTTCAGACATTTAGAGCCAAGTACAGGTTCTGAAAAATTCTGCTGCCTGGTGTCGTGCATTCTATTTTCAAGTGTTAAAACAAAACTCTTATGCACTACAGAAATTTTCCACAGCCTTTCAACCCATAACTTTCACTATCTAGAAAAAATATGTGGTTTTTGTTTGTTTGTTTGTTTGTTTAATATTTTTATTATTATTATTTTTTCCTAGCTATTGACTAATCCAAAAATTGGAATAATAGTTCATAAATTAGATTGAGCTTTTTATTTAAGCCTTAAGAAATCTGAATCAATGACATGCATTGGAGAAAGATTAAAGCTTTGATGTGTCAGACTGTGAAAGTCATGACAAGAGGATAATCCTGCATAATTTATGACAAAAAGTGCAAGATGGGTGTGTATGCATAAACAAGTAGTTAGTTCAATCAATCAAAACAATTGTATTCCCATTCATCAGAGGTGATACAACTGGTTCTGCTCTGTAGTATGGATCTTCTAGTCATGATTCAGAAACATCTTATGTAAATGAAGTTAATGTTGAAAGGTTGTATTTTATTACACTTGCATAAAAAGTGATTTGGGAGACACGAGAGAAACTACTTGACTTACTAAATAAAACTTTTTCATTGAACAAGTTAAGCTAATGTAACTGCAAAATCTCAGAATCAACAATCCTATTCAAACAAAATTAAAAACAAACAAACAAACAAACAAAAAACAAACAAACAACAAAAAAAAAAACAACAACAACTTAGATGAACAAGGGCTGCATGTTCATTTGTTTTTCTGTTTTGCTTTATGAAGAAGATATTGTAAGAAAGCCCTCAAAGCTTGAAGTTATGTCATCTTTTTTTTTTTTTTTTTTTTTTTTTTTTTTTTTTTTTTT
>CM021768.1:75606571-75658753 GCA_011076525.1 Nettapus auritus
TTTTTTTTTTTTTTTTTTTTTTTTTTTTTTTTTTTTTTTTTTCTCATCTGGTTAGCCCCTCAGACTTCCCATAAGTATGATTTCTTATGTGGTGGGTATAGCAATAGCAAGATTTCTACTTAGTGACTATTTTACACACAATATTTGATTCCTCCTCATTTATATTTTCAAAATTATCTTCAGTATTTTGTAGCAGAGTTTATTTTTAATCTTCAGTCTACCTACTAGAGAGCCATCCTTTCCTTGATAAGAGAAATGCCCATGTGGGAATTTTGTAAAACCAAACAAAAACTGCATAATCTATAAAGCATAGACATATTTCCAACCCTTTCATTTTATTTGTTCATTATAAATGCACTAAGTATTTGTACGAGTGAGGGATATGTCTTAAGCTATTAGAATTTGGATCCATTTCTGTGCAGTGCATCTTTCATTTGTATTTCCACAAGCAAATATATTGTAGTGCAGGAGATATAATTTGGCCATTTTTAGTGAAAAGTTGAAGACTTTGTATTGGAACTGACAGTCCAGGGTCTTAAGGCTGGTCTGGGTTTATTTTGACCTGAGCTTGTTTTAGGTTGTTTAAACTGCCTTGTAAGCTACAGCTGAAGCTGTGAGAATGCTATCCATAGTATTAAGTCTAACTGTGGTAGTCACAGTATAGCAGACTATTTCCTTTCCTGCCAATGGAGGCTGGAGAGCACTGTTTTGAAACTTCCTAACTTCAGATAATAATCCCTCAGAAGAAAGCAGATATTCAAAATATATATTAAAAAATAGCACCAAACAGACAAGATTGAGAAAAAAATAAATAAATGACCCTTACCAACAGCAAAGACGTGTGGAAACTGATGTTTTTCTGTGATTTCCCACTATCTCTAGGCTTAAAGAAGACTGGTGCTGTCTACATTAGAGCCCAGGAGACACTGAATTGATGAAAATTACATCAAGGGAAAAGGAAGACAGGAGATGATATTAGTAAGTGTGTAACAATTTTAAGATTATTATATCATATATAGTTTTTTCTACTATTTCATTCCTGTTAATTTCCCCCTATGTCTCTTCCTCATCCGTAGGACTCTGAATTTAATAGTGTACTGTAACTGTCTAGGTGTTGGCAGCAGGAGGACTACAAGTGTAGTAGCCTGTGTGAGCCGGGACCAAGCACTAATCCATGTCAGACACAGCTGATTCCAATTAACCCACTGCAGAAACAGCCAAGATGGCTAAGCTGGTGGTGTCTCTGTGAAAACATATTTAAGAAGAGCATTAAAAAAATAATAATAATAAATAAATAAATAAATAAATTGGCAAACAACCCTGCAGACACCAAGGTCAGAGAAAAAGGAGAGGCAGGAGGTGCTCCAGTCACTGGAGCAGAGATTCCCTTTCAGCCTATGGAGAAACCATGGTGGAGCAGTGTGTGTTTCCTGGAGGACTGAAGCATTGCCACCTGTGGGAAGCACTTGCACTACAGCAGGGCAAAAGTGTGAGGAAGGAGTGTCAGAGAGGAGCTGTTCTGGGCTGACTGCAACCCCTCATTCCCTGTCGCCTTGCTCTGCTCTGGGTCAGGGAGAAGGTAAAGGAAATGGGAATGAAGAAGTTAAGTTGAGCCTGGAATAAAGTGTGTGGGGGGGAGCTTTTTTTTCTTTGTCACCATCCTGCTGTGTTTTTAACTGGCAATAAATTTTCCCCAAGATGAGTCTGTTTTGCCCATGATGGTAATAGGTAAGCGATCTCTCTGTATTTATCTTAACTCATGAGCTTTTCCATCTTCTTCGTCTGTCCTGTTGAAGAGGAGGGGAGCGAGAGAGCAGCTAGGTGGGAGTCCGGAAGAAGGATGAGGTCAACCCACCACAAATACTTTTATAGACTGCAGAACAGATACCATCAGTAATGTGTATGCTGCTCCACTCCCCTAGTTGTCCTGTTGGGAAATACATTCCAAAGTAAACACAACTGCATGGAAAGAAGAATGTGTACCTATAACTCCTTCCAGATGTGCAGATAAAAATGGTAAATTGAGAACAGAGGAGACAATCCTCAGGGTACCTGTTGTGCATATAATCTGCAAAATGGCGATAGACAGTTAAGATCCACCATTACTCTATCAACGCTCTTATTTGCCTAAGCTAGGAAAGGTGGATTGCTGTTCATTTGTGTTCAATCTCAAAAAGGGGAATAATTTAAAGCTCATCTTTCTCATTACAGTGATGCTAGAAGAAACATCTAAAAGAGATTTTTATTTTTTAAAGAAAGCACTATTTATTCATTGTATCTTCTAATGTAGAATTTCGAAGCATAAAGTGAAATTATGAGGAGGCATGTTCAGAAAAATAAAGCAAAGAAAGATAGATGATCCACTACATAAAATGTTAGACTGTAAAACATCTTGAAGTGTAACCATAGGTTTACCGTTCTGTAATATTCATAGAATGAAAATGTGGATGCAAAAGTTTTCATATATTAAGAAATTAACAAGAAAACTCTCCCAGGGGTATTAAATGCAAACATGCAAATTCTGACTTGGAAAATATCTGAATTTCAAACTATTAGGGACTCAGATAGCATTCTGGGAAAGAATCCAGCATGGTTTTTACATAAATACCTTGGTATTTTTTCCAAGGCTATTGTAAGAGAGTGGATGAACACACTCAACTGAGCAGATCTTTGATGTGACCTAATCAGGCTCCTCATATCTTTCCTCTTATACCACAAAAAAATTATCCATGTATGCCCTTCATGTAAATTTTTTTTGCACAGCAATAAAAATATTAACATGGACATTGCTGCAAAAATGAATGTAAACAAATATGAGTTCAGAAGCAGGAATACATCATCCCTCTTTCTTATATTGTTGTTAACATGGCATGCTATACCATTCAGTAAACTCCTCTAAAAGTGGAGCAATATCAAACCGAGAGTCACGAGTTCCGCTTCTGAAAAATAATTTAATCATGAAGAGAAAGAGCTGTATGTTCATTCTTTTTCTCCTTTATCCTGTTTATTGCTATGAACGCATATAATTTAAATATTCCATGTAAAGCTAACTGTTTTCAGAAGAAAAGAATCCTTCCAAGAACATGTATTTGGTGATTTTCAGACAGTTTTCAGCTATTTACCATAATCACCAGCAAAAACAACTTGCTGCAGGAGTGTGTATGTGTGCATGAATGTGTAGAAGAGGTGGTGAATCCTCAGCTATTAATTTTATATTTTCTTCTTTTGGTATTTTTCACCCAGTTTCTATCACCTCAGTTAATGCTTTCATCTCTGTGAAAATCATCTGATTATTCTTGATTATAATTGATCAAAAATCATAGCTCGATGAGGCTGATTATGTATTCAATTCAGATGTAGTGACATTGCTTTTTCTAATGTACCAGTGGTTGTAACTGACATCATACATTACAATTAAGCTATTTCTAGTGCTTTTTTTTTCAGGTAACTGAAGTGTTAATGACTATTGTTGAAGAAGAGCTGGGGAGGATGTCATTTATTTCTTTCCTACTAATAATTTGATATTCATTTACACACATAAGAACTTGTAAAACAGATGATAAGCACGCCCACCTCATATTCTTTATTATTTTATTCTTAGTTTTCATAAATTTCCAGGAAAACACTGTTGAATGTTTCCTTAAAAGTATTCTGAATAATTACTTTTTATTTTTTATGCAATTTTCTATTTGAACCCTAGTCAAAAATAGCTACAGTTATAAATGAATTTTCTTTAAATAATACTCTTTTCATTAACCATCAATAATTAGACTTTAAGACATTTATCATTCAATATTTAGTCATCACAACATGGTTATAAATTTGGCTTCAACTCCTACTTTGTTAACCCATAAACAGAAGCACAGTAGTTCTGTGGCACTTGCACATTGATTTTGAAAGAGAACGTTAATGAAATCATAAAGGTGAAATTTAAGAGCACCATATGTGTGCGTAAGTTTGAGTAAACTTGTGGTTCTTAAACTGATGTTGAAGATTGTAGTAGAACTTGAATGTTCAACAGATCAGGGTTTGATATTAAAAGCTTTAAAAACACAGAGAAGTTTTGATAGTATCATTTTTAATTCAGTGAAATGATCAATGATATTATTATCAGGAAAATGATGCAGTCAAAAACCTTCACAGTACGCACTTTTTGAAAAGGAAAGTCTTAAATTTCTAATTGTTATATTAATACACAGTGACTTAATAGGAAATTATCTGAATACATAAAGTACTCATTACTTTTATAAAAAACTTTTTTTGCAATTTTGTTCTTCACTTTAAACCAATACAGCAATAATAAAAATAAATAAATAAATAAATAAATAAATAAATAAATAAAAATAGAATAGTTTAGTTGGAAGGGACCTACATCATCGAATTCAACTGCCTGACCTCTTCAGGGCTAACCAAATGTTAAAGCATTTAATGGGGGCATTATCCAAATGCCACTTGAACACTAACAGTCATGGGGCATCAAATACCTCAGTAAAGAAATTTTTCCTAAGATCTAGTCTGCACCTGCCCTGGGAGAGTTTTGTGCCATTCCCGCGTGTCCTATCCTTGGTTACCAGGGCAAAGAGACTGGCACCTCCCCATCCATTTCCCCTCCTGAGGAAGTTGTAGAGAGCAAAGAAGTCACCGCTTAACCTGCTTTTCTCCAAACTAGACAACCCAAGTGTCCTCAGCCTTTCCTCACAGAATGTGTCTTCCAGCCCTTTTCCCATCTTTCTTGCCCTCTTCTGGACACTTTCAAGTAAATTAACATCCTTTTTTATTGTGGAGATCAGAACTGCATACTATATCCAAGGTGAGGCTGCACTAGTGCTAAACACAGAAGAAGAATCACCTCTTTAGACTGTTTGGCTATGATGTGTACAATGTACAACAAAATTCAGTTTGCTCTCTTGGCTAACAAGGCATACTGCTGACTCATACTGAGCCTACTGTCCACCAGCATCCCCAGACGTCTTTCTTCAGGGCTGCTCTCCAGCTACTTGTTTACCAGTCTGTACCTGTACCCAGCATTATGTTGTTGCATGAGCAGAACCTGGCATTTACCCTTGCTGAATGTAATGCTGTTGCTGATTGCCAAATGATTCAGTCTACCTAGATTCCTCTGCAAGTCCTTTGTCCCTCCAGGGAGTCAGTAGCATGTCCCAATTTAGTCTCATCAGCCAACTTGCTAAGTGTACATTCCACTCTTGCATCCAGATCAGGATAAAAATGTTGCATGGAACCAGCCCTAGAATTAAGCTGTGGGGAACACCACAAGTGACGGGATGCCAGACAGATTGTACCCTCATTTGCTATAACCCTTTGGGTCCTATCAGTAAGCCACTTAATCACGCAGAGTAGCATGTACCTGTCCATCTCACAGTTGTACAATTTGTCCAGAAGGATACTGGGGGAGATGGTATCAAAGGCTTTACTAAAATCCATAAATATTACATCCACCACCTTCTCTTCATCCACTAAGTGGCTGACCTTATTGTAGAAGGAGATCAAATTTCTAAGACAGGACTTAGCCTCATGACCAAAAGTCCTTTCCAAAGTTGTGCATATGAGATCCAAACCTCCAATAATAATAGATGAACAGATTTCTGCAGAAATTGGAAATACATTCTATTTTGCCTAGGATATAACAAGCTGAATTCTTTGTCTTCTGCTTCACAAAATGTGCATGATACCCATATACATCTTAGAAGCAGATTTCAGAATTGCTTTATTGAAGACTTGCTGGAGTGTGTACCTTACAAAATGAGAATAGCTTCTTCAGCGGGCTTGCAATCTGAGATGTGTGGATTCAGAGAGAGAAAAATACAGTGCAACAATAAGATGACTTACCTCACCATGAGGCACCAGCAACCTAAGTGTTGCCAAATTTACTGTAGGCAAAACACCCTTTTTTTTTTGTTTTTAATGAATAAAATAAGATTGTATGGGAGCCTTATAGATAAATGAAAAGCACATCAAAGAATTATGATCAACCCAGGTAGTGTATTTTCAGAGAGGAGGAAGGGAAAGGCAAAAAGGAAGAGTTTGAAGAGCTTAAAGATGAAAACAAGGTAGAGGAGATGCCTCCGAAAGTAGAACACAGGCCTTTAATAAAACCTCAATGAGCAAAAACTTACAAAATTCCCATATTAAACTGTAATAGCATAGAAAATCCTGCATTAAGAGAAACAGCTCAACACACATTTTAAAGGAATATTCTGGTTTTGGAGCTATTTTGATTAAATTCTGAATAAGACAGTATGTTTTCTTGAGACTGCAGATTTAAAAAATACTTTCAAAAGTATTTTCATTGTCATTTTCATTTTTCATTGTCATTTTCCCATTGTACTTCTCTAAGATCTTACATCTTATTGCTGTCTTTTAGGGACTAGAAAGCACAATAAACACTAAAAGTGGATCCTGTTTGAATGTTGGCTTTCAACCTTTCTTCTAAAATACTCTTAAAAATACCTCAGAGTAAACATTTTGAACTAAACTTCACTTTTAAGGAAAAAAATTCTCTAGAATTTCCACCACCACCACCTTAGTAAATTAAACCAATATTTTGAAAATCAGTTAATGAATTAAAAATGTGAAAAGGATAACCTTTTAATGTTGCTTAGTTTTAATGTTTTTTTCTAGACAGTTTAGAAAACCTCATTAGGTCCATGTAAGCGCTCTGTATAATAACCAGGAGTGACCCAACAACAACAACAACAACAACAACAACAAAAATTAAGGCTACATAAAACATGAGATATATAGGAAGCATGCTAATCATATTCATTTTTTTCAGCTTTTGTGCGTATACCATTAAACAGAAACCTGTTAACAGGGAGTCTTATACTTCACTGCCTACTCAGCCAGGGTTTCTAGAAATTGAGGAGCAATGAGGTTTTATATTCAGAAGCAAGGCAAATCACTTCCTAAGATAGCACAGCAGATTAACACTAACAGCGTTAATACCTCAGAAGATCTGGTAGGTCTTTGTGTTAAACAAAAGTTCTGTCATTCCTGTAACTAGCGTGTTGTCTGGGGAGCTGAAATATAAGTGTCATAGGACAGATAAGAAAGAAAACAAGCCAGAATGAAAATTATGTTTCCCCTCCTCCCCCCTCCCCCCCACAATAACTAACTAACTAACTAAATCTTATTTATCTAGCAAGGCAGCATGTCCAAGAAAGTCAGGTTTATTTTGTTTATTTTTCTAAAACACTTGTCTCTTTTCTAGGCTCTTCTTGACACACATGCATATGTCCTGTTTCTTTAGACTCTTCAAGGAAACTCCAGATGATCAGTCTGGAATAAGTGGTTGTATGATAAGGTCCCATCATGAACAGAATTAGTGACCAGACCTCTCACTAGAAATACATTCAGGCAACTGGAACAGAGTGTCAGAAAGAACAGCCTGCTGAATGACCATTACTGATATCATGTGAGTTGTGTTTTTGAAGTAAACATACCCATTCAATGCCATGCTCTTTTGCCCAAGTGACTATGAGATTGTTTCAGAAATTAGACCCATTTTCTGACTCAATTCTTTCTGAGTTGTCATGTTGCCACAGCACCTACTTTTCAAAGCCCAAGATAGTATTCTAGGTGTTGTCATGGGCATCACTGGATATGTTTCCAGCTATCTGGAAACATTCTGGACAGGTTGGAGACCTGGGCGATCACCAACCACCTGAAGTTTAATAAAAGCAAGTGCTGGATCCTGCACCTTGAATGGGACAACCCTGGCTGTACATACAGACTAGGTGATGAGACGCTGGAGAGCACCACGCAGAGAGGGATGTGGGGCTTGTGGTCGACAGCAAGTCGAATATGAGCCAGTAGTGTGCCCTGGCAGCCAGGAGGGCCAAACATATCCTGGGGTGCATCAAGCACGGCATCGCTGGTCGGGCGAGGGAAGTGATCGTCCCACTCTACTCTGTGCTGGTGCTGCCTCGCCTTGAGTACTGTGTGCAGTTCTGGGCACCACAGTACAAAAAGGACATTCAACTGTTGGAGAGTGTCCTGAGGAGAGCGACAAAGATGGTGAAGGGCCTGGAGGGGATGAGGTATGAGGAGCGGCTGAGCTCACTGGGCCTGTGCAGCCTAGAGAAGAGGAGGCTGAGGGGGGACCTCATCGCGGTCTACAACTTCCTCGTGAAGGGGAGTGGAGAGGCAGGTGACCTATTCTCCATAAACACTAGTGATAGGACCCACGGGAACGGGGTGAAGCTGAGGCAGGGGAAGTTCAGACTAGATATCAGGAAGAGATTTTTCACTGAGAGGGTGGTTGCGCACTGGAACAGGCTCCCCAGTGAAGTAGACACTGCACCAAGCCTGTATGAATTTAAGAAACGCTTGGACTGTGCACTTAGTCACATGGTCTAAACTTTTGGGTAGACCTGTGCGGTGCAAGGAGTTAGACTTGATGATCCTTGTGGTCCCTTCCAACTCGGAATATTCTATGATTCTGTGATCTGGTGGTTGCTTCCAGCATTGTAAGCACATGGTGTTTGCCATCATGAGTTTCTGGGAGTGTGATATAATCAGTCTGTCAGTCCTCCCCATATTTCTGTTTCAGCCATCATCTTCCATACCTGAGAAGCTTTAACTACTCAGCTTGCTTGATTGCAGTACATGTTTCACATTCATAGATAATCTGTGTAATAGTGTCCATGGTCAAGTGCACCCCTCAGTCACAAGCCCATCTATGTGTTACCTCTCTTCCTTAATGGACTGAGGTGTCATGGGCCATGAAGCTATAAATAATTCAACTTTATGCTGCCAGTCCAGATCCACCTGAGCCACTCAGTCTTAGCAGCCTAATTCACCTGCTGGTTGTTCTAATATTCTTTGTTGGCCTGACTCGGGTACATAAGCATCTATGTGGTGTACTTTTACAACCAGGCAAAAACCTGCCTCTACACAGGCAGGTATATCTTGCCACAATACAGCAGAGCAGAAGGGTTTCCCTCTGCTCAGCAGCCAGTTGCTCTGCTTCCATTGCTGTAACCACCCCCACAGGGCATTTGCCTACATCTATGAGAAAGTACAGAGATATAACATCAGCCACTTTCCCATTCAGTAATATCTAAAGCTAGCTCAATGGCTTTCACTTCTGCAGTTGGCTCAGTTCACCTCCTCCTTCAGCAGTTTCTGCAACTTGCTATATAAGACTCCATACAGCAGCATACACTTCCAGTGCTTTCCCACAATATGACAGAACCCACCAGTGAACAGGGCACATTGCTTCCCATTTTCTAGTAGTTTATCATACAGTGGGGCCTCTTCAGCTCATGACACCTCCTCTGAAAATATTCTGAGGTCTCTGCCCTCGGGCTAGTCCATGATAATTTCCAAAATTTCTGAGTGACTGTAGTTTCTTATTTGTGTCCACTGTGTGATAGGTGTAACCCACTTCATGTAGCATCAGTTGCATAAGATGTAGAGGGTCCCTCCCTTTGAACATCCTGCCCACCACCCACAGTCAGGGTGCCAGCATGAGCTGTGCCTCAGTACAAAACAGTTCTGAAGCATCTCAGACCCATTCATGTGCTGCCAAATTCTCTTTTTCAGTTGGGGTATAGTAGGCCTCAGATCAACTGCATCCTGGACCAAAACCCTAGGGGATGACCTTGAGTTTCCCCTGATACTTTCTGCCAGAGGCTCCAGGTAGAGCCACTCTCCCTGGCTGCAGGGTAGAGCATATTTTTTACATCCTGCCCTGCCTGGACTGGCCCAAGGGCTACTGCATGAACTATCTCCCGTTCAATTTGTTCAAAGGCTTTTCATTGCTCCATCTGAAATCATTCTTCTTCCGGGTCACTTGATATAGCGGGTTTACAATCAGACTCATTTGGAATATGCATTCTCCAAAACCCCATGATACCTAAGAAAACTTGTGTTTCCTGTTTGCTAGTTGGTGGAAACATAGCTGTCATTTTGTTGACCACATCCGTTGGGATCTGATGATGCCCAGCTTGCCATTTTATTCCCTCAAACTGGATCTTCTGTGCAGGTCCCTTGACCTCACTTTGTTTTACAGCAAAACCATCTTTCAGAAGGATTCAGACAATTTCCTTCCCTTTCTCAAAAACAACTTCTGCTGGGTTGCCCCACATGATGATGTCATCAATGTATTGCAGGTGTTCAGGAACTTCAGTTCCCATTCCAGTGCAGTATGAATCAGTCCATGGCAAACGATAGGGCTGTGTTTCCACCCTTGGGGCAGTCAATTCCAGGAGTACTGAACACACCTCCAAGTGAAAGTCTCCGATACAGTTAGCTGTTGGGATCCCCCTGTCACTCCAGAAATACAGATGAGTTCTGTCCCTTTCTGTCTTGATAGCATTAAAATACACTGTGCAATGGTGTCCACTAGAGTCTTATACTCCTGTGGGTCTGATGTGCCAGGCCATGGAATCCACACAACCTAAGCTTCCTTGCCCTCTAATCCCATGCTACTTGCCCTGTTATCCCAGAACTGGAGCGGCCAGGTGACAGGCTCTCCTGGACAACAGCTGAAATCTTTTTGCATATTGTATAGCTTACTGAAGGATAGGTTTTGGGTGGTTACTGCCTCATTTATGAGTTCTGCCTCTTTTCTCTCCTGTTCCCATGATGGACTTGCCTCAGAATAGCATGCTTTGTCCACCTTGTCCACTTCCTCCTTCTCCTTAATAGAAGTTTCTTCTATTACTAGGTGAGCTGGCCTTCACAGCTATTGTTTCATTTTATGTATATGAGTCACAGCAAACATTTCCCAAATATTTACAAGTTTTTCTGGATTTTTCATTTGTTCAAGGGTGAAGTTCCAAAATACTGAAGGTACTCAATGTCCTAGGTTCTTGCCTGTATCCTCCTACACTCCTTACCCCTCATACCTATCCTGGCTTGGGGCAGACTTCTGTGTGGTATTCTTAAATAATCATTTAACCATAAAACAAACAAACAGGCAAACAAACAAACAAACAAACAGAAGCATATCTAGTAGACATAGCAACAGGAATATGGGAACAAACAACTCATTTGAACATTTGAATATTCCAAGGATATTCATAATTCTCAAGGGCTGCTTGGCTTCTTTGGAGGAGGTTGGTCAAGGAGAAAGGGCAGGTGAAGGCGCAGGGGAAAGGGTCCTTCATTGTCTCCCCCATACTTGGATTCCCCATGGTGTAAAGGTAGAGAGTGTAATTATTAATAGTCTCTGAAAGATGGTTTCTGAAGTACAGAGACAATGGCAATACTGAGTATAAATACCAGATAAGTCTTACGACCAGTAATTTTATCATATCATATTACACAGTACAGCAAAATGATAACTTTAAACCAGCACCCAAAAGTGATAAACAGCACAACAGGGAGCACAAACAAGTAAGCTGTAACACAACATGACTCTAAAAACAAGCACAACAGTTCTGAGAGCAAATAAATCAACATTGTGACCAGCAACTATTAAACTAATGTAAGGCTTATAACAAATTAATTTTAACACGCTCTGGTCAGGTCTGTCATCTCAACCCTCAGGCTGCACACTGGGTGCCGGAAGGACTGGTTTAATCCAGTAGTCAGCTAAGTACCAGACAGCCATTCTCTCTCTCCCTCCCACCTCCCAGTGGGATAAGGAAGATAATAATAATAATAATAATAATAATAATTAAAAAAAAGGAAAAAAAAAAGTAAATAATCTCATGGGTTTAGATAAAGACAGTTTATTTGGACAGAAAATGAAAGGAAAATACTAATAATGAAAGAAAGAATATACAAAGCAAGCAAAGCACAATTCCTCCTATTTTTATTGTTCAGCATGACGTCATATGGTATGGAATATCTCTTTGGCCAATTTGGGTCATCTGTCCTGATTCTGTCCTCTCCCAGCTTCTTGTGCATCCTCAGCCACCTTTCTGGCCGAACAGTATGAGCAACAGAAAAGTTGTTAGTGTAAGCACTGCTCTGCAACAAATAAAACATCAGTGTTTTGTCAACATTATTTTCATCCTGAATCCAAAACACAGCACCATACCAGCTGCTAGGAAGAAAATGAACTCTATCCCAACCAAATCCAGGAGAATAAAGAAGTACAAGAATTCAGGATTGTACAGAGAAAGGCAATTGAATAAGTGAATGCTCTGTGAGGAGATACTACTAAGTTTGTGACTTCTCAATATGAGGAGAAGAAAGAAAAGTACATTGAGACTATCAGAATCAAACAGGTGATAGGCAAGGTGAATGTAGAACACAATCTGACAATGCTGGAACTAGAAAACAATCAGTAAAGTAGGACACTACTTAAAACTCTTAAGATATAACTTTTTTAAAAATTATTATTTTATTTATTTTATTTTTTTTTAATTGAGCAGTAAGTGAATTTTTGGATCCTGCTGTAGCCTGTACAGGAGACTGCTAGAGATTACAGCCAGTATCTGGAGGTGCAAAAAGGGATTAGACAAATTCATAAACAGAAGATCTGGAAGCATGTAAGAAAGGGAATTAGCAGGAATTAATAGTTCTAATTTTTCCTATGATTCTTCGCATGCCACACTACTACTGTTTGTTGCCTGACTGAAAGCACAAGACATTCAAACAGAAGAATGACAATAGGAATAAGATCTAACTTAAACTGAGTTTGGCAACCTCAAAAATAATCAAATAGATTATAACCTTGTGATATACAAGTTTAATGTAGAAGGTCTGTAACTACCTTCTTTGAAAACTGTAACAAAACTTTCACTAGAAAATACATTCTTACCATTGTAGGTTGGGTAGATAAAATATGAGCCTTTGTATTTTTAAGAATACTATTTCCCTTATTTTTGTAAATTATGTGTTAAAATAAACTTTATTTTAAAAATCTAGTAAAATGTTTACAAAGTGTTTAAGGTGAAAAATTGCCAGTGCTGTTTTTATTCAGGTAATACAATGCCATAAAATTAATTGAGAAGTTGGGGTACGACATTTGATCTAGAAATGGAATTTTGAATTGACTTTGTTACAGATGATCTTTTATTTCTTCTGACATTTTTGTTCAGTTAAAAAAAAGTGCAAGTGATATGGATATGTTAGAATACTATCAGGAATATTGAACATGAATTACTGAGATGAAGAAAATCTTATACGCCACACATGGCAAAAATCCAACATTTAGTAAATTTCATATAAGTCATAGATATATATCAACTTTACAGTATATTTTGAAATGTATTTATAATTTATCCATCACAGAAGATAGTCTTTCTCTTGATTCCAATACGTCACATTTGAATCTTACTGAAACATTTGTGCTGACTATCAGAACATATAGGCATCTCCTACTCAAACCTGCAAATAAAAAAGATTTCATATTGAAACGGACACTATGTATCAACTAGCAAACTGAAGTAATTTCTTATCAAATTAGAAATGTCATTTTTTGAACAGGTGCTTTATTTTTTAGATATAGATGTATTGGCTATTCTATATATGTTGTTTCTGAGAACAGGTGCATTGTTGATTGAAAAAAAAATTGATTCTCTTTACAATATATATGTTGTCTTTTTAAAAACAGCAAAGATTGCCCTATAAATCCATCCCAATATATTATTTATTTTATCAAATTGTCTTCTGAAAAAGGAATGTGTCTATGAACTTGCTCTCTGAGCAAATGAAATTAAATATACTAGTGCACAAAGATCAGCAGACATTCATTGTATCAAACTTATTTTTCTGTCCAATACAGAAAGTTGCTTCCATCTCATAAAGTCTCGTTCTAGAGATAAATCAAGCTCACATTCTGTAATTTTCAAAGTACATGACTATATTTGCATTAGTAATGTCAATGTGCTAGATACCCTTTTGAAGTACCAGTGGAAGTGAATCAAAAAACATTATAATAAGGGTCTGATTTTCACCTGACAGTAAATTAGGAATACTTGGATTTAAGTCAGAGAGTTTGCTCTATATAAAAACAAATTACTAGTGGCAATTTTTTGTCCCTGGGCATCAAAATTAACTCAAAAGTGTCACCCTAAGTGCTGAACACTTTCTGTGGTAGTCAAAACTCATTGGTTTCATGAAATACATTTTGTTTGTGTGTTTTAATATTTTTGACTAGGCTGAATAAGTATAGTCCTAAATTGTCATCTTTCAGAGTTGTGTGATAAAAATTCCTATGTTCATAGTGCTGAAGTAATAGATGAACAGCTGCTGAACTAGTTATGTTTAACATTTCTCCATTTATAGAGTAAAACTTCTCATTTATTTATTGATTCTTCCTGTATTTCTGCATTTGGAGAAAACCTAAGTATTTCTGTAGATTTAGTAAGGCATTTTAAAGGGAATAAATTTTTTTTTTACTTACTAGTGGCATTGTGAAGTTCATAATTTTTCCCTCTGTGGAGGGAGCTGAACTTGCAGAACAGTACTGTGGTGTATTGACCCTGTCCAGCAGCCAAGCATTCACCCAGACTCTCTCTCACTACTCTTGCCTCAGGTGGAAGAGGGCGAGAACAGAAAGAACAGGGACAAGAAAACCTGTAGGTCCAGGTAAAGACAGGAAACGTCATTTACAGATACTGTCATGGCCAAAACAGACTTAGAGAAAAATAATTTAATTTATTGCCAATTAATATAATGTGTATATATACATTCAGAGACATTAAATATATAATTAACTATAGAAATATAGTTGATATATAATATAATACAAGACAATATCATATATAATATATAAGGGTTACAGTAAGAGGAGTTACATCAGGCTGGCATCCAGTCACTAGTGGGGTTTTCCTGAGCATCATTCTAGGGCCAGTTCTCTTCAATGTTTTAATAAATGATCTGGATGTAGGACTTGACTTCACACTAAGTAAGTTTGTAGATGATAATAAATTAGGAGAGATTTTGACTCCCTCAAGGGTGTAGAGGTCTTGCAGAGAGATCTTGACAAATGAGAGAACTGTGCAATCACCAATCATATGAAGTTTAACACAAACAAGTGCTGCACCTGGGTCAAGGCAGTTCCAGGCATCAGGACAGACTGGGAGAAGAACTCAGTGAGAACAGCCCTGCAGAGAAGGACTTGGGGGTTCTGATAGATGAAAAGTTCAACACAAGCTAGCAGCCCAGAAGGCCAACTGTATCCTGGGCTGCATCAAAAGAGGAGAGGCCAACAGGTCAAGAGAGGTGACTGTCTCCCTCTACTCTTCCCTTTTGAAGCCCTAATTAGAGTACTGCATCCAGTTTTGGGGCCCCAGCACATGACATGGACCTGTTAGAACAGGCCCATAGAATCATAGAAACGTTAAAGTTGAAAAAGACATCAAAGATCATCCAGTCCAACCATCACCCTACTACTAAAGTCACCCACTAAACCATGTCCCTAAGCACCAGGTCCAACCTTTCTTTAAACACCCCTGGGAATGGTAGCTCCACCACATTTCTGGACAACCCTGTGATGGTTTTACTTGGGTGGGTGGCCGAGCTCCATCACAACTGCTCTCTCACTCCCCCTCCTCAAAGAGGAGCGAGGAGAAAATACGATGAAAGAGGCTCAAGGGTTGAGATAAGGACGAGGAGATCACACAGTAATTCTCGCGACGGGCAAAACAGACTCAGCATAGGAAGACAGTAAGATTTATTGCCTATTACTAACAAGCTAGAGAAGTGAGAAACAAAGGAAAGAAACCAAAAGCACCTTCCCCCATATCCACCCTCTTCCACCTCCTCCCCCCAAGCAGCGCAGGGGAACGGGGAATGGGGGTTATGGTCAGTCTATAGCACTTCTTCATTGCTGCTCCTTCTCGGTCACTCTCATCCCCTGTGCTGTGGGGTCCCACCCATGGGATGCAGTCCTTGCTGAACTGATCCGGCATGGGCTGTCCACAGGCAGCAGCTCTTCAAGAACTGCTCCATATATAGGTCCGTACCATGGGGTCCATCCCTTGAGAGAAAACTGCTCCAACCTGGGTCCCCCACAGGCAGCAGATCCTGCCAGGTCACCCGCTCCTGCGTGGTCTCCTCTCCACGGCCTACCGGTCCGGCCCGGAATGTGCTCCAGCAGGGGTCTTCCACAGGCCACAGTCTCCTTTGGGGCAGGTCCACCTGCTCCACCGTGGTCTCCTCCACGGGCTGCAGCATGGATCCCTGCTCCACCGTAGGACTCCATGTGCTGCAGGGGGACAGCCTGCTTCACCATGGTCCTCACCACAGACCGCAGGGGACTTCTGCTCTGGCGCCTGGAGCACCTCTCCCCCTCCTTCTTCACTGACCTTGGTGCCTGCAAGGTTGTTTCTCACTCCTCTCGCCCTCCCAGCTGCTGTGTTGCAGAGCGTTTTTTTTCCCTGTCTTAAATATGCTCTCACAGAGGCACAAAAGAACATCACTTATTGGCTCAGCTCTGTTCAGCAGTGGGGCCCTTACCAAACATGGGGCAGCTTCTAGATCCTTCTCACAGAAGCCACCCCTATGGCCCCCCTGCTACCAAAACCTTGCCACATAAACCCACTACAAACCCATTCCAATACCTGACTACTCTTTCCGATAAAAAATGAACATACAATGAACAATGAATAAAGAACAATAAGGTCTCACCTGAGCCTCGTCTTCTCCAGGCTAAACAACTCCAGTTCCCTCAGCCACTCCTCATAAGACTTGTGTTCCATGCCCTTCATCAGCTTCATAGCCCTTCTCTGGACATGTTCAGGGCTTCAATGTCCTTCCTGAAGTGATGGTCCGAAAACTGAACATAATACTCGAGGTGTGACCTCACCAGAGCAGAGTACAGGGAGACACTCACCTCCCTGATCCTGCTGGCTACATTATTCCTGATAAAAACCAGGATGCTGTTGGCCTTCTGGACCACCTGGGCACACTGCTGACTCATGTTCAGGTGAGCATCAATCAGCACCCCCAGGTCCTTTTCCTCTGCACATATTTCCACCCACCCTGCCCTAAACCTGTAGCGCTGCATGGGGTTGTTGTGGCCAAAGTGCAGGACCCAGCACTTATTCATGTTGAACCTCATCCCATTGGCCTCTGCCCAACAGCCCATCTTGTCCAGGTCCCTCTGCAGGGCCTTCCTACCTTCCAGCAGATCGACACTTCCCCCCACCTTGGTGCCATCTGCAAACTTACTGAGGGTGCACTCAATTCCCTCATCCAAATCATCAGTAAAGGTATTAAACAGTAAGAGGCCCAATAACCCTGGGGAACACCACTGGTGACCAGTTTCCAGCTGGATTTTTTTCTGGGCCCAGCTGTTCAGCCAGTTTTTAACCCATCAAAGAGTGTACCTGTCCAAGCCATGGGCTGCCAGGTTCTCCAGGAGAGTACTATGGGAGACCGTGTCAAAGGCTTTGCTGAAGTCTAGGTAGTCTATGTAAACAGACTTTCCCTCATCCACCAGGCGGGTCACCTGATCATAGAAGGAGATGAGGTTTGTCAGGCAGGTCTTGCCTTTCATGAACTCGTGCCGACTGGGCCTGATCCCCAGGTTGTCCTGCACATGCAGTGTGATTGTATTCAAGGTGACCTGTTCCATCACCTTTCCTGGCACCAAGGTCAGGCTGACAGGCTTGTAGTTCCACAGGTCCTCCTTTACTACTCTTCTTAAAGAGCATCGCACTAGCAAGCCTCCAGTCATCCTGAACCTCTCTGGATGACCATGACCACTGATAAATGACGGAAAGTGGCCCAGCAATCACATCTGCTGACTCCCTCAGCACCCTTTGGTGGATCCCATCTGGCCCCATGGACTTGTGAGAGTCTAGGTGGAACAGCAGGTCTCTGTTTCCACCTGAACAGTGGGGGGGTTCTTCTGCTCCCTGTCCCAGACTTCCAGGTCAGCAGGTAGAGTACCCCAAGGATATGTGGTCTGGCTAGTTTAACGGCCCAGAGGAAGACCATGAAGATGATCAGAAGACTGGAGCACCTCTCCTATTAAGAAAGTCCGAGAGTGCTGGGGATGTTTCACCTGGAGAAGAGAAAGCTCTGGGGAGATCTCATTGTGGCCTTCCAGTACTTAAAGGGAGCTTATAAAAAGATGCAGAGCAACATTTTACATGGGTGGGTAGGGATAGGACAAGTAAAAGAGGGGAGATTTAGATTAGGTGTTAGGAGGAAATTCCAGAGGTGAGAAGTTGTGGATGCTGCATCCCTGGAGGCGATCAAGACCAGGTTGGATGAGTCCCTGGGCAACCTGATCCAGTGGGTGGCAACCCTGCCAACGACAGGGGGGTGGAACTAGATAATCTTTAAGATCCCTTCCAACCCAAGCCATTCTATAGTTCTGTGAAATTCTGTTTCCTTCAGCGGGTTTCCACATTAACTCAGTGTTTCTTCCCTAATGGACTTCAGGGCAGATTTACAACCTAGAACTGTTGAATCTGCAGGAGGACTACAGAAATACCTAGTAATACTTGAATGAGACACTTATTGTCTGAATTCCCACTAGGTTAAATGTTACTCTTAAACAAGAGTACAATGTACAATGTATTGAAACCTAAGTGTAAAGTGTATATACATATCTTAGCAATTATTTGTGGAATATATTACTTGTTTAAAAAATCTGTATTGTATCTTTCCACAACTCTGAAGAACTCCTGAAATAGCTGAAGTGGCACCTGAAATAAATGAAGTTTCAATTTAGAGCCTAATCTGCAGTCCCATAAACTCAAATATTTTAAGAAGCAAAGCAAAGGCAAAACATTTGTGTATTTCTCAGTATTCAAAAGTGATTCTAAAGAATCTGTTTTATTCGAGTTTTTGTTTGTTTGTTTGTTTTCCTAATATGCACACTAACATTACAAAGTAAGAAAGTTATTTGGAATTAAATCTTTCAAATAATGCACCCAGATGTTCAAATTGCTTCCTACAGTAACATCAGGTTGCATATGCTACGAAATACTAATTACAGCCCAGAGGAATACTTCTCTAAAAATTGACCTAATATATTTTGCTTAAGGGTTCAAAACAATTATTTGTAGTTTATGATTAACTGTATACATAAATGAATAGTAATAAAATGGTTGTGTATTTTCTGAGGCCTTCTAAAATGATTATACATGAAAAACATACATTATATATTTATTTGTTTGTTAGGTGTTTTCTGCTAATATAAGGGAAATCAGAATCTAAAGATCTATTGCAGTACCTATATTTCAAGGAATGTCATATACTGTTTAGAGATATTTCTATAATGAATACCTATAAACTTTTTTTTTTTTTTTTTTTTTTTTTTTTCATTTTAATGATAAATACATATGGGAAAAAGGAAGAACAAGATGGAATGTTATAGATTCCTACTTTTTAAGGAAGTATGATTACATAGGAAAAAAGTCTGTTACAGTAGCTTTCAGTCCAAAAAAATAAGCAAGAAATAACAAAATTTCTAGAGTGAAACACTTTTATTTTCTTTCTCTCTCTCTCTCTTTTTTTTTTTTTTTTTTAATAATAGCAAATATTTTCTGGAGCAAGAGAAAGCTCTGTTTAGAAAATCTTGCAGTTTCTGTAAAACTTATGAGAATCCCAGGGGTTAATACCAAGTATTATTTAACATCTTCTTTAATGATAATAGATGATGGGATAGAGCGTACCCTTGTAAATTTGTGGAAAATACAAAAATGTGGGAAGTGGCTAATACAACAGATGGTCACGCTGCCATCCACAGAGATGTTTCCAGGCTGGAGAAATGAGCTGACGGGCACCTTATGAAGTTCAAGAAGGGAGACTACAAAGTCCTGCACCTGGAAATAACTCTAGGCACCAGTACATACTGTGGGCTGACCATCCGTAAGGCAGCTTTGCAGAAAAGGACCTGGGGATCCTGGTGAACACACCGTTGAACATGCAACAGCAATGCGCCCTTACTGCTAAGAAAACTAATGGTATTCTTGGCTGCATTAGGCAAAGTACTACCAGCAGGTCAAGAGAGGTGATCCTCTCTTGAAGAATACATTTTCTATGGTACTCTGTGAATGGACAACTGTGGTGTAATAACCACATGGGCACCAGGATTCTTTTAGGATCAGTAACTGCTACTTCTTCATTGATGACATAACTTCATTATATATACTGTTGTCTCCACATATTGAGGACAGGCTCCCTTCTTATACTATTCCCCCACAGCAGTCCTTTCCCACTAACTATTCATTGGTCAACAACTTTGCCCGGCAATCGCAAACACCCAGCAACTTCCATGTCTTAACGGCTGGAGAACAAGCAACCATTAAATTGATTTAAAAATTTTGCAAAAGCTGACAAGATGTTTACACACATCCTCTGCCTTTTCTCCTGCATGAACCAATGCAAAAATACAATCAGAAAAGGTATCAATGAAAAAGACATATCAAAGTTTTCCAAATTCTGGCAAATGTTTAACAAACAATCCCTTAAGTCTATTACTGTTAATGTCCATGACTGGGGGAGCATAGTTGGAGATGGTAATCCTGGTTGAAGTGCTCCCATATCTTCCATGACTTCATTAATTTTTCTCAGATCATATAACAGTCTCCATTTTCCATTCCTTTTCTTGATTACTAACACTAGAGAGTTCCAGGGCTAGTCGTGGGTACAATACGTCTCACTTTAAGTTGTTAAGCAACTCAGCCTTCAGGACTTATGTATCCTATTCCTCCCAGATCGAAGGGAAACAGATCTGGCTCCTTTTCAGGGCCTATAGGACCTGGATCAAAAGCAACGACCGAGTCACCAGGGGGCGTAACAGCAACGGCCTGCGATGGCAGTAGCGGGCGATGGCACAGCCAGCGGATCGGTAAATGAGCCCGTAGCTCCCTCACTGTCTGGCAAACCATGTTTCTGATTGTGGTCCCACATGGGTCTTTAAGGCCTCAGATTGCTTGCCAGGTGCCGAGCAATCCCACCGCAACCTTGTCGTTTTTAATAGCAGAGTTCCACACCTTGACCTCAGTTTGGTCCCATGATTCAGGATCATAAACTGTCTGATTGCTAATAAAGGGGAATAAGCTGTAAGGTTACCAGGACAGTGCTTCTAAGGACCTATGATTCCCCTTAATGCCCAACTGCTTACCTTCAGGCAGCAAGGGGCAGTTGTGTGCGCGGGTTGGCTTCTCTCAGCCTCTCAGCTTGGGCTTCTTTCCAGCTCCGGTGCGCCTATTTCCAGTGACTTTCTACTCGAGCTTCTTTGAGCGGTTTGCTGAGTTTGGCCAAACCTATCTTCATGAGGCGATCAATTGTCCCAATGTCCTTGTTCCTGTCCTGGTCCTTGTTCTGCTAGCCTGTTCTGTTCTTATTCATGCCTTTTTTTTTTTTTTTTTTTTTTTTTTTTTTTTTTTTTTTTTTTGGTTGCTGTACTGTTAAGCCTGTCCCTGTTCTTCAAGATATCCCTGTTTGTTTTCTTCATGCCCTGTCTGTTTTCTTCATGTCCCTGTTCGTTTTCTTCGTGTCCCTAGTCGGGCGGCATTTGTAGCGTAATGACCACACGTACACCAGGATTATTTTAGGATCAGTAACTGCTACTTCTTTATTGATGACAACTTCATTATATATCTGTTGCCTCCACATACTGAGGACAGGCTCCCTTCTCCCTTCTTATACTATTCCCCCACAGCAGTCCTTTCCCACTAATCCCACTAGTAAACAACTTTGCCCAGCAACCGCTAACACCCAGCAACTTCCATGCCTTAACGGCTGGAGAACAAGCAACCCGAGATGGCAGGGCACCTCCTGAATCACCCTTCTTTAGAAGGAACAAACTTTATGTTCTTGATGGCCTCATCGTTAAGAGCCCGATGTTATCACCAACCATGGGGCTTGTCAACCCCCATGGCCATACTCCCACAGACAACAGCTCTCAGCAACAGGAAAAAAATAACTTTTATTCTATTTAACTAATTTCATAAAATTACAGTTTATATTTTTGACCAGATTTTTTAATTTTATTTTGTTCATTAAGAATATTTAATGAAGGCAGAAAAACTTAAAGAGGGGCATGCAAATTTGCAAAGTAATATTTGATTTCCAATGGCAATTAACTATGTAAAGTGCATATTTGCCACAGTAACAGAACAGAAAATTATATTTAAAACATTAGAACAATTTTAAATTTAATTCTAGAATAAAAATCTTACAACATAAGCATCCAAACAGACTTGACTAGTTTGATTCAATATGCTATATAAGAATAAGCAAAAAATCCCTAGTACATAAGTGGTTATAAAAATGGAATCAGATAATAAGGCAGACTGCTTTATTATGCTTGTTAAACCTGAACATGTCAAATTCGAAACAGTAAGAGTGTGATTATAAAGGAATCTCTTTGTTTAGAAATCTCTCTTCTGGCAATTAATAAATATTAAGAATTTTAATTCTTAGAAAGCATTCTTGTTTTAGTTATGCCCAATATCGTAGAAGAATTCACTTTCTTCTGTCAGTTCTACTTTGACTATGCTTTGTCTGACCTCCAGCTTCCTGAATCTCAGACCTGTCCATTCAGACCAAGTTTAATATAACAATAGAATTCAGGCAGAGAGTTTTTACAATAAACAAAAGGAATGAAAAATATTGCATATGTGGATACAAAAATAAAGAATTTATACATAGATTCTATTGGTTAAAATATTCTGAAGAAGAAGGAGATCATTAAACCAAGGCTGACCTAAATATCCCAGATCATAACATCATTTTTGTATTGAAGCTCTGGAGTTTCATCCAGATACTCGTGACTTTTGCTGCCCTTCTGTCCCTGATAATTTGAATTGGGTAATTGTTTTTCCAAACCTTTCATATTTGATAATAAATTTTTCTCTGGCTTCCACTGACTGAAACCTATTGTCAGTTATGTATTTTAAAATATAGCTATATTTTAACCTTCAGACTATGGGGAATCCACATTCTGCATGGAAGGCTGTTTTACTGTGAAATGTTCTTAAGGGCCAGAAATCATCTTATATCAAAGGTGAAATACTTAATTTTACTTTCCAGCCTTTGGATCTGGTTATGCAATAAATGCTCGGAAGCCTCCTCTCCAACTTCAAATATTTTCAAAATAAAAATAATAACCATCAAGTCACACCCTATATTTGTTTTAATGAACTTATTTTAACATTATCTTCTATTTAAAGTGCTTGTTCCTAACTCCTGAATATATATTTTTTCTCTTCCTTTGAGTTTCCTCACTTTCCAAGAAGAAAGAAGAAGGAGAAGGAAGAAATTATTTTAGTACCAAAATGTAATAACTATCCTATGTTTTTTATTATTATTATAATTATTTTAAGATATGACTTTGGATTATGACCATTTTAATTATCTGTTTCACTTTTCACTTTCACTCTTTCATGGTAACATATCTTCATTATTAACATTCAAGCACCATTGTGTTATGTGTAAATCTCTCTCCTCATACCAGTCACTGACAAAAGGAAGAAGACAATTACAAAGCAAAATGTTTTTAGCGTAGGTTGTTACAATAAAAAGATACATTAAGATCCTTAAATAAGAGTATTTTTATCATTGATTACTTATGTCAAAAAATATTTATAAAATGCCAGATAAAGAAGTAGATTTCCTTCCTTCGCTTTCTATTCTAATTGGTTGAGTTACATAAATAGTACTAACTGGATTTTACTAGCACTGTATCACTGAGACTATTAAAAAAAACAAACAAAACAAAACAAAACAACTTTGTGGAATTGTTCCGGAGGGACACAGGTTGTTATTGTATTCCATGAGTCTCATTCTATCCTAAAAATATAGTATGTGTGTTTTCTTAAGGAAAAAACAATCAATCAAACAAAAAAAAAAAAAAAAAAAAAAAAAGAAAAAGACATCTTAAGCATTTCATAAATTCTAAAACGTATCAGAACAATATCAGCATTATAGCCATAACTATAATAACTGCATTATAATCCAAGTTAGAAATAACAAGTTTATAAACAGAGATATTGTTTTGTGTCTCTCCTCACCCCCACCCCAATACCTAATACCATTGTTTGTTTATTTGTTTCCTTTTCTGAACAGAAGTAGAGAAAAACAGTTCTGGCTAAATAGATTAACATTGCTATTATTTGAGATACCTGCCATGTTGTCGTAATAATTAATTTTTCATGATTCACTACACTATGATTTTATTAACCCAATCTTGAAGTATAATAAAATAAGATTAATCTGTACTTATGGTGCTGGAAAATCAATAACATGTTATAATTATTTTTATTTGTCAATAATATTTGAACTTAAGATAGAAATAATGCTCATAAGAATCTGGTGTAAGAGAAATGTGGAAAGCGTGTGAATGATTAATACTGATAACTTCAGGGATACAATTTGGAGTAGGAGGCTAGTCTGTTTAGAGTACTTAGATATAAAACAGAGAGGGAGAAAGGTATAAAGGCAATTAGGTATGCTAATGATAGGGCCCTGCTCTGTTCAACTGATTAAAAGGGAATTGTTGGGGAACTCTTCCCCTAACTCAGGCACATAATTAAATGCCTGGAATTATGTGGAATAAATATTCATGAATACATTTATCCTGTAAATATGTCATCCTGCATCTTTGTATTTTTAGAAGAAATGATCTATAAACGTTACAGAAAACAAAATGGATAATATATTTAAGTAATTGAACATTACAGAAAAACTGTAAATATTTTAACTTAGAGGTATTATGTACCTAATTAACCATTTGAAAATGTTTACTGAGATTAGTGGTTTTATATGATGTCAAGCGATAAAACTAAAGGAAGAAACTCACAGAATAATACAATCATTTAGGTTGGAAAAGACCACTACAAGCATCAAGTCTAACTATTAACCTAGCACTGCCAAGTCTACCACTAAACCATGTCCCTAACTACCACACCTACATGTCTTTTGAATACCTCCAGGGATGGTAACTCAACCACTTCCCTAGGCAACCTGTTCAAATGCATTCAGTGAAGAAATTTTTCCTAACATTTAAACGAAAGCACCCCTGGCACAACTTGAGCCCATTTCCTCTTGTCCTATTGCTTGTTGCTTGGGAGAAGATATCGACCTCTATGCTGCTAAAACCTCATTTGAGGCAGGTGTAGAGAACAATAAGGTCTCTGCTAAGCTTCCTTTTCTCTAGACTAAATAACCTCAGTCCCCTCAACTGCTTCTCATAAGACTTGTTCTCTTGACCCTTCACCAGCTTTGTTGCCCTTCTCTGGACAGACTCCAGCACCTCAATGTTCTTCTTGTGGTGAGGGGCCCAAAACTGAACATAGTATTTGAGGTGCAGACTCACCAGAGCTGAGTACAGGGGGACAATCACTTCCCTGTTGACAACACTTTCTCATACAAGCCAGGATGCTGTTAACAGCTGAGCACAGTTCTGGCACATGCATGTGCCAGCTTCTTCATTAGCCTTGGGTGGGGTAATTCCTTAAAGAAGGAATGAAAAACAGATTAAAGAAAGAAATTAATGAAGACAGAAAGCTAGGACACAGTGATGTAAAATGGTGATAGAGAATGAATTCTCCTTCTGTTTTTTGGGCGGGGGGGAGGCTATGCTAGGGAAGAAGCCCTTTCTTTTTTCTTTTCATAATTGATTGCAGAGGGAAGACTTTTTTTTTTTTTTTTTTTTTTTTTTTTTCCTTGCCATGCATTTTAAGGAAAGGGAGGTTGAGCTGTCTGAGTCACTCTTTGTGTGTTTAACTTCCTTTTAACTAAAATTATGTAATTCAACCAGTTTTAACTAGTTTTGTCAGTGTCAATGCATGTGCAAAAAGTTTCCCATGATATAACTTGATAGAAGTGTCATTTTTCTAATACTGGTCCTTCTTGTCTTCCTCACATATGCATCAGAAAAACTGTCTTTATTATCTTTTCTTTTTTTTTTTTTTTTAATAAAAGCATTTTTAATATATGCAAGAAAACTTTTTACAGTGAATGAAGCGCTTAGTGTTACAGATTAAAACATCAAAAAAAAAAAAAGATATGCTGATAAACATATTTCTTTCTTCCAGGAAATTAGCTTTTATACTTGACCTAGCAACAGGACATGAAATTAATTGTTTTCCATAAGGGCTATTAATCACAATTGTGACAATTTCCCATAATACTCTTCTACAGTAATTGAATATTGCCATTCACTTTGAATATAATTTAAATCACAGAGCAAAGTTAAATGCTGCAGACAGAAAAGAGTGTAAGTTTTTGAAGATGATCCATGCACTAATTGCTAAGCCATGATGGCATTTTCATTTATTACAGGCTGCTCAGCCATTAATTGTGTGGGGTGATACAGTTCACTGGAGTTTCTCATTGAACAAGTTACAAAGGTTAACTACATTTGAGTTGAAAAGAAAAGGAAATAAACTAGAAAGCAAATAAACTGCACAATAATATAATTTTAACCCATTGAAAAACTGTGTGTATGATAAATATAGAAAGATTATTCAGTACTCTGTAAATGCAGCTCAGTTTTTAAAATAAAGGTTGAATATTTCATCCCACAAACATCAAATAAATAAAGCTGACTGTCTGGTATTCACAAAGCTTTCAGACAGAAACAGGACATCTTTCTCAAGTTAGTACTCAGAACAGAGTCACAGGTTGCCTGAGTATAAGTTTTAAGAGAACTTTTACTGTGCTACTGAATTCCAGTGTATTGCCTCACTACATGCTAGACAATTTCCTGACAAATATCTGTTATTAAAATAGTAATATATTAAACCAATTCTATCTCCAGTTTTTGAGGTACCAATTAAATACTTTGAAGTGTTGGGCATTCTGTGGGAGGTTCAGCATTCCACTTTTAATAATTATGACAGATTGCATGTCAGATTATTTAATCTGTTAAATATCAGACAGTTTATAGTGCTAACATAATGTTTACATTTAAAATTCATAACTTTTGTAAAAGTTGAAATAAAAAGTATAACTTGTTTTTATTAATCAAAATCTAAATAAAATTTTTGAGGAAATCAATTTACATATCTGGCAAGAAGCTTTTGAATATCAATGTTTCAATTGATGCAGTAACACACGGACTTTTTCAAAAACTTCTGGATTTTAGAGGTTTCTGAAAACATGATCCAGTATCTTGAGTTTATTTTATTTAAAAAAAAAAAAAAAAAAAAAAGTATTTTCATTTTCTAAAAAATTAAGGTGGTCATATATCTTCAAGCCTATCAATTTAAAAAATGCACATAGCTAGAATATTCATCAGTACAGACAAGCAAAAAATGAAAATAAATTATATGCCAAGGTGAAGGTCTGTGACTATAATTTAGATCAGCAGTAATAATGTCACAGCAATCATGACTAAAGCATCAGAAATAACTTGAAATACGTTTCATCTTCAGTCTCAACTTTACAAATATTTGCTTAATCTATTGACTTATTGAATTTTGCACTTTATATAGGTGAATATTTTTGCATTTATATAGGTAATCATAAGGTCGGGATGTTTTTTGTTTTGGTTTGATTTTGTTTGTTTTATTTTGTTTATTTTTTTTCTTTGTTCGTTTCTTAGTTTGTTTTTAAATCTTTTAATAATAGCCAACATTTTTGGATCTTAGAATGTCATAGATGTGCCTACATGCTTTATACTGTGAAGTTATACCTGTTTACCAAAGTGGCCTACTATGTCAAACTCATCCCATGATACTTTTGACTTGACCCTTCATGTCTCTGCAGCCTTGTTATTGAAGCTGATAATGGGATCTCTTCTCACTTTCATTTCAATCCTAAGGATTGTTATCTTAAAGCTGCTTGTATAGGTTGCAGTGTACAACTGTATACTAGCTCATTCCACCCACTGAAGCAAAAATTACAGGATGTCAGAAGTCACGGGTATAAAATGAATATCTCAGGAAAATCACAAAACTCAGAACTCTGGGGACAGCCTCTGTGAGAAGTATTTGTTCTTCTTGATGAGAAAGCTCTTTCTTACCATTTTTTTTTTTTTTTTTTTAATGCTTTTAACACATAGATAGCATTGAGTCTGTTATGTACAGTATCTGAATTGAACTTTTGTGTGAGAGGAATAAAATTAACTCTTGTCACCCTTTACATAGGAGAGTGCTTGATATACAAATATAATGTCTTCACCTGTTGATTAAGGATCATTTATAACATCCAGTGGTGGATTGTATATGCCTGGTGGATACTTTAGTCCTGCCTGTTCCAGCCATCTTAAATATTTGATTACCTGTTTGCTGTGTAAAACCTCTCACAGGTGTTTCCATTACAACAAGTCTTTTAGATAGAGTCCTAAAATACTAAATTTTTCAACAGTCAGGTGCTAGCTATGTGAAGAAAAGGCTATATCTCTGGAAAATCTATATTCAATAAAATAAAATAAAAGAAATAGTATGTGTTTTAGAATTCAATATTAATTTAATTATATATAATCATCAGTTACTGTAAACATCACATGTGATATGTTAGGTTAGTAAATCATAACAAGTGTCCTTGTATTTAATACACACCATTATAAGGAATTTGTTTATGCTGAGGAACAGTCAAACAACAACTGAAGATAAGAACAAACTGACTGTAACCTCACAGGTTTTTTATCAGTTTTCTCACAACCCCACATAGGTGATATTAGTTTATAACCTTGAAATCATGCACTGTAGGCCCCTAGTGGGCCTAGTGGGCTCCCTTACTCCTACAGTAAAGCAAAATACTGTGCAGAACTTTGTATCATATCTCCAATAAACCAGTGCATATACCATTCAATGAAGTTATTGACTTATGTGTCTAAATCTAATAAAATTTGCCTTTTCTAAATGCATTGATTTTTTCTTTGTATTTTGGTGCATTGTTAAAATGTACTTCATAGATGGGGAGTGGTATAAGATGGTCACTGTCCTAAAACAAATACATTTCAAAACAAAGCTAAACAAACTAAACAAAAAAACAATGTCTAGTCAAAGCATGTTGGGTTTTAATGTTTCCATGAAAATTATTTAGGAACCTGAATCACCTTTTCCTATGTTATTTGGCCAGAACAGAATATTTCAAAGCTGTCACTTTCAAGATCAGTGGTGTATTAAGATCTCTTTCACCTGGCATTGGGTATACAATCGACACTTCATTCATTGGATATGTGTTTTTTGTGTTTGTTTGTTTGTTTTTGTTATTATTTTCCCTAAAAATGAAAAAAAAAAACAAAAAAACACAAACGTCTTCTAGATCAATGTTTATCACATGCTTTCTAAATTAGTATTACTATTAGATGGTTATTCTTGAAGGACCTGTGATATGTGATCCTTCAAGGTGCCAACATACAGAAATGCAAAAAAAAAAAAAAAAAAACAGAAGCAGAACCTTACATCAACGACCTTACAGATAATGCAGTATGAAATGTAATTTAGATTTTTTTTTCTTAGGAATTCATTAATGTCTTCCAGTTTTGAGATAAAATGAGTTTATACATGGCTGCAGGAGAACTTCATGCAAGCTTCACGGTTTTGCCATTCAACCAGATGAAATTCAGTGATTTTGACTGATTTTCAGTTTGCATTTTTACTTTTCTTTGAATGAGAAACTCAAAGTGAACCTCGAAGGAAGGGTGGGATAGCAGGTGCCAACCCACATGGATCAAATCGTAACAAAATGTTCACACTAACATCTGTGAAACAAAACTGTGAAGTTTCATACACAGATATCTGCAGAATATATTTTGTCAAGGCAATGAAGTATACATATATTTATGTTGGATTGCATTATTTCATGTACTGAGTGTCTTCGTACCCTTCCTGTTATTCACTAGAGAAAAGCAGACTCAAAGGAATCTTGATGTGGTTTTGAGAAAACTACCTTACAAAAAGCAAAATAAATTTAATTATCTCTCTGAATCATTCTGAATATCTCACTGAATTTTTTGAAGAAAAATTGTGCAAAATTTTGTTGGAAGTTAATAATTTGAAAGTGATTTCTGAAATTCACATGCTACATTTGTATTTTTTCTTCACAGAATCCTTTCCCTTATATATATAAAAAAAAAAAAAGACTAAGAAATCTTAAGAAATCAATCTATACTTACATATTTTTGTCAAATCAATAGGTATTCAGTTAGTTGCAATTGTGTTTATTAGTGTTTATTAGTATTCCGTAAACAAGTGCATTCTCATATTCAGAAAAATAGGCTTAGTTATGGCTACTTCAAATATAGCTAGTCACGTAAAACAAAACTAGCAAACAAAATACAAAAACACTTACAGACGTATTTCAGATGTAAAAGAAAGAATGATCCATACAAACCATACAAATTTGGTAATCAAGTGACAACAGAAATCTTAAATGTAAAAAGAATCTTGTCAACTTAAGTTTCAATTTAAAAAGAAAGGAGGAAAAGGAAAAAGAAGAAGAAGAAGAAAATAAAAAGAAAAGTATTTTTGTGGAAAAATAACTGAGATAAAAAATTAAGTTCATTGTTTGTTTGTTTGTCAGAAGAAAAAAAAATGATTACTGCATATAGCCTCTAGTGAGTTGATTCTTAATTTTTGTGATTACATACATGCATTTGATGTGAACTATTTTATGAAATTTTAATTAGAAAATCTGAAATTAAACAAAAAACAAGATGTAAGAGATACAAAGTCTTTAGTATTATGTGAATGATTAAAACATACAGAATTCCCTGTTTAGCAAGGAGTTAATTGGAATTGCCTTTACTCCTTCCCTTTAATAACATATAACTCGTGGGTGTTCTGTTCCATTATGCAGTTATTATTTTATTTATGCAAATACTAAAACTTAGATTAACTTAATTCTCATAAATCTGCATTTGATTTTATTTAATAGATTAGCAGATCATTCTATGTATCTATATATATTAGTTTAATAAATACGATGTGTAAGAAACTGAAATAACCTCACAATATGCTCTCTTGAGTTTCTGAGTCATTTGCTACTTGCATACTGACAAGTCTAGAATAACTATGGCATCCAAATCTCTTAATACAATTCAACTCAACTCTGGTTAGATTTTTTTCTAATTGCTCCAATATCATCACCTCACCACCACTCCCACCATGTTTTGATAAGCCTTTATCACAGCCTTTTCAAAGCTTAATACCATAATGTGGAATCGATGAACAAATAAAAATAAACAAACAAATAAAAGCACACTAAAAGAGAACCTTTTAAGCCATCATGTGAGTGAGTTATCTAAAATGACTAATAAGGAAATGTGGAGTACAGTACTGTATTTTAGATCCTTTCTTTACCCTTGTTTTAACCTGGCTGACAGGAAAAGGCTTAACTCATTATCATCAGAAGTTAAAAAGAACAGGGAGTCTATAAGAAAACTAGAGATGTATGTCCTGTTTCTTCCTGAAGGGGTTATATGCACCACTTGACATGCAAATATTTATCTTAAACAGAATTCATGATAAATATGTTCATAAAAGCAAGCTTGACACCAAATGTCAGCTCCAGGCTTAGACACTGAAATTTTAGCATGTAGACTGAGGACAAGAGTATTCTAAAAATCATTTCTCCATTTTATTTTAAACCAGGTCTTCAGATCTGGAAGCATCATCTTCTTTTCTTCCAGTGTCATTCTAAAAGAACTTGATGGATGCCATTGCATTTTTTTTTTTTTTTTTTTTTCATGAGGTCATGAAAAGCCATAAGGCTTTCTTGAACACTCATCACACCAAACTTTCTTAGAAAATGCAGTTAGAGGGATATTTACTTATTTCAAAAATCCAGTGAATATTTGGCATGACTCAAGCATTAACTTAGTTAGAGAAACAGAACAGAAGTCTGAGAAACAGAACAGAAGTCTGTGATTAGTTTTTTTGTTTGTTTGTTTGTTTGATTGATTGTTTTTTGTATGTGGACATCCACACATAATATAGAAGCTCCCAAGGTAAATGTAAACTGGAAATTTTGGGGATAATAATTCTGAATTTATGTCCATGTATCTCTTTAAAATGTATTGTGCCCTGCTCCTCTAAAATCAAACCTGTTTAATACAGCTTAATTTTTAAAGATTTCCCACCTTATTCTCCTCTCAAATGTAATTTTGTTTGTTTGTTTGTTTCAAAAAGAGGCTCAGTTTAATTGTAGTTAGCTTGATCATTAGCTAACTTTGATTTTCAACAACACTATCTCTTTAAGCATTTTATCTTATCCATACACTTACACTGTCTGAGGAGAACAAAACAGCCCCAAGGCTCTATGTTTACCTCTGTAGATAAGGCAATGACCATTTACAAGTGGTAGTTCCTGCCTAGAGTCTAACAAGGACTGAAATGAAAGAAAATCATTCAAGTCTGAAATCTACAAAGGTCAATAAAAAAATTATTATTTTTTCTATTGGAGTAAACAAAGAGAGCAACATTCAGATCACAGCTCCCTCCTAATGCTAACATTAATTTAGGTGAATTATCCCTCAGAGATTCAGAGGAAACTGATTTCTCAAACGTTAGGACTAATGGGATGCATTCTTAATGCTGACATAAATGCACTATCTTTCTATTTCTGTTTTGTCCTTTTCCAATATAAAGTTATTTTATCACCTTCTGGTCTCTTAATCCCAAATCATGCTGAACACTTAAACCATTCAATTAATTCTTGCTGTCCTTAAGAAAACAGAAATGCTGATTGCTTGCATCCATCAAATTCTTTGTTAAAAAAAAAAAAAAAAAACGGGGGGGGGGGGGAGTTTTTTGTTTGTTTGTTTTTGTTTTTGTTTTTGTTTTTGTTTTTTCTTCACTGCTTGATTTTCTTACTTTATTTGTCTGGCTGCTGAAGTGGTTCACTTTCCTTCACCCCGTTGCTTAAAAAGAGAAACTCTCCAAAAATAGTTTGACTACACAATGAGTAAAAAAAGTTAATTAAATTTGGAAATCATTTTCAAACATGAAATAATAAAAATTAGGACATGCTAAAGTTGTACCAATTTCTTGAAAACAGACAAACAAACAAAAATGATTAAGGAAAAAAAAATGATTTGCTGCTTTTTGGATTAGAAAGAAAGATGTCTTTGATTTCCTGTCAAACTTAGTTCAACACTATAGTTATTTGATATTAACTTCTCTAATCCAACCTTCATAATTTCACAAAAAAAATATTTATTTGAAATGTATATATTTTTTCACTGTTAGTCTCCATCAAAGGATTTGGGATTTTTTTAATATATATTTCTAGTTAGTCTATTTTTAATTATTGAAATTTTAACAAATTCAGCTAATACCCAGGCTGAAACATCCTGGGGCAAATCTTAGCAAGACTGAAACTTTATGGAAGTATTTAAAAATTCTCTCATAATAGAGTTTTATAATGGAAATACTGTCAGATCCTGAATAATTGTGCTGTTGTGTGCATAATGAATGTTGTATTCTGGAAACTAAGTAATGACATATGCTATGTAATGGATATTTCTATGGAAACTGTGGTGTACACATCATGTGTACTGAATAGTTATTAATACAATGAAACTTAGATTACACTTAATCATTCTTTATTAAAATGAAATCTAATTGACCTGTGACCACATAGGACAAAGGTAATAACAATTCAATGATAAAAATGATAAAAATCCACGTTAGATATGGAACTAATGCAAGTTTTAGAGTTTTCCAGACCATTAACAATATCCTGTTACTTAATTTCAGTGCTACTAGGCTCAGGATTGGGGGGTGGGGTTAAGGGGGAAATAGATATAAACACTGCTTGTTCTTGTGTCTCTGAGGCTGTTCAACTACACAACGAAAAGAAAAACACAAAAAGTTCATGATAAAGATCATAGACCATAGAAGTTTAACCCATTAAAAATGTTTGTAAAATGTCTCAAACTGAGGTTCTTCAATTGCTTACCTGACATCTTTATATTGTGTCTAAAGGGGTAGACACTATATGGTAACAGACCAGGTGAGATATCCCTCCAACAGTTCAGGGGTGAATGCTTCAAATCATCTATGTATTTATTTTGAGTTTTTGCCTAAAGAGGTTGTAAAAAATGAAGGCACTTGCAAAGTAATCATATTAAAACCACTTTTCTCTTTGCATTCATCTAGTTACAGGAATCACAAAGTTCTCTACTCCAGACTAATGGGTTATTGAAATTTGTTTATAACCTTTGATAATAGATTTGATTTTATTAAGGTAATTATTGAAGTATGTACTTACCATTAAACGTCTTCTAAATTTCTTCAAAGAAAAATGACAAAAGCATGCTTAAAATGGAACATATATCTCATGTACATCTGTAAAATTGAGATAGTATTCCAAAGAATATATGTGGTTTGACATCACACTTATTAAAATTATGTATAATTTTTATTCAAAAGTATACTCTCATAAGGTAGCCTGTGTGCTAAAAGAACTTGTCCAAAAACATTCATAGAATATTCCAAAAATAATTCCAAAATATTCCAAAAATAGTTCTAAGATGTGCAAAGCACATGCCTGTATGAGCATAGGAGTGTTGCTTCAGCTATAAAATAAGAAGCTACATCTTAAATCCAATCCCTTTCTCTAGGCTTTGGGTAAATACCAAATTTTTATGAGGACTTTCAGTTCTTAGAGTGTTGTCACATTTAGCTTTTTCTTACAAATTAAAAGCCTAAAGAGATTATGTGTACTTTCTAACCAATATGCATCAGGCTATTATTTTCCCATGAGACAGTAGCTCCATTTCACATTCATTCTTCTCCATGAAGGATTTGAGAATATCCTGAATATCCAGTGAACTGTGGATGATCAATATTGTAAGCATAATTGTATATGCCTGTATATACCTTCAATTCTTCTGTGCAAGTAATTGCTTTCTCATTAAGTCTTTGTATTAGTGTGGTGGTTTTACCATGCTGGGCAGCTGAACACCACAACCGCTCTCTCACTCCCCCTCCTCAGATGAGGAGAGGAAGAAGTAAAGGAAAGAACAACTCACGGGTTGAGATAAGGATAATTTAATTAAAGGGAAATATATATATATTAAGGAAATATTATTAATTAACAATTCAACTAAAGGAAAAAAAAGGAAAGGGGAAAAGGGAGGGGGAAAGGAAACAACAAAACAAAACAAGTAAAGGCTATGTGGAAGTGCAGAGGAAAGAAATGATTCTCTACTTCCCACAAATGAGCGATGCTTGACCACGTCCTTGAAGCAGGGCCTCAACGCATATAGCCAGTGTTCACGAGGAGGACAAACATTTTCACAATGAAAGCCCACCCCTCCCCTCTTCCTCCTTTTTCCACCTTTTATTGCTGAGTGTGACATCATATGGTATGGAATATCTCTTTGGTTGGTTTAGGTCAGCTGCCCTGGTGATGTTTCTTTCTCACTTTTTTGCCCACCCCCCAGGAGGGTTAGAGAAAGTCCTGATGCTGTGCCAGCACTGCTCAGCAGCAGACACAACACTGGTCTGATACCACTGCTGTTCTAGCTCCAAGTGCAGAGCATGGCACTGTATGGGCTGCTGCAGGGAAAGTTAACATCCCAGCCAGACCCAGTACAATTATCTATGCTGAAAAGTTTAGTTTTTATTTAGTTTTTAATTTTACTGAAATTATGAAGGTACTAGACTTTGCTTTAAATAACATTTTAAACTACTAACAACAGTTAGTCATAGAAGTTAGAATTAGGGAAACGTAGGGAAAAGTATAACTTCACACCAAAATTGTACTCACTGATTCATGTTTCTACAGTTACTACTCAAAAACTATTTAAGCCAGTGTCTATTGACAGTGGCAAGTAACAAAAGCTTAGAGAAAGAGAATAAAAATAAAAATAATAATAATTAAAAAAAAAAAAAGATTATGAATACTTAAATTTTCCTAGAGTTAACGTCCCAGAGATCAGTAGTTGATGTCTTAGGGACCTCCTGAACTGAGAATTTCATGAGACTATTTTTTTTCACAGTTGCTAAAGAAAATATTCTCAAAGAACTTTTAGACTCATTATTGCAAATAGTTCCCAAATTATAGAATTCCATTGCTTTTTATATATATTTTTCCCCTTTTTTTCCTTACCTAATGTCAAATAATTTCACCAAACAGAAATGTTCTTGAACTATTAAAACTTTTTTTTATTAACCTCTTATTTATTTATTTATTTATTTTGTTCAGTTTTATGCCCTTCTGCTAAATCTCATCTTTATTTATATTTTTCACAAGGCAGAGTTCTATTTAGCTTCTCTTTATGTAGAAGCCATTCTTATGGAAATACTTGACAGAAACATATATTTTAAAAGTTTATTATTATTCACTATTATTAATATTGGTTTTATTATTTTATTCTTCTGAAATATTCTTTCAGATTTTGCTGACTAAATGGCACATAACAATCAAAATTATCATGGCTGTATAATTAGTTCTGATTTTCTTCCTTTTTTTTTTTTTTTTTTTTTATGGTCTTATTTGTTTATTTAACCAAGCAATTGACTATGGTTTTGAGATAATTATTTTAAATTATTCATGTCCATTGCTTTCCCTGTGCCCTTTTGCCCTTTAAAGAAATTATTCATAACTTTTTAAAAAAAATTTTCTATAATTATTAAGTGGATATATCAAACACCATCAGTATACAGCATTTTTTTTTATTTTTTTTTTGTAAACTTATTTATACCAAATATTTTACCTAAATATCTAAAGTATCTAAATTGTTGAGTAATCTATACTGAAATTTCATTTGCAATGAAATTCTTCCTAAGATGCCCAGAAGTATGAGAACAGAATTTTGGTTATATTAAAAACACCAGTACATGAAATGAATGAAAAATATGCTAGAAAAATAATGAAAACTGTTCAAACTCCTCCCTCCTGACCTTAAAAAAATAAAAGAAAAAGAAAAAGAAAAAAAGAAAAAAAAAAATATTCCTTTGTTTATTCTGTTTGAATGCATTGTTTTCAATGACATAATGATATACATTTTGTATATATACATATTACTATATATATTTTTAGTTAAAATTTATCAAGTGAAAGCAACCTTCCTTAAAATAGTTAACTTAAATTCAAAGAGAACAGATGTTAGAATGTTGCAATTAAATGAATAACTTTAAATTATGTTCATTAATCCACAGCCTTGATTTAGACTAGGATAATCCCAGGTTTTGGACTTAAACCTAAAGAGGCTTTGGAGATTCATATTAACCTTCTGAAGGGCATTTTATAAAGTCAGTGCCATGGCAGAAAGTGATTATTAACACAAGTGGAAGCTGTGGAATGAGGCATAGCTGCCTCTCATTTCATGACAATAGCACTTACAGCAGGAACTATGGAAAGAGATATAGCAAATAGTTGTCAGGGCACAATGGGATCTAGGGACTCCCTGTCAGTCTGGAGGCTGTGGACTGGTAAATTCTCTCAGGGTGGTTCACCCTGGGAGCAGCGGGAGACAGCCTCACCAGCCCCACCCACAGTCCCAACACCCTAGCCAGGAAGCAGGGCAGGCCCATGGGGGTCATAGAAATAAAATAAAATAAAGTTTAAAAGTTGCTATTATTCTAACTCTGTGCGTTTCCGGGTATCAAGAATTTGCTAAAAAATTTGAACTTATGTAGGTGAATATACTATAAGTGAATACTAAAATCTTCAGAAATCTTAGTCTTAGCTGATGAGTATTCAAAAGATGTCAATTCACATCTAAATATCTAAAGAAAATATTTGTGCAGTATTTGGGTCATCAAGTCCCTTAATTATCAGCTACTTATTTGATTAAATATTTTCAGATAACAAAAAATTGCTGATAATAGTTGTATAAACTCAAAATTTTGACAGTAGTGTTTAAATTTGAGAGCAGATGTGAAAGGAACACAGTCAAAACTGAAATATTGAGAATGCATGTATTTTAAGATGTTATAGGGTTAGATTTATTACAGGAAAAACATACTAAGTGTAAATAATACATAATAACAAGAGCTGCATAACTCTAAGTACGTTTTTCCTTTAAGAACTTGTAAAACTTTGATAATTTTAAATTTTCTGTATGCCCCAGTACTTTTCAAAATTTTGCCCTTACTTTCTTTTCCAGTTTCATGTATTAAATTGGATTCTGCTGAAAATAAATGATAATGCAATGAAACATAAACTGGGTCCATGAGAACTTTAATCAGTTATTTGCTTTAATTTTGCACCACAGTGGGAAATCAATTACATAAACTATTTTACTATACTCTCAATTTAATCAATTTTCTTTCATCTATGAAAGATGACACAGTGCTATTTTTGCAATATCCCTCCTATTTTCTTGTGTTCCAAAAAACTGCTCTATTTATGTAGGTTAAATCAAATCAAATAAATAAAAATATATATATATTTAATTAACAATATATTATTAACCAGCAATCAATGTCAAGGATCAATATCAGTAATAAAACAGGAAAAAAAAAAAAACAGGAGAAAAAAAAAAAAAAAAAAAAATCAGCCACATACAAAATGTTAATAAACACCTACAAATTTCTAAATATCTTTCTATAAAAAAAAAAAACAGGGCATTGTAATCCTTCAGAAATACTTATTCACAGTGTTTTGGCCACACACACACTCTCACAGGACATATGGGACATATGGGCTATAATCAGTCCCCCCCTCTCCTGGTACTGCAGGGTTACCTGTACTTGCATACATCTGTGTTGGATATTCCTGCTTTATGTTTATTCATGATTTTTGTCTAGCACCGTGTGGGTGACTGAGCTCTAGAACCATTTGTGGAGTCTCCTGTCTTGAAGAACTTTGAGAGTTGTTTTGAGGTGGTCCTGGGCAACCTACTCCATGTGTCCCTGCTCAAAGAGGGGGGTCGGATCAGCTGATCTCTTGAGGTCCTTCCAACCTTAATATTTTATGATTTTGTGATCCTGTGCCACTCTCTACACCTTGCTTGTTCATCTTTAATGTGCATGCCAGTGATGAAGTCCCCCCACGGGGCCATGTACCACTCCCCAAGGTTACAACTCACATATTGAGTAACCAGTACTGCTGCTTCAGGAGTTGGTGCAGGCTGCTCACAACATCTGAACATCTGAGCATCACAGCCTGCTGCCCTGTCCAGCCTGGGCAGCAGTTCTAGCAGTACGAAACCAGCCCCCCACTACTACTCTTTACCCTACATGGTCTGTACTCCCATGTGACAGATGTTCATGTTACTTTAATATTTCCTTGCAGGTTTACTCCTCTTTTGTTTCAACAATCTGTTCAATATATGCTGGTTGTTTATGTTGTCATTTTCCTCGTTAATACTCTCAGCTGGTGGCTGATGGTCATATCTTTAATATGATCATTTTCTTCCAAACCATCCACCAGTTTTATATATATGATCCACACGTCGATCATATATATCAATACCTACAGTCACATTCCTATTTTTAGAGGTGTTGTCTAGAAATATTTTAAGATGGGAAAGGTCAGATTCTTAGTGATTTTAAACTAAAATCATTTAATTGTGGACTACTGGCAGTTTAGTTTAGGGGCAGACAGTTCTTTAAGATTTTTTTGTTATTTATTTCTCCTTCTAAGGAATCCTTTTCAGTTAAACTTATGTAAATCCTCCTTATTCATGGTAGACTGTAAGAATGTATAGAAGTATCCACCACTGAAAGCAGCAGTTGAACTGTCTTACTTTATACATGAATATGATTAGACTGGTGATTATAGTCTTTCACATAGCACTGGAAAAATAATGCATCTGCTACTGCTTTGTAACCCGCAGTATCTGTTAATGTTAATGCTGGTTATTTCAATGCTGGCTGCCCATAAAGTGTACTGCTTAGCAACGTTTTTCAAGTAATAGCCAGTACCAGTATTTCACAGAAATTCATAGTATTAATCACACAGACATTTTGTAAATCCATCTTGAGGAAACGTGTGTGTTTAAGGGTGTACAGACAATGCCCTTAAAACAAACAAACAAACAAACAAACAATTTTTTTATTATTATTTTTTTTTTTCTTTAACATAAATTTTACACAGTAGCATCAAAACCAAGAAAAACATTCTGCTGCAACATTAGCTTGGATGACATGCTGAGAGCAATGGCAGAGTTAGAGAGCTAAGTACTCTGAGCTACACAAAAGCATAGTTAACATGTCACATAAAGGTCAAACTTCTTAAAAATTTATTAGTATGATATATTAACTTAGAGAAAAATATTTGCATTTCCTTACTTTTCTCTATCAGCAGATAATATGCACTGAACTGCTACCAGTTTTGCATTGAGGAAAAAAGTCTTGCAGAACTTATTTTTTTAAAAAGAACTTATATTAAATTCATAAATGTAAAGTCATATTATGCAAAAAACAAACAAACAAACAAACAAAACAAAACAAAACAAAACAAAAACTGAAATATATGACAAAATGTTTTCAGTCTTCCAGTACTCAGGCATTTTTGAATATTGCATATGTTAAGGAAAAATACAATAGAATTGTAGAATCATTAAGGTTGGAAAAGATCTCCAAGATCATCTGGTCCCCCTACCACCAATGTTACCATAATAATTAATAATTGATCAATGCTTGTAGTATATAAAACCTGCTTTGGAAATGTAGACCTACATTTATAAGGCATATATATATTGAAGGTTACTCCAACACTTCAGATACGTCCACAGAGCCTTCTGTAGAACAGCGCTCCAAAACTTACCTTTGGGAAAAACAATATAGTGTTGTTATCTTTACAGTTTGATTATAACAGCTACAGCTACAGTTCTATTACTACTGAAGCTACTATTACAAGAGTAACATACCACAGCAGAGTATGACATTTACTAGGCTATTGTAAAGCCTCTAGAAGCCATCAAGAATTTGCTTAGTGTACTACAGAACATGTCAGAGCAATTAATTTTATGATACAAGGCACCACTGTGAATAAAAACACCTCCAGCTTTCAAAGTGAATGTTTTGTAACCAGTGTGATAAAGCACGAATTTAAGTTAAACCAAAAGAATTTCTGGAGCACTGTCTTTTTCCACATACCATATTTTATTACAAAAAACAAGAACAAATCACACAAACTGAGAATAAAAATTAGCAATGTGTATTATGAGTATGTCAAGCTTTTACGGGAGAGTAGATTTGAGGTAGGAAAAGAAACCCATACAAAACCCAGTTTTGTATGAATATACTGAAATTGGAGTGGATTGAAACTGCGACTCGTGCCTTCTTAGTACATAGTTCATGTTTCTTCTAGAAGAAATTCTAGAAAATATATATTAAAGTGGACTGAGAAAATATCAGGATAAAACTGATTAAAAATATAGGGAAAAAAAGGGAGGGGAAGGGAAGGGACAAAATTCATATTTTCTATTCTTATCTTCTATGGAAAATAAAAAGTCAGTTTTCCACATTATTACTTCTGAGCTATTTAATATTCTGAATCTGTTGGCCCAAAGTCAGTTTGCCCAGGAATGCATCTAATATCCAGGAAAGAGCACCAGGTACATGACTTGGTATAAAGATCGACTTTATACTGATTTTATACTGGTTTACAATTAAAATCTCCTTCTTAGAAGTTAAAAAAGAGATGTTTATTTCCATTTCTCTCCTTCATGCAACAAAAAGTACAGGCTACTTTATAGTATGAGGGCATTTATTTTTCCAAAGTATACAAATGGTAATCAAACATCATAATCAACTTTTGAAACCCAGTTTTACTTGTTCAAATAAACCTATTTGTTTTTTTTTATGATGTTGGTATTGCTATGGATGATACACTGATATTCCTGAAAACAACATCTGCATTAAACATTGCTTTTCCTCTTGAGTTTTGCAACTTGCACTTAAAGAAGTGGTTTCATAAACCCTGTGTGGTGAAGCCAAAAGCGCTAGGAGTAGTACAGGGAAATCTAACATAACACTCTCCTTTTTAGCTATTTGTTTTCAGCCAAAACAAACTTGCATCTCAAATGGCAATTCCAGTCAAGGAAATGCAGCAACTTATTTCTTAACAGTAGCCTTGAAAAAAATAAAAAATTGAATATACTGATAACACTTTCCAAAGAGTATAAGAGAAACAGCTAAATATATAATTATCACTATTTTGTTTATTGAAGAATAACACTAACAAAGCAAATAATGAAATTATATTATCATTTTATTTTTCTAGCATTCTTGCTCTTAAGAGGTAATGATATTCCCTACAAACACACAACAATCATTAACAGCAGAAAATACATTAATCTACTCAACATCAATATTTATTTATATTTCCATAATTTATATCTAAGGTATGAAAATCTTGGACTAGTCTTGCCCTTATCCTCCTAACAGATCAATTTTCTAAAACTCTTTCTGCAATAACTACTAGAACTCTGATCACACTCTGAAATGTCAAAATCACTGTATTTTTTATTCCAGAAGTACTTGGTAGTTGTCCTAAATTATTCAAATTACATATATTGCAGATACACAATTATTTTACTAGTATTAGTACATACATAAAGTATTTTAAATGTATAAATTATATACATGTATATGTATAAATCTGGAGAACAAGTCTTATGAGAAGCAGCTGAGGGAGCTGGGACTATTTAGCCTGGAGAAGAGAAGATTTTTTTTTTATTTGAAATTATTAAAGGTTTTCAACATGATTACATAACCATAATTAACTCCATTGATATATTTCAAAAACGTTTAAACTCTTCCACAGATTTGCTACAAGAAGAAAATCCAACACCAAAATCAAGCCAAACCAAACCAAATCAAAAAAAATATTTTCAGAGATCAGACATATAAATAAATATCCCACTTGCTGTGAAATGTGATCTAGCAAAAAATAAAATGTTTTCATCAAAGTGCAATCTTTTGTGGCAATTAATGATACCATTTCAGATGAAAGTGTAACTCGGTTCATCTAAATGTGTTTCAAACAATTAAGTAAGAGATCCAAATAACGCACTGAAAAAGAGAGGAAAAGAAAGAAATTTTACTTTCAAATGCAAGAATTCTTAAGCTTTCAGAAAATGGAAAAAAAAAATCTTTTTTTTTTTTTTTTTTTTTTTTTTTTCTGTATGCATGACTGAAATTCTTAATTACTATGACTTTTCTTTTGTGTTCTTTGGACAAGAAACATTATAAGTTAGAAGTTAAGATAAATGATTTGAAGAGATGCTTGATATAATAACAGCAATGGAGTGTGCTACAGAACATTAATAATATTAGAATATTTATCTTACGTTACACAAGGGGAACTGCAATAACACTAATTTTAAAAGAAACAGAGAGACTGACTCTTAGATGGCTCATTACAACTAAGTTTCTTTTTCTTTTCTTTTTTTTTTTCCTTTTTCCCCTAAAATATATGACATAGACACATAGAAAAATAAGTATATTTTTTTTCCTAATGAAACAGAAAAGTCTTTAATCCTTTGTTTCAACAATAAAAAAATATGACAAGCTCTAAGAAATAATGCCCTGATGTAGTGAAATTCTTGCTGGCGCAACTTTTGTAAAGGAGATTCTATGTCTTCTCTCAGTGCAGTCTCTTTACTGCGATGGTGAGGAAGAGATGAGAGGATGTTAACTGGAGTGTAGTATACTATTTTTATCAGACCTTTGGCTGGCAAAAAAAAAAAGTTGACTAAAATCTGTGAACTTAGAGTTATGTTTCCCATTTCTTTACAATAATGATGTTCATACAATATAGCATGTTTACATCTATTTTAGACTGAAGCACATATATATATATGAAGCTATATATATATGTATATATATATAATATATATACATATAAATAGCACCGCTAACTTAGTCTGAGATGTTTCGTTGGTAAAAATCAACACAATACCTTTGGTGTTGTGCTCACATTTTTCACATCTGAATTTTCCTCAAGCATTCATATATAGTTAAACAGACTAGCTCCGGAGATTTGTACACATGAAAATTAAACCATGGAAACTGTAGGCAGAGTAAAAGAGTCATATATATCTACATCATCAACATTTCATTAGACATGTAACAAGTGTTCACAGAAACACACTGCAACAACATCAAAACACACACACACACACAAACCCAAAAGCATGGAAAATAATTCTGAAGGAGACTGTCTATTTTGAATGTCTTTTTTCCTGCATTTTCATCCTAGAAAAACAATACAGCTTTTTTAAACAACCTTTTAAAAATGTTTTTCCTTCTTTACCCTGAATCAACCGTCTGAGATATCCTTTATTGTATGAAAATTAACAGAATATTGACTAAATATTTCTGTTTAGATATATTGCATATTTTGTTACTGAACTTAAGCCCCTGTTTTTTTATTGGAAATTCACAGGCATTTTATGATATTAAAATCATCAAAGCAAATAAAATATTTTGATATGTTTTTATTAAATCCCTTATTTTTTTTCCATTCTTTATTTGATAATAATATAATACTTTGCCAGAGTAGCCTTTCTCTAGACCATGTTCATAAACGTGGACTGTTACAACCATTCCTTTAGAAGCAGCAAAAGGAAGCCTGAAGCTTCTTGAACAATGATACAATTAGAATGAAACTTCATTATTCTTTAAAGAATAATGTTTCCTATTAGACAGAGATCACAGAAAAAATACTAAAGGAGATCTGTAGGATACAAGATTGCTTACAGACTGATTCAGCAGTACAATCACTTTTGGTGCAATCTCAGCATGAATGGAGTCCCCAGAGAGCATGTTGCTATCTGATAGCACTACAGTAAGGGAAAAATCAAACTACTTTCAGGAAGTAAATTATTTTGGGTTGCATTACACAGGAAAGGATTATATCTCAGATTGTCATTCTTCCTAGGATCCAAAAGCAGGTTTATAAAAGCATTTCAGTTTCAGTTTCATCTGAAGATAAAGCCCAAAATACAGAACTGTTCAGCAGTTGTAGTGGAGCAAAAAGAAACTACAGATTTCTTCTTTTGTGTTATTGTGATCCCTAACCAAGATTTCAGTTAATACCTCTTCCTTGGTATGTAACTCAAAATATACTTTTTTTTTTTTTTCTTTTTACTTATTTTTCCTTTTTAATTCACCGAATAGAGTTCCGTGTCTGAAGAACATACTTAGACATGAATTATTTGTTCCAAGCACAGAAGTGACAATTTAAGGTGTCATTGTAAATTATCTGCTTTTATTAATTAGCAAATATCCACTGAATCAAGTCTTAGAGCATTTGTTAACATATTTTTCATTTAAAGATATCATATGCAAAATTGCTCCAGGAATTTGAATTCTCAGTAACATCTCCTGTAGTTTTAGGAATACATGTCCAAAGCTGACAAATTAGTCATGCAGCAATGAAACTCTTAGAAAACTTAGTTACAAACATTTGGAAAAATAGGGAAGAATAATTTTATTTAAAAAGTTTTCATTTTGTTTTGTCTTGTTTTGTACAAGAGGCTTGTGTTTGAATACTGTAGTATACTTTTCACTGTATTATGGTATAAGTTCTGTGTTTAATTCTCCAGGTAATTAAACATAATTTTCAAAGTTTTTATGAAACTAATTTTGCTGATTTCCTACAGAAACATCTTCCTTGTTTAGAAAGAAGCTATTTCAAAATTTATGCTATAGCACCATACACTCTGTTGCTGTACTCAACACTGATCCTGTAACTGAAGTTTTGAGAGGAATGAGAGAGAATGAAAAATAAATGGAAGCTGCCATGGGTCTTCAAGCAGTGGAAACTCTTCAATATCTACCCTATTCATAGCAGGTCACAGAAAATGTATATTCAATTTTTACTACCTTCATAAGAGAGAAAATAAATGACATATAGCAAATATAACATATGAATAAAATTCAACATCTATTTGCTACCCCTTAGCTGGAATGTATATATTCTATGCATTTGAAGAACAATGTCATTATTAGAAATTGAAAAATGAATTGAAACATTTCATTGAATAGACAGAATATTTTATTTCTAAAATAAAACCATTATTTTTACAATGGTATTTAATCTTAATAAACAGTTTACGTTTTGGTTGAATGTAATATTATTTACAAGAGCAGTTGAGGATGCTTTCCAACATCAGGATTGCTCCATTGCCCTAGTAGATTATGCTCCTTTTGATAAACAGTCCCTTGTATATCATTGTTATATTGCTCATAATCAGAGTTGACCCTATTGCTGTTTAACTGTAAAATGATGCACTTTATAAAATATTTTATCTTGTATTGATATTAATTTAATATATTGCTTAATATATTTTAAATTATTTTACAGTCTTTTGAAAACTTTATATTTTATTTTTATTATTGTTCATACTTTATGTATGTATAACACGATATAGATGCCTGAAAGAAAATTTTGCAAATTGCATATATTTTATGTGAATTTCTAGATTTCGGTACTTTGTTTTGTTCCACAGGGGAGAAAGATGCCAACATAACAGAATTGCTGGTAAAATAGACCAGTCTGTTTCAAAGCCTATCAGACATCCTTCCTTCAACTAGATACCTAGAGAGTTAGCCCACTGACATGTCATATACTCAACTAGACATAAGATCAACTTTCCAGCTCATGAGAGAGCAGAAACACTTTTGAGACACATGAGGATTAGAGAGCTTTTCCTTACTCAGCAAGATAGCTGGGTGACTAACAAGGATAAGGTCAGATAGCTAGGCATCCTGAACAGCAGGGCAACTTAAAGAACTCTTACGACTCCTCAGAAAAGCCAGATGGGCAGGTGGCAACTTGTGAAGCTGGCCAGGTTTCACACCAGCCAAACAGGGACAGCTGTATATTAGGCAAGCTGAGAAGCCAAACAGCCTGCAGGTTTCTAGCCAGCCAGCTGCCTAGGGTCCAATTGGCAAGATAGCTGGTGAGCATGCTGGCAGAAAATCAGATAAACTAGCAGCTGGCGGCTTGGACAGCCTACGAGCCTTAATGATTTTCAGCAGTATTTTTAACACAATCTTCATGTTCCCAAACAATGATTCAGTTCTATTTTATTTTATTTTATTTTATTAATTATTTTTATTTTTTTCTGATAAAACCTTTTTTTTTAAAAAAAAAAAAAAAAACTCTCCATCTCTAGCATCTAGTTAAGGTTTGTGAACAAATCTTGGTACAATTTTACTAATTTTAGAACTACTAAAATAGTATTCTTCTTGAGAAGTCATGGGGTAAAAAGAGTACCTTATTTATTAGATTCAGTTGAAACTACTATTGCTTTCTCTACTTGTCACAGATTATAATGAGACAGGAAAATCTTAGAATGAAAGAGGGAGAATGGGACAGAGGGAGGATGAGGGGGTGGGAGAGAGTGGGGAGGGAGAAGGAGTATTGGGAGAGAGGGAGAGGGATTGAGAAGGTGAGGGGAGAGTATGGGAGGGGAATGGGGGGGAGGGAGAGTGAGAGCAAGTGAGGGTGGGAGAGATGGTGTGAGAAAGAGTGTGAGAGAGAATAAGGGGGAGAATGAGAGGGGAAGGAGTGAGAGAGAGGGAGAGAGAGGGAGAGAGTGAAGGGGGCATGGGAGGGGGAGGGAGAGGGAGGCAGTGTGGGAGAGGGGGAGTGAGAGAGGAAGAGTAAGAGAGATGAGGGAGTGGAAGATGGAGAAGTGAGAGGGAGGGAGAGGGAGAGAGATGGAGGGAGTATGGGATGGGGATGTGAGAGAAGGAAGGGAAGGGAGGGAGGGAGCAAGGAAGTGAGGGAGGGGAGCAGGGAGGGAGGGGGAAAAGTGAAATACATTCTCAGCAAAACAAAATATAGATTTTGATTCCTGGAATGATTAAAATACTTCCATGAAGTATAGATGTGAAATATATATATGTGAAATATAGACATTAAAAAGTAAAGCTGGCTAGCAGAGAAGTTAAGTGAATTAAAATTAACAAGTGAATGGTAATATCAACATTCTTCCCCCCTTTGCCTTAGTAGATGGTGATACTTTAAAAATATTTTCCTTCTAAAGAAACTATAGATTTTCTTTCACAACCAGTTTATCCCATTAATAAATTTTGTTTTCTTTTGTGTTTTTTGTTTGTCTTTTTGTTTTGTTTTAAATAAAAACCCAACTCAGCAAGGTTATTTGGTTAGATAGCTGCTTCTAATTTGATGAATTTTCCTACTGACTTTATTGGGACAATTTATATAGGTATGCACTAAGCTGTAGGTACACTGTTCTTTGCCCATACTATATGTCTACTAAAGTATTTGTATACAACTGTTTATGCTTTCATTTTAATTGGATGATATTGGTTCCTTCTAAATTTTAGGTCTGAGAGGCTGTTCCTTTGCCTAATTTATATCTGATGATGAGAATAGCTTCTTTTAGTTACAGGGATTTTTAGTTACAGAGATTCATATGTCTACAAATGATTTGCTCATTGTTTATTGTTGTTGATTTTACCTCTTTTCTCCATATTGCACTGATTTTCTGTGTTTTGCTCCCTCTCTATTCTTAATATGTATATACTAAAGTTTTCTGCACCAGATGACAGTGTTTTGTTTTACCATGTCAGAGAAACAAGAAATTATAAGCCCTTAAAGTTTCATATAAAATTAGATATAATTTTAGCAATTTTGCCTATTAATCTTTTAATAACCAGAAGAGTTTAAAACCTGGCTCAAAATTCAAAGAAGTCTTAATGTGGTGGTAGAAAACAGATTTGATTACTTCTCATATAACTGACAGAAAGAATATACATGTATTTAACTTAATAATTGTTTATTATGTTGATTATGTCATCTAAGAGAGATTTTCTGTTAGCCTGTGCTTTGCTAAAAATTTAGGTGCCCAATAATTACTACAGCATAAAATGTGTATGATGTGTTACTAACTCAAGCAAGCTTTGTTATTTCACTGCAAAATCAAAGAAAATAAAACCCAGGAAAACACACATCTTACTTAAAATCTATCATTAAATGTAAAGCTCTAACTTTAAATGGGAAATTAATTTAAACTTGTTCTCAATCTGTTAGCAGTTTTTAACAACTCACTTCATTTTAATAAACAGAAACCTCCACATGGCTAAAGTTAATCAAATTTATGTACCAAGATGAAATGAATATGTTTAAATATGTATGTATGAATATGTCTGTCTTATTACCTGATTCATATTATTTGAAACGTTACAGCTTTTAAAAACAGATTTCATTCATGAGATTATTAGTTTGCTTGGAACAGGGATTTTACCAGAATTATGTAAACATCTCTTAATAGTACAGAAATATGGGTTTAAAAAGCCTAGAGACTTCATGCAAAGCAGAATGTGCCAAATAAGTAGGCATGCAGAAAATAAGACAAGGAAAAACAAGCAACTATTCATATGGCTTCCTGGAATTCAGTACCTGTCTGCCCAAGCTGTGTTATCCAAATACTCAGAAGAATTTTACTTTTATATTAGAACTAGGCAAAATTTTAGAACTACTTTTTTTCAGTTCTATTTACAGGTAAATAATTATAAATAATTCCACATGCATTTTAAAAGTCTTAAATTCATAAAAGGATTGAACTTGTACTCAATTTTAACCAATATATTTCTAACCTTTTTTTTTTCCCACTCCATTTTTAGAGAGTAAGTAGTCCATGATATCATCAAGATTCATCAAAATATTTGCTTTAAATGTCTTCTAATTATAAACCTCTGACTTTTAAAAATCTCATTATTTTGACTGACCATGCACATTGCTACTGGTTCACAAGAGTGAAGAGTGCTTCACAATACAATGAAAGCTTCAAGCTTTACATGTTGCCTTCATCTTGAATTATGCCAAGGTAAAATCTTACGCAAAACCAGACTAGATTCTAGATTTACTGAACAACAAAAAGAACAACAAATAAAAACTACTTAAGCAGGCCTGGGACAAAACTTGGTGTTTTTTGTTTTTGTTTTTGTTTTTTTTTTTTCTTTTTTTTAAAGAGAGCATGAAAGAGAACTTGTTCCTACATTCCTTTGGACTAACTGAAGGATTCTGTAACATAATTTTTCTGGATCAGTTCTCCATTGGATTAAGAGACAGATGCTCTCTGCAGGTTGATCCCACAGACAGAGCAGCAGGTGCTGGTACTGCTGTAAACCACAGTAAAGGGCACACATAGGTGTGCTTGGTCTGCTTTTGCACCACTGAAATGGTAAAGATGACCCTTTATCTCCTGCAAAACTTATAAAAACATTGCATGAAACATTACAGTTTAGTAAGTTCTTTCTTCGTTTTTCTTGATTAGGACAATTATTTTTGTGGGGGAAATCTCCAGATCTCTGTTCTGTAATATCTCAAATGGATGTTCAGACCATTCAACATTCTGCTATATGGATCACAGAATCAGAGAATCACAGAATAGTCTAGGTTGGAAGAGACCTACAAGATCACTGAGTCCAACCTCTGACCTAACGCTAACAAATCATCCCCTAAACCGTATCCCTAAGCTCTACATCTAAACTTCTTTTAAAGACCTCTAGGGATGGTGACTCTACCACTTCCCTGGGCAGCCTATTCCAGTGACTAACAACTTGTTCAGTAAAGAAGTTTTTCCTAATATCCAACCTAAACCTCCCCTGGAGCAACTTTAGCCCATTCCCCCTCATCCTGTCACCAGTCACGTGGGAGAATAGACCAACCGCCACCTCGTTACAGCCTTCTTTCAGGTACCTGTAATGGATGTCTCATAGGAAACTTAGTCTTGTATCAGAGATACTTTTCCTAGTGAAAAATTTAACAAGATACATTCCTGAAAAAATATGTTTTTGATTTATTTTTTTACCTCAAATCATAACACTTTCAAAATTCTTTCCCATCTCTGATGGTTAGACTAAAGAATTTACATAGCTTCTGTATAGTTATTCAATATTTGACTCTTCGAGAAACTTGGTTTACTAACTTCACTTATTTTTGTTTGACTTAATCCCATGATGATAAATGAGGTCAATATTTTTGTTGTTGTTGTTGTTCAACCCCATGATGATAGTTATTATTTAATTGTGGACATAAATATTTAAATACTAAGAATTAATTAATTTGTGTTTTCCTTTGTGAAACTGCAGAGTTTAGCATTCTCCCAGCAGTTGATCATTTTCTGGTCTTTTTTTTTCACTGAACATAAATTACTGTTTCTTAAGAGATGCTAATTTACATTACGTTGGAGTGAGAACACATGAGATTTGGGGGGGAGGGGAGAGGGAGAGAGAGAGACACATGAGCTGACATCATAATCATTTAATCATTTAGATAGTGTTTGCTAATTTTTGAAAGTGTTTGACTGCAAAAAGTTAGATTGGCCATATGGCTGACCTAGCAAATTAGAAAGGTAATATAAGTGTGCAGCTTGACTCAGCCTGAAAGGAGATTATGGCCTCATTATCTAATACTTTCACTGCTTAAGAGTATTACAGTAGTGATTAAAGCTTATTTGTCAAAGTGGGCCCAAATTAGAAACTGAACTGTTCATGAGGAAAGGATTTGATTAGTTACAGGATGATTTGAAATTGTGAGAGTCAAGATAATCTTTAAATGTTTATTTATTTATTTATTTATTATTATTATTTGTATAAATAAATAACCACACATTGTTATTGAAGAGGAGTTACAGAGTGAGCAGCAGGGCATCTTGGTGGTCTTATGATCAACATCTTCTATGAGATCTTGTCCCTACTAAAACAGTGGAACTATAGCATCTCTTTGTTTTTACTGATCTCATTCACTTCTTTGTAAAAGAATAATTTGTATTTAATGTTTCTCTTACAGGGAGGAGGAACAATAACAAAATCTATGGTATGGACTTTTTTTTTTCCTAACCCTCAAAAGATACTTAAAATGGAAATATATTGTTAGCAACATTTAATTCAGGTGGATTTTAAGATAGAATTTTAGCATATTCCTATAAAGCACCAGTATATATCTTCTAAGTGATAACATGGAGAATTTGTCATAGGAGAATTTGGTAGTTAAGCAGTTACAAGAACAGAACCATAACAATCAATTACATAAAATCTAAAATTTAATTACTAAGTGGAATACGTATAGCATGGACATCAAGTTTTTTTTTAAGATGTCTATTCAACAAAACAGAGGTGCTGAACAGAGCACACACCAGTCAGGACATCCAGTCTGGTTGTGACCAGCACCAGGAATTTAAGGGAACAAAACACTAACATTGAGAGGACAAAGCATCCAGGTCTTGGCTAGCTGACTTTCACATACAGCAGTTCCATCTCCAGTTTAGACTGTCAGCAAACAAAAAACATTTTGTTACTTAAGCCATCTAGTGGTCATTATCTGGGCCAGTATCACCTGCTGGATGCTTCCCTAAAAGCATTAAAAGTATATGAAGTTGTTAAGAGCTTATTTTTCTTTCTTTCTTTTTCTTTCTTTCTTTCTTTCTTTCTTTCTTTCTTTCTTTCTTTCTTT